>CM054150.1:24036534-24039034 GCA_028751875.1 Rapana venosa
GAATTAATTAGGTCACTGTGTCTCTACAGTGAGCTCATGACAGTAGACTGTCTGTTCGGTGAACTTTTAAGTCATGAGTCTTCTTGATGAATTTGGTCATTGTATCCCTATAATGAACTATATACCGTAGAATACCCGTTTTATGAATTGTTGGTCATACTTCTCCCTGCTGAATTTAGCCATGGTGTCCCAAGGAAGAGTTCTTGACCACAGAGAGTCCTTAGGATACGCCGCTGTTAACATAAAAATTCCACGACTGTTGATACGCCGAGTGATAGGTCACACTCTGCTTCCACACGAATCCTCAGCCACTGAGCTTTCCTGAAAGGAGATGTTAGCCACAGAAGAGGTACCGCCATCAGTCAATGAATGAGAATCAATCAGCATGTCTTTATAGATACCGAGTTATCAATGGAACATAATTATTATTCCCGTAACAAAAGAATTCTTTAGAAAGAAAGTTGGTCATAGAAGGTCCAAAGAAATAATATTTGTTTAAAAAAACACAACAACAACCAAATAATTATGTAAGAAGATAGAGCATCAAAGGGATTTCCAAAAATAGTGCTTTGCAACAACAACAACAACAACGTGTGTTGTTCTAGGACATTAGCAGCTAGAATGTTTCAGAAGAAATAACCCACCGTATTAATGAACGCTACACACAAGACAAATCTAATATTGGCGAGGTTCGCTTTCTGATTGTTGGGCTTCATAAACAAACACAGTTAGAGCCTTTATTTTCAGAGAGAGAGAGAGAGAGAGAGAGAGAGAGAGAGAGAGAGAGAGAGAGAGTGTGTGTAGTGTGTGTGTGTGTGTGTTGTGTGTGTGTGTGTGTGTGTGTGTGTGTGTGTGTGTGTGTGTGTGTGATTGTGTGTGTGCGCGTGTGTGTGTGTGTGCGTGCGAGCATGCGTGCGTGCGTGCATGCGTGCATATATGTGTTTGTGTGTGTACGTGTGTGTGTGTGCGTATATGCGTATATGCGTGCGTGTGTGTGTGCGTGCATGCGTGTGTGTATGTGTGTGTCTGTGTGTGTGTGTGTCTGAATCTGTGCGAAAGTGAAGGAAGGGAATGTGAAGACACTGGATGTGTGGGCTGAAGGCAGATTGACATGGAGCCTGACTGATGATGCCAGTCGCAAAGAATGCAGCAGGGTTTTTTCCTTTCTTTTCTGCTTCTGCGGACAGCTAGGCACCTCACCGTGTGAGTGAGATCTCTGGAACTGGCATGGAGTGGTCTTGTCAAGATTCCTGAGAAATTAGAGACATCAGAGAAAAAAGGAACTAGGGTGAAAAAAGATCGAGAGGAACACTTCAGAGAAATAGGGGAGGGGGTAGACTCTGAGAAAGAGAAAGAGAGAGAGGGAGAGAGGGGGAGAGAGGTGGGAGAGGGAGAAGAGAGAGGGAGAGAGACAGAGACAGAGAGAGACAGAGACACACACACACACACTGACACACAGACAGACCGACACACATACACAGACACACACACACACAGACAGACAGACAGACAGATTATTTGGAGGCGTTCTCTTTAAATCAGATCTGTCAATTTCTTTGTTTATTGTCTTCCTCTCGCTTCGATTTATTGTTTTGTTTTTTGGTCGGGTTTTTTTTTGGTCGTTGTTTGCTAATGCCTTTGTTTTTGTCTTTCTGTTTTAATAAGTTTGTTTGTTTGTTTTTCTTTCTTTCTTCTTTCTTTCGGCCCAAGCCTTTTGTCTCTCAAGCCTTCTCTCATCCTCCAGCTCCCGCCATTCTCCCTATTTAATGTTTTTGTATTTGTGTTTCTGTCCGCCTCTCTCTCTCTCTCTCTCTCTCTCTCTCTCTCTCTCTCTCTCTCTCTCTCTCTCTCTCTCTCTCTCTCTCTCTCTGCGTGTGCCTCTCTCTGTGCCTTTCTCTCTCTCTCTGCCCACCCCCCCCCCTCTCTCTCTTTCTCTCTCTCTCTCTACTGAATTTCTCTGTCTGTCTGTCTGTCTGTCTGTCTGTCTGTCTGTCTGTCTGTCTGTCTCTCTCTCTCTCTCTCTCTCTCTCTCTCTCTCTCTCTCTCTCTCTCTCTCTCCCTTATGTTTATGTGTCTCTAAATGTCGTTCTATGTCTCTATCTCTATATCTGTCTGTGTGTCAATCTGCCTATCTGTCTGTCTGTCTATCTGTCTGTCTGTCTGTCTGTCTGTCTCTCCTCTCTCTCTCTCTCCAGTGGCCCAAGGTCAATGTACATTAAATTTGTTCCTTTTTTCCTTTCCAGTCTTATTCGTTTTTCTTTCTCTTGTCCGTGTTTTTATTTCTTTCTAACTCGTAGCCTTTTTTTCTTCATTTCTTTTGTTTGTTTCTTTCTTCATTCTTTTTCCTTTATGTTTTACATTGAGTTCCGTCCCTCTTTTCATTTTAGGACTTTTTCTTGAGAAAACCAAAATCAAAACAAAAATCCAACCCGAAACGTTGTGAATTGCCGAATGTGTGTCAAATTCCTGTTATTTTCTTCCAAATTTATTGCCGAATTTT
>CM054150.1:24041534-24044034 GCA_028751875.1 Rapana venosa
GAAACTGATCCTTTAGTTAAAAGTTTGTCTGAAACTGATCCTTTAGTTCAAAGTTTGTCTGAAACTTGACCTTTAGTTCAAGGTAAGTTTGTCTGAAACTGATCCTTTAGTTCAACGTTTGTCTGTTTGGCTGAAACTGATCCTTTAGTTCAAAGTTTGTCTGAAGCTGGACCTTTAGTTCAAGGTAATATTGTCTGAAACTGATCCTTTAGTTCAAAGTTTGTCTGAAACTGATCCTTTAGTTCAAAGTTTGTCTGAAACTGATCCTTTAGTTAAAAGTTCGTCTGAAACTGATCCTTTAGTTAAAAGTTTGTGTGAAACTGATCCTTTAGTTCAAGGTAATATTGTCTGAAACTGATCCTTTAGTTCAAAGTTTGTCTGAAACTGATCCTTTAGTTCAAAGTTTGTCTGAAACTGATCCTTCAGTTCAAAGTTTGTCTGAAACTGATCCTTTAGTTCAAAGTTTGTCTAAAGCTGATCCTTTAGTTCAAAGTTTGTCTGAAACTGATCCTTTAGTTCAAGGTAAGATTGTCTGAAACTGATCCTTTAGTTCAAAGTTTGTCTGAAACTGATCCTTCAGTTCAAAGTTTGTCTGAAACTGACCCTTTAGTTCAAAGTTTGTCTGAAGCTGATCCTATAGTTCAAAGTTTGTCTGAAACTGGACCTTTAGTTCAAGGTAAGTTTGTCTGAAGCTGATCCTTTAGTTCAAAGTTTGTCTGAAACTGATCCTTTAGTTCAAAGTTTGTCTGAAACTGATCCTTTAGTTCAAAGTTTGTCTGAAACTGATCCTTTAGTTCAAAGTTTGTCTGAAACTGATCCTTTAGTTCAAAGTTTGTCTGAAACTGATCCTTCAGTTCAAAGTTTGTCTGAAGCTGATCCTTTAGTTCAAAGTTTGTCTGAAACTGATCCTTTAGTTCAAAGTTTGTCTGAAACTGATCCTTTAGTTCAAAGTTTGTCTGAAACTGATCCTTTAGTTCAAGGTAATATTTTCTGAAACTGATCCTTTAGTTCAAAGTTTGTCTGAAACTGCTGGACCTTTAGTTCAAGGTAATATTGTCTGAAACTGATCCTTTAGTTCAAAGTTTGTCTGAAACTGGTCCATTAGTTCAAAGTTTGTCTGAAACTGGTCCATTAGTTCAAAGTTTGTCTGAAACTGATCCTTTAGTTCAAAGTTTGTCTGAAACTGATCCTTTAGTTCAAAGTTTGTCTGAAACTGATCCTTTAGTTCAAAGTTTGTCTGAAACTGATCCTTTAGTTCAAAGTTTGTCTGAAGCTGATCCTTTAGTTCAAAGTTTGTCTGAAACTGATCCTTTAGTTCAAAGTTTGTCTGAAACTGATCCTTTAGTTCAAAGTTTGTCTGAAACTGATCCTTTAGTTCAAGGTAATATTTTCTGAAACTGATCCTTTAGTTCAAAGGTTGTCTGAAACTGCTGGACCTTTAGTTCAAGGTAATATTGTCTGAAACTGATCCTTTAGTTAAAAGTTTGTCTGAAACTGCTGGACCTTTAGTTCAAGGTAATATTGTCTGAAACTGATCCTTTAGTTAAAAGTTTGTCTGAAACTGCCGGACCTTTAGTTCAAAGTTTGTCTGAAACTGATCTTTTAGTTTAAAGTAAGTTTGTCTGAAACAGGTCTTTTCGTTCAAAGTTTGTTTGCTTGTTTTTTTGTATGAGTGAGAGAGAAAGGGGAGAGAGAGAGAGGAGAGAGAGAGAGAGAGATGAGTGAGGGAGAGGAGGAGAGAGAGAGAGAGAGAGAGAGAGAGAGAGGAGAGAGAGAGAGAGAGAGAGGAGAGAGAGAGAGAGGGGAATAAGACCGACCGACAGACCGATCGACCGACAGACAGACAGACCCACAGACAGACAGACAGACAGAGTGCTAAGACAAAAATTATCCCCTCGTGTTTTTGTATTGAATGTTGCGGCGCGAAATGAAGTTCCAGAACTGGAGACAATCTTTCTATTCAATTAGTAGCCTTTCTTTGTTCTTCTGTCTCGCTTTCTATGTGAAAGGCAGAAAAGGCAAAGTGTGACAGAGAAAGGTGTTATGGTGTATGTGTGAGAGAGTGTGTATGTATGTATGTATGGATGGATGGATGGACATATGTATGTATATATGTATGTATGTATGCATGTATGTATGTATGTATGTATGTATGTATGTATGTATGTATGTATGTATGTGTGCGTGTGTGTGTGTGTGTGTGTGCGCGCGCGCGCGTGTGTGTGTGCACGCTTGCACACTTGCACGTTTATTGCATCTCTCTCTCTTTACCTACCACACACAGACAAAAGTGTGCACAGGCTAATACCCATGCCTGTGTGTGTGCGCACACACGCATACTCATATTCGCATGCACGAGCACACACACACAATTGAAGACAACAACAACAACAACAGCACCAACAACAACAACACACATGCATACATAAAAACAAACACACATACAACACACACATACGCTCACGTATCACACACAGACACACACACACACACACACACA
>CM054150.1:24051534-24054034 GCA_028751875.1 Rapana venosa
ATGTACATGCGTACAGAAACATGCTTACGCACACACACACACACACACACACACACTCATACACATGCACGCAAGCACGCATGCACAAACACACGCAGACGAGCACACACACACATGCACATTCACACACAACACACACACTTACACACTCAGACACAGACACACACATACACACACATACACACACACACACACACACACACACACACACGCGTGCGCGCGCGCGCGCGCACGCACACACCACTCGCTCTTTCGCTCGGTTACACTTCCTCTGTGTATTCATTTTATTCCCAATAATATTATTTAGAGCATCGTTTTCATTGTTCTCTAGCGCATTATCTGCAAGCAATGCCAATAACTCTGCCTTCCTTTTACAACAGCATCGCATTGGTTTTGGGCTTTGATCTGATGTCATCATTTTGGTTAGGGTTTTTTCCTCTCTCTTCATTTTATGTTGTTTCATTTTTTATTTGATTTCATTTTGATTTGTTTTTAAATTCGGGTGGAGGTACCCCCCTCCTGGCTTTTTTTGTTCGCTCTTTTCGTTTCATTTCGGGGATTCGTTTCTTGTTGTTATCAGCTACGTCTTCAGTGTTTCTTTCTTTTTTAGATTCAGTGTGTTCTGTGCTTACTGAAGATTAATATAAAAAAGAAGGCACAGGTGTCCCATAACCTATGTGGTCGTAGGGGAGTGAGGCATCAGAGACCTCAACTTCTCAAGGGGCCAGCATATTGAGGGCGGCGCCCATCTCCTCTCCCTCGCTGCTTTTCCTTCCCTGACCCTAAAGAGGGCAGGTACCCATTTACAGCTGGGTGAACTGGAGGACTGTAGTGAAGCTAAGGCGCACAAACGGTCACCCATCCAACTGGTAACCACACTCGATGCTGCTTAACCTTAGCTGGGGGAAAGCGAGTGCTTTGACCACTGAGCTGTCCTGTCCTCGAAGATTAATGCGTTTTACAAATACTGTAGAATGGTTTATGAAAGCTTGTAAGTCTGTGAGGATTCATAGGGATAAACTAGTATATGGGAACTTAACAGAGCTCTGGGTTTTCTTTTTAAAGCGGAAAGATAGTGTGGAATGTGGGGGAGTAGGGGACTAATACGTAGCATACTAGTGATACTATTAATTGTTTGTTTGTTTGTCTTGCTTTTCTATAATGTTCCTGTCTGCATGTATATTTGTTTCAATATGCGAGAGGGGATTTTTTTTCCTCATCCAAAAGACTAACACCTAGACCACCACTCAAGGTCTAATGGACGGGGGAAAGAAAGAAGTTCGCGAGCATAAACAAGAATCGAACCTACACTTCTCACTTTCTATGCAAGTGCGTTTACCTCTAAAGCACCGTTCCACCTATGATGATAACATCATCGGTCTCAAAGGCTGCTGTAAACGAATGTTAACAGTGCTGGCGAGATGCTTCTTTCCATCTTTATTTCCTTGCTTCTTTCTGTCTGTTGTGGCTGGCTTCTTGTCGTTAAATAAACGAGATATTCATTTCTTCAGTGCTTGCAAAACGCCTACGATATCGCTGCTATTTTCAGTTTTATTTGTCGCTCTGACATCCGAGTGTTGTGGATTTTATAGGAGCTTTCAAAACTATAAACTTGCTGATTCCCTGCCTCTTTTCGTACCGCCATACCTGAGTTACAGAGGAAAGGCACGAGTAGCACATGAGGTGAGAGACAATGTCTTTGTGTAGATCTTGTTTTTATGGCCAATGATGCCTTTGTGTCTTGTACTGTGTGGCTTTGTGCGGTTTCGTTACAAATGGACTGGTATTGTCGGAGTTTTATTATGCTTGGGGTAGGGGTTTTTTGCCATCGCTAGGGATTTGTTTGGGATTTTTTCTATATTATTTGTAAAAATGGTTTTTTGTCTACTGACGTTAATGCTTTCAACAAGCTTTTCGAAGATTTTGTCGGATGTTTAAATTTATTCTTATTATTTTTTTGTTTTTGAAACATTCTTTTTGAAGAGTGTTTCAGATGCTGAAATTGTATCTTATTGTTTGTTTTTTAACGAGCTTTTGGAAGGTTGTGTCTGATGCTGACAATCATTGGTTTCTTTTATTCTCTTCTTAGGAAGCTGTTATGCTACAAATTGTTTGAACAACTCCTGTTTTCTGAATGCTTATATATATATATATATATATATATATATATATATATATATATATATATATATATATATATATATATATATATATATATATATATATGTGTGTGTGTGTGTACGTGTGTGTGTGTGGGTATCTGTATGTCTGTATATATATATATATATATGTATATATATATATATATATATATATATATATATATATATATATATACAGACACACACACACATGTCAGAAAAAAGAGCTTATCAACTCATCTCATGAAGCCTGCAAGCATACTAAATCAACAAATAAACCTTCAATAATGATATTCCTATCCACGGCTAACCCCACAAAATCCAGTCCAGGCAAACATGGTAAAGAATTCCAAATCTCT
>CM054150.1:24066534-24071534 GCA_028751875.1 Rapana venosa
CTTAACTCTTTTTTTGTAGTATGTTAAAGTTGGGTGTTTTTTTAAATTCAATACTGTTATCTGACATTTTTCAGTTATCGTTTGCTTTTTGTTGTTAGATTTTCCCGTCTAGAACCGTTTTTTATTCAATACTGTTATTTGACATTTTTCAGTTATCGTTTGCTTTTTGTTGTTAGATTTTTTCCCGTCTAAAATCACTAAATGCGGATAGATGTTAAACTGAAGCTATCACAGGCTAGTCTGCGTACACTGGTGATTACTGGTGCCTTCTGCCTGTGTGTGCCCTGAGGGTGCAGAAGGCAGGCAGGGAGGGTGATAGAGAGAAGGGAGAAGCTGCAGTAGCTGCCTGTGTTCCTTCATTAAAGACACTGCCCTCACCCCCAGGCTTTCATTTTTGGAAACCTTAGCTCGAGTCCTGACAATGTCTTGCCCTTCCTGGGACTTGCAGCAGAGCAGCAGCAATGACAAAGTGAAAAGCAGAGAGAGATGGGTGGTGAGGGGACAGAAAGAGAGAGAGAGGGGGGGGGGGGAGAGAGAGAAAGAGAGAGATAGGGGGGGAAGAGGAGAGAGAGAGAGAGAGAGAGAGAGAGAGAGAGAGAGAGAGAGAGAGAGAGAGAGAGAGAGAGAGGGGCGATAGAGGGAGAGAGAGAGAAAGAAAGATAACGATAACGATAACGAAATTATATTGCCGTTAAGCTGATAAGCTCATACAGAGGCGAAGCGTCGCAGCACGACAGAAGAGAGATAAAGAGAGAGAATGAGAGACAGGCAGACAGACAGACAGAAAGAGAGAGAGGAAGGAAGTGAGAGGCAGAGAGACAAAAAGACAGACATAAAGAGAGACAGATAGATTTAGTGACAGAGACACACACACGGAGAGGGTGGGTGGGATGACTGTCACAGAGAGAGAGAAGGAGAGAGATAGAGACAGACAGAGACAGAGAGAAACATAGACAGAGAGAGACAGAGAGAATAGAGAGAGAGAGAGACAGAGAGAGAGCATACCATAATTAACTCCCCATATGTTAGGTCTAAACAGATTGTTTGATGACAAGAGACCACAGACTGTGGAAAAGAGAGATGATTATATGAGTTGTCATTGCAAGCACTGTAATTTGGGAATGCAAAGAGACGAGTTTTCATTCCTGTTATCATATTGCTACATGTTACGATAATCATATACCACACTTATTATGTCAAATCATCTAATACAATATATTTTAGCTCAAGCTCGTTATATTGTTTAATGAAACTGTACACTGTTATATCATACTGAACCATTCCACATTATACCATACCATACCATACTATATCATACCATACCATACCATAACATACCATACCATTCCACACCACGCCGTACCATACCATACCATATCATACCATACTATACTATACCAAGCCATACCATACCATACCATAACATACCATACCATTCCACACCACTCCGTACTATACCATCCATACCATACCATACTATACTATACTATACCATACCATACCATATCATATCATACCATACTATACTATACTATACCATACCATACCATATCATACCATAATATACCATACCATTTCACACCATGCCATACCATACCATACCATACCATTCCACATCGCGCCGAACCATACCATACCATATCATACCATACCATAATATATCCTACCATTCCACACTACGCGTACCATAACTTGCCACACCATACCATACCACACCATACCATACCATTCCACACCACGCCGTACCATACCACACCATAACATAACATACCACACCATACCATACCAAAACATACCAAAACAAACCGTACCATCATATCAAATTATATCATATGGGAGGATAGGATAGCCTATAGGTCAGTACATTGCGCTCGCAATCTGACCCACCCTGGAGTTAACATCAGTGCAGACTCCACTCTCCCCAAAAGTCCTTCGGTTGAGACTATAAACTGAGGCCCCGTGTGCGAACGCACGCAGAACATCTTGCGCACACGTTAAATCCTGTTCCGCTTTTCGTAAGAGTAGGCCATTGTGTGCCGGTGGGAACAGATGACAGAATTTACAAAACAGCATACACACGGAGACTAGATGTAAAAAAGCACAAAAGTGCTTATTCCATTATCTTCGATATAAAAAGAATAATATAAAATAAAACTAAAAATATCATACAATAATTATTTTTTCATGCTGACTTCAACCCATACAATAAGCCGATACTGACTTTCCACATCAACACAGAGGGAACATTCATTTTGACAGATTGACACAATTGACACTGAACTGACGACCTACTTTGAGTGGTGAATGATACCGCACTTCAGTGGCTGCTCCAGTTCTGCGATACCATTATCTGGTGCCAGGAATGAGCAGCCGTTCAGAAGTCAAATCTCCGCACTGTATCCTGTGCTCAACTTTCTCCCTCTACCCCCTCCAACCCCCACCTCTCCCCCCCCCCCCCCCCCCCCCCCCCTTACTTCCTTATACAGTGTAGAGAGCACGGCATTTCTGGTTGTTGGGGGTGCTTCACTTCAGACGTTCATATCCTGCCCTTGAAAGACTCATCTCGGATTCCTTTTGGTTCTGTTTTGTGTGTGTGTGTGGTATGTGTCTGTTTGACCCGTCTGTCTGTCTGTCTGACTCTTGATCTGTCTGTCTGTTAATCTGTCTGTTGATCTGTCCGTCTCTCATCTGTCTGTCTGTCTGTCTGTCTTTTGATCTGTCCGTCTGTCATCTGTTTGTCTGTCTGTCTGTCTGTCTGTCTGTCTGTGACTGGCCACTTACCTATCTGTTTGTCTTTGTCTCTGTGTTTGTGTTGTTGTTGGTTTTGTTCCCACTGGGCTCCCACACTCTGTTTCTTACTGTCTCATTCTCTGCCCATTTCTCTTGCTGTTATTCTCTGTCTCTACCTTGTGTGCCCCTGTCTTTTTTCCTGGTCTCTTTTTCTGTCTATCTCTCTCTGTCTTTGTGTTTCTGTCTCTGTATCTGTGTCTCCGTGTCTCTGTTTTTGTCTCTGTCTCTCTCTGTCCGTATCTGTGTGTGTGTGTGTGTGTGTGTGTGTGTGTGTGTGTGTGTGTGTGTGTGTGTGTGTGTGTGTGTGTGTGTGTGTGTGTGTGTGTGTGTGTGGGGTGTGTGTGTGTGTGTGTGTGTGTGTCTCCCTCTCTCTCTATGTATATCTATACATATATACATACATACATACATGCATATATATATATATATATGTATATGTATATCTCTATAAGTATATCTATACATATAATTATACACACACAATATATATATATATATATATATATATATTATATTATATTTATTTGTCTTTATGCACATAAGGTAAGCATATGCAAATAAGCCGGCCAAACACGTCTGAATGTGCCTAAATGTCTGTCTGAGTCTGAGCATGCACCAACAAGTTAGGATGGATTGATATACACTTTTTTGTGTGCACATAAGCTAAATGCGCTCACTCGCGCACATGCATCTCTATGTACGTACATACATTCTGTCTGCGCACACAGGCTATTACTAGCACCTTCTGTCTTGTGCCCTAAGGATGCAGAAAGCAGGGAGGGGGCAGAGAGAACGAAGAAGCAGCTGCGTTCCTTCAGTACCGACACTGCCCCCAGGCTTTCATTTGAAAACCTTGGCATGTGTCCTGACAATTTCTTGCCGTAAGACTTGCAGCAGCAGCAGCAGCAGAAGCAGAAGCAGCAGCAGCAGAAGCAGCAGAAGTTGAAGCAGCAGCAGCAGCAGAAGCAGAAGCAGCAGAAGCAGAAGCAGCAGCAACATGCGCTAAATTTGCAATAAGAAGAAGAAGAGGAGGAGGAGTGAGCACAAAAAGTTTATGAGATTGAATTTCTTGTATACTACGGTGTTAATGGGGGTGCTTCCAGTAGAATTGTTGTGTTGCTTTTTTGTGTTACTGTTTAAGTGTGAAGTACAGAAGCATAAGTAATGAAAACGATTTTTTGTTGTTGTTTGCTGTTGGTTATAATGGTAGCAGGAGTGGTGGGTGTTTTTAGCCTGAAGCAAGTTTTCCTGTTTTCCAATATTGAATATGTGTTTGTTTTGCTAGTGGTGGTAGCTGGGGAAGGGTGGTGCTCTAGCTAGTTGTAAGTTTTCTTTGTTTTTTTTATATTTGAAAGAGACATATATCCATTATCTTGTTGGCTATATATTTGTACCTTTCTATTCCGTATTCCTTTTCAATCTATGTGTTTGTAATAATGTTATTCCTGGGGGTTTTTTGTTTCACTTATTTTCCACTATTTAACACAATTTTTGCAATTTCATATGGCTATTTGGTTTGTATGTGTGAGGGTTGTCTTTGATGTTTTATTTATTTATCTTTTTAAGTTTTACGATTGGGTTTCCTTTTGTTCAAGAGTTGGGGTTATTTTGTTTGTTTATGGGGTTTTTTTCCATGATTATAATCTCTGATAACAGCTAGGGATAGATTAAAAAGCACACCAGCATTCATTCATTATCCTCGAAAAAAAAGACTTTGATATGATTTGATTTAATTTGATTGATTTGATTCGATCTACCCCCCCCCCCCCCCCCTCTCTCTCTCTCTCTCTCCCTCTCCCTCTCCCTCTCCTTCTTTGTTTCTTTCTTTAGCAGACACACACGCATACATATACATGTACATTCACATACACACACACTCACACATACACTCGCACACACACACACACACACACACACACAAACACACACACACACACACACACAAACACACACACACACAACCATGATCGCACACACACACAACCACGCACAAACTCACACACACACACATAAACACACACACTCACACACACACAACCACGCACACACACACAGACACACACACACACACACACACACACACACACACACACACACACACACACACAACACACACACACACACACAGAGCGAGCAGACAGATTTCTTCAATTGAAAGTTTGCCTTTGGGGCATGATCCTGAAAAGCTGGGTGGAATTGCAGTGAGAGGC
>CM054150.1:24079034-24101534 GCA_028751875.1 Rapana venosa
GCGCCTCATATTGCATTCCACTCTCAGGCCTAAACCCCACCCAACCAAGTGACATTGTTCTCTAATACAAAGAAAAAAGAAGAGAAAAAAGAAAAGAAAAAGAAAAGAAATATTGGCTGTGTAAAACGCTTGTAGGCGTTTGTCCACAGTGACCGCTAGAGATAAGGGGGGACAACTGGTGCACTGGTCCACCTCAGTCCGCCGCAGCTTTTGAGTGCTGCTTGCCCTAAGGGATAAGGGGATGGGTCGAAGAGTGAAAGAGAGAGGAGAGAGAGGTAGAGAGAGGAGAGAGGAGAGAGAGAGAGAGAAGGGGTGGGTGGATGGGGTAGAGAGAGAGAGAGAGAGAGAGAGGAGAGAAGGGGTGGGGGAGGGGGTAGAGAGAGAGGAAGAGAGAGAGAGGGAGAGAGAGAAGGGGGTGGAGGGGGTAGAGGATGAGAGGTGAGAGAGAGAGAGAGAGAGAGATGGAGAGGAGTGGGGGTAGAGATAGAGAGAGAGAGAGGAAGAGAGAGAGAGGAGGGGAGAGAAGAGAGAGAGAGAGAGAGAGAGAGAGAGAAGGGTGGATGCGGAGGGGTAGGAGTAGAGAGAGAGAGAGAGGGAGAGAGAGAGGGTGGTGGAGGGGGTAGAGAGAGAGAGAGAGAGATGAGAAGAGAGAGAGAGAGAAGGAGAGAGATAGAGAGAGAGAGGGAGGGAGAAGAAAGAGAGAGAAGAGAGGAGAGAGAGAGAGAGAGAGAAGGAGAGGAAGGAGAGAGGGAGAGGGGAAAGAGAGAGAGAGAGAGAGACGACAGACAGAGAGAGGAGAAGGGGTGGGGTAGGGAAGAGAGACAGAGATAGAGGAGGGGACAGACAGAGAGAGAGAGAGAGGGGGGGGGGCGGAGGGATGAGAGAGAGGAACAGAGACAGAGAAGAGACAGACTGACAGAGAGAGGGGGGGCGGAGGGATAGGAGAAGGAGACAGAGACAGAGAGAGGGAGGGGCGATAAGGGGATAGAGAGAGAGACAGAGACAGAGAGAGACAGACTGGCAAAGCAGACAGAGAGAGAGGAAGGTGGGGGAGGAGGAGGGATAAAGAGAGGACAGAGATACTGAAGAGAGAGAGAGAGGGGGGGGATAGAGAGAGACAGAGACAGAGAGACAGACTGACAGAGAGAGAGAGAGGGGAGGGGGGGCAGAAGGCTAGAGAGAGACAGAGAGAGACGACTGACAGACAGAGAGAGAGAGGGGGGGGGGGCGGAGGGATAGACAGAGACAGAGACAGAGAGATACAGACTGACAGACAGGAGAGAGAGAGAGGGGGGGGGGGGGACGGGAAGGAGAGAGAAAGAGACAGAGACAGAGAAAGACAGACTGACAGACAGACAGACAGAGACACAGAGTGAGAGAGAGACAGACACACAGAGAGAGACAGCGATGAGTGTGTCTAATTCGGGGAATTTACCTTAGTGACTTTGCGATTGTCGGTTGAGGTTGTCATTTTGTTTGTAAGTTTACCAGATGTTTTAAGTAGGTAATGATGAGGGTGTATGTGTGTGTGTGTGTGTGTGTGTGTGGTGTGGTGTGTGTGTGTGTGTGTACGGGGATGTAGGGGGGGGGTGAGCAGAGCAAAAATATGAATCTGCCTTCGCTTCTGCCATGCCTTTACATGACTGCATTCCATCAGAAGAGCTCTAGGTATTTATTACGTAAGGATCCAGCTTGCTGCTATTCTAGTTAGAGAATGGTTGATGATTTTTTTAGCCGTGTTCTGTGGGGAACAAAAACTTATTAAAAGCAAAACTAGTACTTTGATGTACTGTAACTCATACCTTGGACATATAACTTATGAACTATAGACCAAAACTATGGAGAGCATTGGAGAGCACGTAGACAAAAATATCTCAGTTTGGAAGAATCGTGAACAAAATTAAGAGCTGACTTGACACTGCTACTGGTCATAAGCCAATTTACCATGCTAATTGATAAAGGACTTGTGAGGAGTACAATAATTATAATTATTGCAGAGGCAAGTATAGTCGATCGCTCTAGGTTGGATGCATCATTTTCTTTGAAATGCAGTGATAGGAAAAGTCTATACGTGAAACGGGGAGCTGCGAGTTTTGTACTTGAGTAAAGTCGAAATCGGATTCAGAGCTATTTTCTCGTTTTTTTATTTCTTTAGGCTTTGAGTGGCTCTTTTGGTGCTCATCTTTTAAATGAGGAAGTGAGGCTCGACAGCATCATGTATTTGACGATAGCAGAAGAACCCACAGTAATGACACAGTTCAATGTAACTTATATACGCAGTAACATCTCCCACAAATCAAGGTACGAAAAGAACAAGCCATCACTGGGTTGAGTTACGGTGTGCAATTCCCACAGTTCAGGCACTTCATATGAATCAGTCTAGTGTACTTATGATAATAACAAGTAATGTAGCTCATAAAACAATCTAATAAGGCAACAGTTCTGCAGGGTACAGTGCAACGAAATGGGTGTTGTTTACCACTCAAATCACAGCTGATTTCTTCAGAACAACATTTAGACTGTACTCCCTGGGTACAGCTTACTGCCACAACGGGCCCCATTTTGCCATCCATTACTCTATTTATTTATTCATTTATTTATTTATACCACTTTAAGTCACGAGATTTCTCTGCGTGAAATTCGGGCTGCTCTCCCCGGGGAGAGCGCGTCGCCACAAGAGCAGCGCCACCCTTTTTTTTTCTTTTTTTTCCCTTTAGTTCTGCAACTGTATTTGTTTCCCTATCAGAGTGGCTTTTTTCTAAGAATTTTGCCATGGACAACTCTCTTGTTGCCGTGGGTTCTTTTACGTGCGCTGAAAATTTTGTGTAACACACGGGACCTCGGTTTATCGTCTCATCCGAAGGACTAGCGCCCAGACCACCACTCATGGTCTAATGGATGGGGAAAAATTTCGGGCCCAAACGGGATACGTACCACGCACATACCCGACCCGGACTTTTCGCATTCTAGACAGGCGCGTTACCTCTAGACCACCGATCCACTCTTTCTTCTATGTGAATGTAAATTTGTTTCTTTTCTGTGAAATTGTGTTTCCTGCATGCAATCGCCGCGGGCAGTTTTCTTGCCGTGGATATTTTGATTGCTTGCATGTCTCTTACGCCGAAATCGGATGCGCTGGTCTTGACTGGTCAGGTGCTTATAGGCAGCGCAGTGCATTTTCACTCATAGGACAGACAACACTAGATTTCTGAGGGTAGGGTTGAGACTGCTCTCCCATGAACTATAGTATAGTGTCAGATATTTCTTCTTCTCCTATACACATGTACATTGTTTTGCATGTGAAAATAGGAGTTCTGAAATAGTTTCACCAGTGACCACTCTACAATTTTGCAAGGAATTCTTTAACATACGCTATAAATGCACGTTGCTTACGGGACATGGGTTTAGTGTCTTATCAAAGTGACTAGCATCAAGACCAACTTCAAATTCAATCAAATAGAGGATAAAATGTTCGGCTTCAGATTTGAACCTCTCCCGTGGTGATGCTGGGGGGTCTGTCAGTATAAATAACATCCCCACCTCCTGGAAATTCTGTGCCAGGAATTCCTTCTTTTCTATCATTCTCTTTGTTTCTGCCTTGTTCCTGGCCTTTGCTTCCTGTTACCTCCTTCTAGTCTATTGTCTGCCTTCTTGGTCTATATTTTTATATTTGTTTATCCTGATATAATTTTGTGGATGCGTGTGAATGATTTGAATGCAAGTGCCTCGATTTGTTTACTTTACAAGATTCAGCGCCATATAAATCCCATACATTATTATTATCATTATTATTATTATTATATTATTATTATTATTATTATTATTATTGTTATTATTATCATCATCATCATCATTATTATTATTATTATTATTATTATTATTATTATTTTCCTTCCTTTTTCACACAAAAAACTTAAAAGATTACAATTCTCTCCCACGCTGAAGTTGGATGCGCTGGGCCTGACTGGTCTGGGTCTTAATGTCAGCGCCAAGCGTTTTTGTTCATATGACAGACAACACTAGTGGCTGTCTGAGCGTTTGACAAAGAAGAAGACTTGAACCAGGAATCTATTTAATTCGATATAGACGCATTATCATTGGGGCAACTAGCTAAATCAGAAATTACTCAATACACTTGTACAAAAGACTAGTGTACGATAGCTTAGAGGAGAAGTGACATTATTCTGGAAAACAACAAGATAAAGTACCCAAAACATATCACACAAAATTCCCACTTTTGCTGGCTCTGTCTGTGTAAAACCTGCTGTTAAATGTCCTGTGTAGTTATATCTGCGTGTGTAATCTGCCAATATATATTTTCTGCTTTGCTGATTTTTTTCCTCGAAGCTTTCTTAATATGTCTCTTTTCTGTAAGAAATATACCATTCGATTCTTTTCTTCTTTGTATATTTCTTCCTCTTAAGCTCTTCTTCTTCATCATCATTATTATTCATCATCATCACCATCATCTTCATCTCTTCTTCTTCTTCTTCTTCTTCTGCTGCTGCTGTTGCTGCTGCTGCTGCTGCTGCTGCTGCTGCTGCTGCTCGCTGCTGCTGCTGCTGCTGCGCTGCTGTTTCGAATTCTTTATCTTCACATTCTTTGCATTCTTCTTCTTCACATTCTTCGCATTCTTCGTCTTTGCATTCTCCTTCTTCGCTTTGCATTATCCTCTATCTCCCTCCCTCCCCCTCCCTCCTCTCTCTCTCTCTCTCAATGTTAATTTTAATTCCTCTCTCTCCTTCTCTCTCTCTCTCTCTTTCTCTCTCTCTCTCTCTTCTTCTGTCTGTCTGTCTGTGTCTGTCTCCCCCCCCCTCTCTCTCTCTTTCTCGCCCTCCCTCTCTCGCCCTCTCCCCTGTCTCTGTCTCCCCCCTTTCTCTCCCGCTCTCCCCTCTCTATATTTCTCTTACACACTCTCTTTCTCTCTGTGTCTGTCTCTCTGTCTGTCTGTTTCTCTCTCTTTCCCCCTCTCTCTCTCTCTCTCTCTCTCTCTCTCTCTCTCTCTCTCTCTCTCTCTCTCTCTCCTCTCTCTCTCCCTCCGTCTCCCTCTTTTTTATCCTAATCAAACAACGCCTTCTTCTCTGGCAAGCTTTAGACAAGTGACAGATGAGGTTTCGGCAATGCACCAACTCCAAATTGAAACTGTCAACGCCGCATTTAGAATCGAGTTTATCGGAGTGCTACATTCATATCCTGCCACTCCCCATAAACGTCTCTCAGACCCGTCCTTCTAAAAGAAATATATCTTTCCACTCTCTTCTCACTTTATCTTGCAAAATGTAGAACAGAAAGAAAATTTTAAGAGCATTGGAATTTTTAATTTTTTTTTGGGGGGGGAAAGGGTTCAAATTCGCAATGTGGTTTATAAAGAGGTCAGTCAAGACAAATGGTATACACACACACTCTATCTCTCTATCTCTCTATCTATCTATCTATCTATCTATCTATCTATCTATCTATCTATCTATCTATTTAGCTGTCTCTCTCTCTCTCTCTCTCTCTCCTCTCTCTCTCTCTGCCATCTTACTTCCAGCCATGTTTTTCTGACTCTTGTGTCTTCAAATTTAGAATTCTGAAGATCCTCACATTGCAAGATGAATCATGACAAGTGCCGGAGAAGACACTGATAAACGTCCTCATAAAAGAAAGAAAAGACAGACAGACATTCAGACAGAAAGACAGGGAGACAGACAGAAATAAAGACAGAAAGAAAGAAAGAAAGAAAGAAAGAAAGAAAGTAAAGAAAGAAAGAACGAAAGAAAGAAAGAAAGGAAGGAAGGAATGAAGGAGTGAAGGAAGGAAGAAAGAAAGAAAGGAAGTAAGGAAGGAAGGAAGTAAGGAAGGAAGGAAGGAAGGAAGGGAAGGAAGGAAGGAAGGAAGGAAGGAAGGAAGAAAGAAAGAAAGAAAGAAAAAAAGAAAGAATGAAAGAAAGGAAATCGTTAACCAAAAATGATATCGTGACGACCATTACTTCAGAATTACTTTCAAAATGCCACCGTTACTGATTGGTAAGGGTCAGAGGTAACTCTTAAATGGTATGTGTCTTCTTCTTTTTTTTATCCAAGCAAATAAATCAGGACCGATAACGTCAGCTCCTGAAAGTGGGACACAAATCTAAGCCATTCTTGCTCATAGAACCAGTGTGGCTTTCATTCTCCTCTTCCTCCTTCTCTCTGCGATGCGTCTTTGGGTCATTGCACTGGACAGCTTTTTATCAGATTCCTCTCCATCAATTTTGAATTTGCACCACAATAAGTCTTTGTGTATGGTTTTCCTCGGCCATTCTGCGTGGTTTGAGTATTTTGTTCGTGTTCTGTATTTTCTTTTATTTCTTTTAGGTATAACGGCTTTTTTATGAAAGAGTAAAGCTTTTTGTTCTGTTCACCTCTTCGATACTTTCCCATGGCGATGTCTTAAAGAACTGTTTCAGTGAGGACTTTGGAGTTTTGTCTATGGCACTTTCTGTGCACTTGAGGGAGGGAGGAAGATGCAGAGACAGACGGATGAAGGACTGTCTTCCCTTGAATAACACAGAAAATATGCTTTGACAATAGTGTGTTTGACATAAAGATCGTTGCTTCCTGTTGTTGATGTTAACGTTAAAGCACAATATAGTTTCTTCTCTTGCAGATGCTGTTACTATTTAGTTATAGTGTCTATTTTTCTGTCGTTGTTTTCATACTTTAATTATACACCCTGATACTAGATTCATGTGTTGTGTGTGTTCAGTGGATGTCAAACCATTGTGAGCATTTCTAGGGCTTGTAAGGAAATTCATGCACATAATTATTTGATTATCTGTGTACATTTAGTTTCAAAGCAATATTTGTCATGTTATTGCTGATTGTGAAAACCATCTGAAAACAATACTACCTGAACCAGAATCGCACACACACACACACACGCGCGCGCGCGCGCGCGCGCACACACACGCACACACAAACTCGCACGCACACACACACAGCGGGAGGCTTTCGAGAAACAGAAGTTTGTGTGTGTCTGCACGCGGCCGCACGCCCGTGCTTGCGTGCGTGCACGCGCGCGTGTGCCTTTGTGCGCGCGGTGTGTGTGCGTGTGCGTGCGCGAGTGTGTGCGTGCGTGCACGTGTGTGTGCGTGTACCCGCGCACGCGCGTGTGTGTATATGAGAGAGAGAGAAAGAGAGAAAGGAGAGAGAGAGAGAGACAAAGAGAAAGACACACACAAACAGACAAAGACGGAGACAGAGACAGATAATTCTAAGCCAATGCTTCTGACATTTTCCTAGTGCAGCCAATTGAAACTTGGCAGTTCTTAACTACCTCAATAACTTGAGAAACAGTTTGAGAGGTACTTTACTTCTTGTTGTTCTCGTCATTGATGTTGGCGGTGGTGGTGATGCTGTTCAATATCATCACCATCATCATCATCATCATCATCATCATCATCATCATCATCATCATCATCATCATCATCATCATCATCGTCATCATCATCGGTGGCAGTAGTAGTAGTAGTAGTAGCAGCAGCAGCAGCAGCTAGTAGCAGCAGCAACATCAGTAGTAGTAGTAGTAGTAGTAGTAGTTAGTAGTAGTAGTAGTAGTAGTATAGTAGTAGTAGTAGTAGTAGTAGAGTAGCAGCAGCAGCAGCAGAGCAGCAGCAGCAGCAGCAGTAGCGTAGTAGCAGCAGCAGCAGCAGCAGAGTGTAGTAGTAGTAGTAGTATAGTAGTAAGTAGTAGTAAGAGTTCAGTAGTAGTAGTAGTTAGTAGTGGTGGTGGTGGTGGTGGTTGGTGGTGGTGGTGGTGGTGGTGGTGGTGGTGGTGGTAGTAGTAGTAGCAACAGTAGTAGTAGTGTTCTTTTACTTATTTTTCTTTTCGTTATTGTCATGATTTTGTTCTTTCCGTTGTCGATTGTAACACAACTGCACAGAGTTTGTCACTGTTGTCTATTTGACAGCTACAAAATTATCGATCAAGGTCGATTATCGATCAGCTATCAGAAAACTTAATTGTGTTAGCAATTTGTCAAGTTACTATTGTCTAATGGCAATGACAGACCACGCCATTGCAACTTTTGTTTTTAAATGCCGCAAACTGATCGGGTTATTTTAAACCTACGTTAAGCAGCCATCTTCATTTGGTTCCAGATTCTGTCACTAGATATGGAGTCGCAGAAACGACAATACGCGCGTCATCCATCCTGAGATTTTTTTTTACCCTTTCTTCGGTTTTTTTTCCTTTTCTTTCTTTGGTTCTATCTTCTACTTGCAGAAGTGAGCATGCAATATCTCCTTGTCCTGAAAGGTGGAGGGCAAGTGACAGATGAGCTATTGGCGATCCACAAGCACCAAATTAACACCGCCAATGCGAGTTCCATGCGGCACCCTTCTTGACAGAGTGCAGACACGCCAATCACAGACTCGCACAGAGAGAGAGAGAGAGAGAGAGAGAGAGAGAGAGAGAGAGAGAGAGAGAGAGAGAGAGAGAGAGAGAGAGAGAGAGAGAGAGAGAGAGATGGGGGGGAGGGGGCATTGGCCAGATTTGTGTGTATGTGTAGGGTTTCTTTGTCTGATGATCTTTTCTTTCCAAAAAGCATGTTGTGTTAATTGGGTGGGTTTTTTTTCAGAATTTGACCTTTACAATCGTTTTTATTCGCACATGCAGTTCCAGAGTATTCTCATCGCATTACCAATGACAATCATGAAATAAAATGATCTTTGATTAAATTTTGGTAGTCCCAGTTGTTCTAGTCTCATGGTGACCTCAGTGTTTGGTTTCCCGTACACTTCTGCGTCCTGTGGGGAGGTTTGTGTTAAAAGCCTTTTAGGACTGCGTGTTAAAGAAAGAAGGCTGTTTGGAGTGACATTGTGGTGGTAGAAGAGATCACAACCCTGGGCAGGCATCTCACTCAGCCTGACTCTGAGGCTACGCTAGTATTGTTGCCATCAGGGGGCTTAGTATGAACCAGCCATCCTGCGTATGTTAGCTCAGAACAGGCACTGCTGAACGCCACTTAAGTGACCCAGCAGCAGTGCAGGACCACTCTGGCTGGTGGCTCCAAGGCAGTATAACATTAACAAGCTCCCTGTCCATCGCGAGGTTGCTACACGAGAAACGTGGGCATGGCTAAGGGATGGAAATCAAAAATAAGCAGTGGTGGATTAGCAGGACAGGAATGTTACAGAAGACGAAGCAGAATAATGAACAAAGCATAATTAAAATAAGTAAAAAATAAAAGTTTGAAAATACAAACACAGGTGAACTAGATAAATAGAGGAAAATATACACGAAAATGGGTCACACACACACACACACACACCACACACACACCACAACACACACACACACACACATACACACACGTGCTAGCTCACGCGCACGCGAAGTAAGTTTCTGCAGAAAAGCGAAGGGGGAAGTAAGGTACAAAGCAAACCCGAAATAGCCCAAGGTAGGCCAAAGCTCTCTGGTGACTGAAGACTCCTAAATGTCAACCCTGGCATCACATTCCCTGAGGAGAGAAGTAGGAGAAATTCTAATTGTATTGGCACGCCACTTTCCCTTCTCCCACTTTCCCTCACGCTTACAGTGATGGTAGTAGGAGTAGGAGTAGTAGTAGTAGTAGTAGTAGTAGTAGTAGTAGTAGTAGTAGTAGTAGTAGTAGTAGTAGTAGTAGTAGTAGTAGTAGTAGTAAGAGTGGAAACCGTGGCTAGTGACTGTGTTTCTGTTATCATGTTTTCAGTTATCATAATCAAATTTTTTAAAATCATTATCATAAGTGGGTTTTTTTGTTGCACTTGTTATTATGACTTATTATGAGCTTGTTTCCCCGAGTTCTCGCATTTTTTTATTCAATATCTACGTGATATTTTTGAATTGAAATCACACAACAACTTCGCTTGCAAATGGTTTCAGAAGGGTATCCCCCCGCTGAAATAATTAAGGGGTGTAATAGGGAAAAATTTTATTTCAAATATTTAGATGTGCTAATTTCATTTTCTTTTTTTTGTAGGTCACAGAGTCCTTTTTCATTTGGGAAAAAAGGGACAAAAAATAAGCCTGAGTAACGCCATTAGCCCTTTCGATCTCAAGGGATTTCCCCTTGCTCTCTTTTTTTCTCAGTGGGGGCAAAATCTCCTTGTTTCAAAGGTTAGGCAAGGACAGATGGCTACGGATCCACAAAACAAATTAACATGGCCACTGCGAGTTATCTTTGGCACCCCTCTTGATAGAGTGCATAGACGTCAATCACAGACTCCCAGAGAGAAAATGGGAATTGGCCATATTATTTTTTTTCTTGTTTTGATTCTTATTTCTTGGTTCCTTTTATCTTTTGATAGCATGTTGTCCGACTTGTGGCTTCCTGATTTTGAACCCAGGCATTCTGTTTGTGTGGTGCATTAAAAAAAATGTTACTTAGATATTGACGTAGGTGATATTGACATATGGTAGCTTTCAAATTCGTATATTTCATTTTTCAGGTGCACAAAGTAGATAACAAACGTGTATGCATATATTTGTGTAAGTATAGATAAGTTAAAGAGGCAAAGTATATAACATATATTACAGAATCTATAAAAAGATTGATAATAATCACACACTTACAATGCAACGCACACATACTTACACACACAAGCACAAACACACCACACAACACACATACACACCACACCAACACCACACACACACACCACACAACACACTACACACACCACACTCACAACACACACACCACACACACACACACACACACAAAACACACACACACACACACACACACACACACACACACACACACACACACGTGCAAGCTCACGCGCACGCGAAGTAAGTTTCTGCAGAAAAGCGAAGGGGGAAGCGAGGTACAAAGCAAACCCGAAATAGCCCAAGGTAGGCCAAAGCTCTCTGGTGACTGCAGACTCCGAAATGTCAACCCTGGCATCACATTCCCTGAGGAGAGAAGTAGGAGAAATTCTAATTGTATTGCCAGCTCCCGTCCCCCTCTACTATATTAGATCTCTCGTTTTATCCTTTTTTTTAACAGTGTGTGTGTGTGGGGGGGGGGGGGGTGTTGTGTGTGTGTTGGTGTGTGTTTGTGTGTGTGTTGTGTGTGGTGTGGTGTGTGTGTGTGGTGTGTGTGTGTGTGTTGTGGGTGTGTGTGTGTTGTGTGTGTGTGTGTGTGTGTGTGTGTGTTGTGTGTGTGTGTGTGTGTGTGTGTGTGTGTATGTGTGTGTGTGTGTGTGTGTGTACGAGAAAGAAGTTAGAAGCATCAGACGAAGAAGAGAAAGTCAGGAGAAGGAAAAGGAGGAAGAGAGGAACAAACAAATTGACTGGCTAACAGACAGACATACAGACAGACAGACAGAACATACAGAAAGACGAACAGACAGAGAGACAGGACGAATTTGGGAGGTGAAAACCATCCTACCAGCAGCGCCTGTGGCTACAAAGGGACAGAATGGGGAGATTTGCTAGGTCAGGTCAAAGAGACGCGTTATGACGTCAGGAATGATGATGATGATGATGATGATGATGATGATGATGATGATGATGATGATGATGATGATGATGATGATGATGATGATGATGACGACGACGACGACGAGACGATGGTGTGATGTGTGAGTGGATGATAGATGACGATGGATCGCGATGACGATGATGACGAGGTGATGCTGCTGGTGTATGATGATGACGATGAGTGATGATGATGATGTGAGTGTGTGAGATGAGATGATGTGATGATGAGGTGTGATGGGATGATGATGATGATGATGATGGTCGTGATGCTGGTGATGCTGGTGATGATGATGATGATGATGACGACAACGACGACGACGTTGCATTACGTCACACCTCCATTGCTCTTGACAGTTGGGGGAGGGGTGCCCCTATCTCTGTGATATTGTCTCAGACTGTGAGGCTGTTCATTCCCCTGTGTAACTTAAAGAGCGTTGTCGTTTTAAGCACCGCGTTTTGTTGTTGGGTAATTTGTTTTAACATAAAGACGGGATTGAAGAGGGCAATTTGAAGACAGTTGATGCTTGATGCTATGTAGTTTACATAGCTGATTTACATGAAGAGAGCAATGATAAACTCAAGTGAAAAATTGCAAACAGAAACCCAAAGGGTTAGGTGCATATAGAACCTAAATATGTATGCGTATACATATGCACAATAATAATATAAACTATACTTATAAACTGGGTAAAAACTGGTTAAAAAAAAGAAACAAGAAAAAGCCGTTATACACAAAAATACATCCCTTTTCCAGGCTTCACCTTGACCGTCACTTTGTTGACCGTTTGGGGAACCACTGAAGATTTTGGAAACCAGCTTCCTCCACTCCTGCTCACTTGTAAATCACACTTTCAGCAAGGGGCAGGAAGCAGAGGAGAAAAACTAATGGCATTGGCGAATTCCCACCGACTTCCACTCTGACCCCTACTTTCTCTGACCTCCATGACCCCTGTCCACTCCCACCTTCGTCTGATTAGCTCACACACCCCCCACCCCACCCCCCACCCCCGTTTTTTTCTTTCTGTCCACTGAGTTCATTAGGTCTTCATGCTGGTGGGGGGGGGGGGGTAGGGGGGGTTGTTTGGCGCTGATATTCTCATTCTGCGGCCTGTTGTGCCATGAAGTGTGCAAGAGTGTTAAGTGTGATGGGTGTGGGTGGAAAAGAGAGATACAAGTTTGTGTTGAGAAAATAGGGGGGGGGAGGGGAGGGGGTGGAGGCGGTTACTGTCATCTTGATGCCTGTATCAACCTGGCACCTGTGGTTGTACATACATCAGCTCAATTCTTGTAGAGATGCTTCCTGGATCAAGGTTTTGTGCGTTTCTCACACTCTCACTAGTGATAAAACTGCCGCACTTGTTAAGTTCACGTTTCTTTTCTATAGCATCCAGAAAAAAAAAACCCACCGAAAGCATTGAACGTCTCTTGCTAGGCAGGTTCAGGAACCATGTTTAACTTAGATATACATGACATGGATACACCATGGACGTTATCTTGATTCCTTAGTCCTTTCCCGTGTCTGACAAGTCCAGTCCTTTAATGTATACCATACCCACAGAGGGAAGATGACGATGTTATGAATGGAGGTTAGGTGACCAAAGTGTTATCAATATCAGACAGTGCTGTGAGGCTTCCTTTCGTGCCCCGCCGCTGGATTAATGCTGGGGTATGACATTTTAATCATACAGTCCCCGTGAAGGGAGGATCAATGCTTCCATCCTGTGTAAAACGACATAAGCAGTCTACATGTCTACACAAAGTCTGCTTAATAAGACATCCAGAGAACGTGAAAAGAACACGCACCTTTATACATATGTACACGAACGCACGCACGCACGCATGCACGCGCACACACATTTTAGATAGATAGATAGATAGATAGATAGATGGATAGATGGATAGATAGATAGATAGATAGATAGATAGATAGATAGATAGATAGATAGATAGATAGATAGATTAACAGAGAAGGGGACATACAAAGTGGAGAGAGAGAGAGAGGGAGAGAAAGAGAGAGACAGAGACAGAGACAGAAAGAGCCCAAGACAGAGACAGAGACAGACAGACACACAGGCAGACAGAACAGACACACAGGCAGACACACAGACAGGCAGACAAAGAAAGTGAGAGAGGCAGTCAGACAGACAGACAGAAAGACAAACAGACAGGCAGACAGGCAGACAAAGGAAGAAAGTGACAGGGAGAGACAAAGCCTTACTGACAGCAAGAGCTTACATCTCTGGAAGGCAGCGCAGACATAGAGGACATGTCAGGACGAGGTCATGACGTCAGACCTCTATGACGGAATCCACCATTTTCTGCTGATCACGTGATATCAAGATACGTATCCTGTTCCGGTTTTCATGTGGGGGGATGGGGGGGGGGGGGGGGGGGGGGGGAGTTCACCTTAGTAAACTAACCTTTGTCGGCTTTTCGAAATTCGTGTGAAGCGTTTAGCTCTGATGGTTTCTTTTACTTTTTTTGTGATGTCTAGAACTATGTTCTGTTCGAGACAAATTTTTGTGGAGAGAGACAGAGACAGAGACAGAGAGAGAGAAAGATTCCCTGCAGGAAAGCAGGCATGCAGACATGAGTTATCACACACACACGTGTACATGCGCGCACCTGTACGCACATACATAGACTCACATACACATGCACACACCACACACACACACACACACGCACGCACGCACACACGCACGCACGTACGCACGCACAAAACACATACACAAGACACACACACACACATACATACACAAGACACACACACGCGCGCATACACACACATAGACGCAACACCACAACACACACACACACACACGAGCACATACACACACGCGCGCGCACACACACACACACACACACACACACACAACACACACACACACACACACACGAGCACACACACATACACACACGCACACAGAGTTAGAAGAAAAGTATATTCGGTGTTCCCTTTTAAACACGGCTTGTTTTGTTCTGCAATGTTTGTTTTGTTTTGTCAGGGGTTATTTTTGTCAGGGTTTTTTGTTTTGTTTTATTTTATACATTATCTTTCAACTTGTGTTCACCAACCAGTGAGGTTTATGTTATTGCTGCTGTTGTTTTTGTTGTTGTTGTTGTTTTTGTTCTAAGAAACAGCCAGAAAGTTTTCATAACTTGGTGACATTGCACAGTTCCGAACCTCACTTCGCATTATTCTGCTTGTCATTACTTGGCAGTTCCCAAGAGTTGAAAGTCAACGTGATTTGTTTGTTTTGTTTTGTTTTGTTTTGTTTTTGGTGTGGTTTTTTGGTAGGTTGTTTTTTTAATGTCTTGTTAGGTTGCAGCGTTCTTCATTTTTTCAAGTGTTTCGTTTATTTATCTGTGTGTTTGTTTGTTTTCTTCTTTGTTGACGTTTTTGGTGTCGCTATGTCTGCATCACTGTGTCTGTGTCTCTGTATTTCTCTGACTCTTCTCCTGTCTTTGAATCTCTCTGTCTCTGTTTCATTCTGTTTCTGTTTCAATCTGTCTCTGTCTCTCTAATTGTTGTCCCTCTGTGTATGTCTGTTGTCTCTACTTATCTCTCTCTCTTTCTCTCCTTACCTCTCTCTCTCTCTCTCTTTCTCTCCTTCCCTCCCTCTCTCTCTCTCTCTCTCTCTCTCTCTCTCTCTCTCTCTTTCTCTCCTTCCTCTTTCTCTCTCTCTCTCTCTCTCTCCTCTTCTCTCTCTCTCTCTCTCTCTCTCTCTCTCTTTTCTCCTTTCCCCCTCTCTATCTCTCTCTCTCACTCCTTTTCTCTCAGTCAACCTGCCTTTGCCCTTTCTCTTTCTGTCTCTCTGTTTCTGTCTCTGTCTGTCTGTTTAAACCCCCTATCTGTCTGTCTGTCTGTCTGCCTCTCTATCTCTCACTCACACTCTCTCTGTGCCTCTCTGTCTCTTTGTCTCTTTGTCTCTCTCTCTCTCTCTCTCTCTCTCTCTCTCTCTCTCTCTCCTCTCTCTCTCTCCTCTCTCTCTTCTCTCTCTCTCTCTCTCTCTCTCTCCCTAACAAGGTTAATGATTTGATCAGATAATGATTGCCTGCTTTAGCCTTCTTCGCATGCGCGCGTGCACATGTGTGTGTGCATGCGAGCATGTGTACATGCGTGTGCACGCGCGTGTGTGTGTGTGCGTGCGTGTGTTTGTGCGCGCGTGTGTGTGTGCGCGCGCACGTGCATGTATGTTTGCGTGCGAGTGCGTGCGTGCATGAGTGTGTATGTGTATGTGAGTGTACATGCGTGTGCGTATTGACGCATGTGTATGTCAGGTACAGTGTCAGAGAGAAGGGAGAGAGAGAGAGAAGAGAGAGAGAGAGAGAGAGAGAGAGAGAGAGAAGAGAGAGAGAGAAGAGGAGAGAGAGAGAGGGAGAGAGAGGAGAGAGGGAAAGAGAGAGAGTGTGGTGTCATCAGTGAGACAGAGAGAGAAAACTATTCGAAGAAGTTTTCGGGTAAGGTAGGAGAGACAGATATTTATTTCACCATTATAATGACAATTATTATGATAATAATATCTATGTTTCTTCAGACACAAGCCTGAGGTGTGCTATTACGATTATCGTTATGACCACAAGGATTAAAGCCGCCTTTGATTTAAGCATAAATTATGTAATAAAAAAACAATGTGCGAGTACAACACATAAGTGTATGATATGAATGAATGAGTGTATCATTCTGAAGGGGCATACAAAAATCCCTCACACTCATAAGTCTGCATGATTGCAGAAAGTTAATCTCGGCATTAAGAGATTAACGTGAGCTATTTTGTAGGAGACACATGCCGGGAAAGCATAGTGTATGTAGTTTAACACTTTTTAAAAAAATGTTGAAAGCATACCTAATCCAATGATTATACATACATGGCCAAGTCTTATTTGTAATGTAATAGATATAGTCTTGGTGGCATCTGTTGTTGTTTTTTTATCAGAATGAAAGCACAGACCATGTTTATGGTCAGAGAACCATGGATTCTCTCTTTCTCTCTTTCTTTCTTTCTCAATCTCTGGGACAGGATGTAAAAAAAAGCACATGGGTGCTTTTTCATTATCCTCGAAATGAAAGAATTTGTCATTGTCATTGTCATTGTCATTCTTCTCTCTCTCTCTCTCTCTCTTCTCTCTCTCTCTCCTCTCTCTCTCTCTCTCTCTCTCTCTCTCTCCTCTCTCTCTCTCCTCCTCTCTCTCTCCTCTGCTCTCTCTCTCTCTTTGCTTGATGTAAAATAAAAGAACTGGTGCTTTTTCATTATCCTCGAATTAAAAGAATTTGTCATTGTCTCTGTCTTCTCTCTGTCTCTCTCTCTCTCTCTCTCTCTCTCTTCTCTTCTCTCTCTTCTCTCTCTCTCTCTCTCTCTCTCTCTCGGATATTAAGCACATGGTGCTTTCATTTTCTCGAATAAAGATTTGTCATGTCATTGTCATTCTCTCTTCTCTCTCTCTCTCCTCTCTCTCTCTTCTTTCTCTCTTTCTCTCTCTCTCTCTTTGGGGACTAGGTTAAAAGCACATGTGTGCTTATTCATTTTCCTCGAAATAAAAGAGATTTGTCATTGTCATTGTCATTTCATTTCTCTCTCTCTCTCTCTCTCTCTCTCTCTCTCTCTCTCTCTCTCTCTCTCTCTCTCTCTCTCTCTCTCTCTCCTTCTTCTCCAGTTTTGCGTTCTTTTGTTTTAAAGCTACTGGTGTCTTTTATTGCTTGTTTCTTGTTATTAGTATTTGCATTGTCTTTCTTTTGTTGTTCCTCTTTTCTTCTCTCTCTTCTCTCTCTCTCTCTGCTTTTTGTTTTCTCTCTTTCTATCTCTCTCTTTTCCTCTCTCTCTCTCTCTCTCTCTCCACCACTCTCTCTCTCTCATTCATGATTTTTTGTACGTTTCTTTCTCGTTACCTTATTACTTCTTACGTGGTTTCTTTTTCTCCTTTCATATTACCTCGATGCTCTTTGCTCTTGTCTTGGTATTTTTTGTATTTTTTCGGTTATTTTGAGGGGTGGACTATTGGTCGCTTCTCTCATTCCCTTGTTGTTGTTGCCGCTTTTGTTTTGCTCTTGGTTTTCTTGCTATTTTTTTTGGTTATTTCTGTTTTTTCTTTTTGATTTCTTTCTTACTTGTTGTTACCTTCTCTCTCTCTCTCTCTCTCTCTCTCTCTCTCTCTCTCTCTCTCTCTCTCTCTCTCTCTCTCTCTCTCTCTCTCTCTCTCTCTCTCTTTCTCTCTCTCTCTCTCTCTCTCTCTCTCTCTCTCTCTCTCTCTCTCTCTCTTCCCCCTCTTCTCTCTCTCTCTTCGGTGATTTTTGTGTAGATATTTTTTCCGTATACTGTGTGAGTGTATTGCTAGGGGCTCTACTTTATTTTATTATCATATATATCCCTAAGGGCGGGGACTGGATGTAAAAAAGCACATGGGTGTTTAATCATTATCCTCGAAATAACAGAATTTGTCATTGCCATTGTCATGGTCTTCCGCCCCCACCTTCTGCAGCTCTCATTCACGAACCTGTTAACGACACTTTTTCCTCGCGCCCTTTGCTTTTGCTTTGCAGAGGTGACCAATAAATAACCCCTAGCCCTGCACGGCTGAGGGCAATTGACCGATGAGCTATCGACCACCCGCAATCATCAAATTAACACAATCCAGCGCGTTGTCTCCCCATTAGCACCCTGCTTGTCAAGGGTGGTGTCAGGTTAATCTCAGACAGGGTGATGTTAGGTTAATCTCAGACAGGGTGATGTTAGGTTAATCTCAGACAGGGTGGTGTTTAGGTTAATCTCAGACAGGGTGGTGTCAGGTTAATCTCAGACAGGGTGGTGATAGGTTAATCTCAGACAGGGTGGTGTCAGGTTAATCTCAGACAGGGTGGTGTCAGGTTAATCTCAGACAGGGTGCTGTTAGGTTTATCTCAGACAGGTTGGTGTTGGGTTAATCTCAGACAGGGTGCTGTTAGGTTAATCTCAGACAGGGTGGTGTCAGGTTAATCTCAGACAGGGTGGTGTCAGGTTAATCTCAGACAGGGTGGTGTTAGGTTAATCTCAGACAGGGTGGTGTTGGGTTAATCTCAGACAGGGTGGTGTTGGGTTAATCTCGGTCAGGGTGATGTTAGGTTAATCTCACACAGGGTGGTGTTGGGTTAATCTCAGACAGGGTGCTAATAGGTTAATCACAGATTTTCATCAAGAGTGTACTCGTGCGAGAGAAGTTAGTTCAATTCAAATAAAGTGCGAGAATAATCTTCTATATGAAAACTGGATGTGCTTTATTTTACAGTATGGGGCTGCATTGGGCCTTGTCTTGGTCAGTGGAAAAAAGAAGATTGTTTATAGCAAGTCTATTTTCCTGATATTATGATTGATCCAATCAGGGTATTGTAACTATGTAATGCATGCTCAACTTGAGTGCAGCACAATTGCATTTGTTATTTTATGATGTGATCGCAGATATTTTAACATATCATATTTGGCAAGAGCTTCATTGGTATATCTAAATCTTTGACTGGAGTGTATATTGTTTCTTTAGATTTAAGCTTTTAGTGTGGAAAGAATAGGATTTGTACTTAAAAATACAACACAAACAGAATTTCGTTTCAATCACTTTTTTTTATTTACTTTTTATGTCGAGGATAATGTCATAAGCATTTGTGGGGTGGAGGTGGGGGGTACATATTAGTGAAGATCGCACTTAAGTATCTCTTTCTCACATAACGTTTACTAGATGATAAACACAAATTAATTGAAGTGGACTTTCTATACAGCAAATAACACAAATTCTAGAGAAAAGAAAGGTCCAAACATGAACGATGATTATGCTACATAAAATTTATTTCAAGAATTTTAGAACTAAACACCAAACAGAAATAAAATCAAAGCTTAGCATGCAACAGTAAATGCTTGACAAATTACCTGGTTGATAGAAAAGTATTTGTAACATACTGCAGAAGATTTCGCAACGGTCTTAAAAAAAGAGTTAAGCATAAACTTTGTAGTTATATTGTTAAAGTAAACAAGTCAGAGTTTCAACATTTCCGCCACATCTAGGAAGGATAATCTTTAAATGATAATACCTTTCCGTCATAAAGAAAGAATCTTCTTCAAACAACGAAAAAAAACATTACATAACTTTAAAGTGCTTTGATACATAAAAACAAATAGAAGACAAGATACCCAGACACAAAACTTTGGCTCTGAGCTACATTATTTAAAATAAAACATACTTTCAAGAATAGTTAATAGTTCGTCGATTTCCAGAGAACAAATGACAGCTTATTTTTGAGAAATGCAATTTTTTAAAAATCAATTTTCAGAAATTTTTAAGTTGAAGGAAGACTCAGACTTTTGTGTTCGCAAAATGTACAGACGCATAAAGAAAGTCAACAAGGTCCTGTGCGCTGTTATGTCAAGAAATGCAGAATTATTTATTTGGATAACAATGAATCAGTCGCAGTAATGTACAGGGAAAAAACTGAAGAATAAGAAAGCAGATAGTTGCAGTACAAGACAGCAAAAGAAACACATACGTTTTTTGTTATTTTATATGGATTAAATACATTTCAAACTTTTACAGATAGAACAAAACTGTAGTTGCGAGCGCAACACACACACACACACACACACACACACACACACACACACACACACACACACACAAAACACACACACAGGGCAGGATGAAAAAGAAAGCTGGTACTCTTTTACACTCACTAAAGATCATATTGAGTTCACACACACACACACACACACACACACACACACACACACACACCACACACACACACACACACACACATATACACACACTCACACACAACACACACACACACACACACACACACACACTACTACTACTACTACTACTACTACTTCTATTACTACTTTTACTACTACTGCTTCTACTACTACTACTACTACTACGACATCCCCCCACCCCCCAACCTCACACCCCACCCATCACCACACACACACACACACACACACACAACTACACACACACCTCCCCCCCACCCCACACACACACACACACACACTTCAAAACAAAACACAGAAAGAAAATACAATCTTCTCTTTTTTTGGAAAAAAATCCCACCACAAAACGAAAGATGACAAGAAAAGAACAAACAAAAGAAAAGAAGAAAGAAAAAACAAACCCAAAAGAAAACAATATTATGCTAACAACTTCCTGGCAACAAGCAGCTGAATGTCACTGTCAGCCATGGATTCCCCAAGAGAGGAAAAGATATCCTAATTTATTATATTGAAACATGCCACCCCATCCCACCCCATCCCCCAGCCCCCACCCCACCCTCACCCTCACCCTCACCCACGCCCTCCAGCTTCTCCCAACTGACTGGATCGCTGGGGGACGGGATAGCCTAGTGGTTAGAACATTGCGCTCGCAACCTGACGACCCGGGTTCGATTCCCGTTCGAGGGGATATTTTCCCCTGGAGCTAACATCAGTGCAGACTCCACTCTCCCTCCCAAAGTCCTTCGGATGAGACTATAAACCGAGGCCCGTGTGCGAACGCACGCAGAACATCTTGCGCACACGTTAGTTACTGTTCCGCTTTTCGTAAGAGTAGGCCATTGTGTGCCGGTGGGAACAGATGACAGAATTTACAAAACCGCCTACACACTGGGACTGGATGCACATAAATGCTCGATATAAAAGAATAAAGTAAAGTAAAAGTAAAGTCTAGGGGTGTTAAAGCACCCACCCGTGTTTGAAATTGTCAAGTTATAGGTTTGAATCCCTTTCTTAAGCCTAAACTCTGTGTGTGTGTGTGTGTGTGTGTGTGTGTGTGTGTGTGTGTGTGTGTGTGTGTGTGTGTGTGTGTGTGTGTGTGTGTGTGTGTCTGTGTCTGTGTCTGTGTGTGTGTGTGTGTGTTGTGTTGTGTTGTTGTGTGTTTTGTGGTGTGTTGTGTTGTGTTTGTGTGTGTTGTGTTTGTGTGAGCGTGTGTGCTTGTGTGTGTATGTGTGCCTGTGTGTGTATGAGAGAGAGTGTGTATATGAGAGTGTGTGTGTGTGTGTGTGTGTTGTGTTGTGTTTTGTGTGTTGTGTGTGTGTGCGCGCGCGTGTGTGTGTATGTGTGTGAGAGAGAGTGTGTATGTGTGTGTTTGTGTGTGTGCCTATGTGTGTGACAGTGTGTGTGTTTGTGTGTGTTTGTGTGTATGTGCGTGTGTGTGTGTGTGTTTGTTTGAGTGAGTGAGTGAGTGAATGAATGAGTGTGTGTGTGCGCTTGTGTGTGTGTATGTCCCTGCGTGTGTGCGTGAGTGTGTGTGTGTGTATGGTGTTATGTGTGTGTGCGCGTGCACGTGCGTGCGCACGCTTGTGTGTGTGCTAGGCTTATTTCACCATATTCTTGTTGTATGTGTGTGTTTCTAGTTACCGAAAATGCTGACTGTGTGAATTTGGCTTTCTTACATTCTTTTTTCCTCTTCAGAGAATCTTTAACTGTCCTAGATTTTCCTGTGGAAACTTGACTCTCTGTTAATGTTACTAGTTCATTTTTCATAGAATAAAAGATCACCTTTAGCTGTTGTTGTGTGTGTGTGTGTGTGTGTGTGTGTGTGTGTGTTGTGTGTGTGTGTGTGTGTGTGTGTGTTGTTTGTGTATGTGTGTATGTATGTATGTAGTATGTGGGTGTATGTATGTATGTATGTATGTATACATGTATGTATGTAGGTATATGTGTGTGTGTATGTGTGTATATATGTATGTACGTATGTATGTTGTATGTATGTATGTATGTATGTATGTATGTATGTATGTATGTATGTATATGTGTGTGTGTGTTTCGGGGATGTTGCTTGTTTCTTTAATCTCTTTTATACAGAAGCTTATCTTCCTAGTTCGACTTCTCCTTGCAAAAAAAATATATAGGTGAATTAAATCTCAACCCTTTTTAAAAAAAAGTAATTTCCATTTACGTTCATCCAACTCTTCACACACACACACACACACACACACACACACACACACACACACACACACACACACACCACAACACGCACACACACA
>CM054150.1:24109034-24121534 GCA_028751875.1 Rapana venosa
AATACCCGTCTGCAGCCTTACATTCACAACACACACACACACACACACACACACACATAACACTTTACACACACATCCAAATACACACTCATAACACCTACACACACACTCACATACACATCCAAACACACACACATAACCAAACACACACACAGACACATCCAAACGCACACACACATAACCAAACACACACACACAGACACAGAGAGAGAGACAGAGACAGAAAAAGAGAGACAGAGAGACAGAGACAGAGAGACAGAGAAAGAGAGACAGAGAGAGAGCTGGTTCCTCTTTGGATTCTCAGAAAATACGTTTAATGTCTTCTGTTCCATCTCAAAGGCACACTCGTTGCCAGACCTTTCTTTTTTCTGTTTTTGGATAAAGTAGAATTTGCTCAGTGAAATTTTTGGAAGCTTATAATTATGATAGCTAGATTTTGTGTTTTAAATCATTAAGAATTTTCTTGGTTCAGTCTTTCCAAGATGCTTTAAGCATTACGTTTTCGACATTATGTTTAGTTTGGATTTTTTTTGTTTTGTTTTGTTTCAGGGTTTTTTTTCTAATGGCTGGGACTTCGTTTCCTTAAGTCTGAAGAGCACGTGGAATTTTATTTTATTTTATTTCATTCTTTTATATCGAGGATAATGGAATAAGCACTTATGTGCTTTTTACAGCCAATTCCCGTTTGTATGCGGTTTTGTAAATTATGTCATCTGTTCCCACCGGCTCACAATGGCCTACTCTTACGAAAAGCGGAACAGGATTTAACGTGTGCGCAAGATGTTCTGCATGCGTTCGCACACGGGACCTCGGTTTATAGTTTCATCCGAAGGACTTTTAGGGAGAGTGGAGTCTGTACTGATATTAACTCCAGGGGAAAATATCCCCCTTGAACGGGAATCGAACCCGGGTCGTCAGATTTACTACATAAACTTAACTATATAACCTAATTACCTAAAAATATAACCTTAATCATAATAACCTAACCGACCTTAACAATATAAACTTAACTATGTCATAATCATAGAATTGACCTTAATTATATCTATATCTATATATATCTATCTATCTATCTATCTATCTATCTATATATATATATATTAATATATATAATAATATATATATATATATTTTTATATATTGTGTGTGTGTGTGTGTGTGTGTGTGTGTGTGTGTGTGTGTGTGTGTGTGTGGTGTGTGTGTGTGTGTGTGTGTGTGTGTGTGTGTGTGTGTGTGTGTGTGTGTGTAAACGGTGTAAAACTGGAATGATGTCTAGCTTTTGTCCATTCAGATATTTATACATTCATTAATCATCGTTGAAAAAAATTGACTAAATAATCCAGTGCCAAAATTCAGACAACCATTGATAATCATCGTCTCCCTTCATACTTTCTAGTCACCATGATATCACCGCATTTTAGAACTGATGACAGTTTTCTTCTTGTCTCGTTTCCCAATCCTGCTTTCCTGTCCTGTTTTCCTGTCCTGTTTTCCAGTCCTGTTTTCCTGTCCTGTTTTCCTGTCCTATTTCCCAGTCCTGTTTCCCAGTCCTGTTTCCCAGTCCTGTTTTTCTGTCCCGTTTTCCTGTCCAGTTTTCCAGTCCCGTTTTTCAGTCCTGTTTTCCAGTCCTGTCTTCCTGTCCTGCTTTCCTGTCCTGTTTCGCAATTCTGTTTTCCAGTCCTGTTTTCCAGTCCTGTTTTCTCTGACCTCTTTCCTGTCCTGTTTTCCTGTCTCGTTTTCCTGTCCTCTTTCCCGTCCTGTTTTCCTGTCATCTTTTCCAGTCCTGTTGTCCTGTCCCGTTTTCCTGTCCGTTTTCCTTGTCCCGTTGTCCCGTTATGCTTCGTGTTCTGATAGGTTGATGGAAAGTGACAGATGAGCTGTCGTCGATCCATGATTTCCTCCAATGAACATTGCCTATGCCAGTGAACTTCAACTTGTCAGAGAGTCAGACAGAGAGACAGGCACAAAGAAAGAGACACAGAGAGAGAGGGGGGTAAGAGAGAGAGAGAGAGAGAGAGGAGAGAGAGAGAGAGAGAGAGAGAGAGACAGAGAGAGAGAGGGAGAGAGAGAGAGAGAGAGAGAGAGAGAGAAAGATGGACAGACAGAGAAAAAAGAAAGACAGACAGACAGACAAACAGAAAGGAGAGACACATATATAAAGAGAGAGAGGTGTGTGTGTGTGTGTGTGTGTGTGGGGTTGTGTGTGTGTGTTTTTTGTGTGTGTGTGTGAGAGAGAGAGAGAGAGAGAGAGAGAGAGAGAGAGAGAGAGAGAGAGAGAGAAGAGACAGAGAGAGAGAGAAAGAGAAAGACAGAGAGACACAGAGACAGAGAGAGGGGGTGGCAGTAATAAACGTGTCTGTAGCAGCTGTTCCTGAAAAAAGGAAGGATTGTTTCTGGAGTTATTTTTCTCTTTTTTTTCTGGTTTCACGAGAGAGTGTGTGTGTTCATTGATGTGCATTTGACCATTTCACAGAAATCACGTTTACTGTGTTTTAATGTGAAAGTATAACACAAAGATGGGAAGATGCATGATTAGGTCATATCCGTGTGCACAGACGCAAATGCATTCGCACGAACACACACACGCGCGCACACACGTACACATACACACACACATACATAGAGATACACACACACATCACACACCCCTACACAGACATACACGTAAACACACACACACACACACACCCTCCATACACACATACATAGACAGATGCGCGCACGCACGCACACACACACACACACACACACACATACACACACACACTTTTATGCCAGCTCGTATTAATTGTGTTGACAAATAAAACGGAGAAGCATGTGCATCCGCACATGCCGCCGCAGTTCCTCGTATGCATGCATGCACACATTCACACACTCATAAACACACACACACACACACAAATACACGTACATAGACACACATGCACACACACACATACGCAAATACACGTACATAGACATACAAGTGCGCGCGCGCGCACACACACACACACACACACACACACACACACACACACACACACTCACTCACTCACTCACTCACTCGCTCACTGACATTTTCATGCCTTGATTCTCTTTCTGAAACTACAAGTCCAGAAGAAAAAAACAACTAACAACCAAAACAAACAAACAAAAATCCCAATCGATAATTTCGTCTCACGGTTCGTCTGTCGACATTGTTTCATAGAGATCAATGGTTTTCCTCAAAATCTGTCGTCTTCTTCTCTTGCACAATGGAGGCATGTCTTCTTGTCTTGCACAATGAAGGCATGTCTTCTGGTCCTTCACAATGGAGGCATGTCTTCTTGTCTTGCACAATGGAGGCATGTCTTCTTGTCTTGCACAATGGAGGCATGTCTTCTTGTCTTGCACAATGGAGGCATGTCTTCTGGTCCTTCACAATGGAGGCATGTCTTCTTGTCTTGCACAATGGAGGCATGTCTTCTTGTCTTGCACAATGGAGGCATGTCTTCTTGTCTTGCACAATGGAGGCATGTCTTCTGGTCCTTCACAATGAAGGCATGTCTTCTTGTCTTGCACAATAGAGGCATGTCTTCTTGTCTTGCACAATGGAGGCATGTCTTCTGGTCCTTCACAATGGAGGCATGTCTTCTGGTCCTTCACAATGGAGGCATGTCTTCTTGTCTTGCACAATGGAGGCATGTCTTCTTCTCTTGCACAATGAAGGCATGTCTTCTGGTCCTTCACAATGGAGGCATGTCTTCTTCTCTTGCACAATGAAGGCATGTCTTCTGGTCTTGCACAATGGAGGCATGTCTTCTTCTCTTGCACAATGGAGGAATGTGGCAGAAGAGCTATCGACAATCCACACACCACACCATTGAGCTTTGCCCTGCTCCTTGTCACCTGAAAACCACACCAGTCAGCCATTGTACTTCACACACATAGACGTAGATGCGCGCGTGCGCACGCACTTACACCTCACGCAAGCAAGCATGGGCCTTAGCACGTATACACACACACACACGCACACACACATGCGTATGAACAGATGTACACATGTATGGAAATACACACAGACACACACATTCTCACATGTATGTGTATGTGCATATAGAGAGAGACAGAGAGACATAAACAGAGACTGAGACAGAGATACAGAGACATAGATACAGAGAGTGAGATAGAAGTTCAGAATAATATAGAGGGCATCTTGTTTTTGATGACCTAAAAATGATTATTAAAAAAACCCGAAAGTTATATTCGGCCATTGGTTGGGTTGTTTTTTAATCAGTGGTGTGAATTGCCATCATCTATTTTTGTGACTACTACACAGAAGATAGTGATCATTTGCTGGTCAAGACAGCTGAAGAAAGTCATGAAGCCAGTTCTGATCACTTATCCAACCCTTTCCTAAAATTGTTTTGAAAATCAATGTAAGATCACATAATGGGAATGAAATGAATCAGATGCAGAATTTCTATAATTGACCTGACCTTCTATTTGACAGACAACGAAGACAAATGGAGACTCTATGGCGAGTGCATATGAATTAAAGGAGCCCAATCTTCATCTATTTTGGGCTCCAATGGCCAAAATCAGCGAGATTAATATCGTTTCAATTACCAAAAGGGGATAAACGCATTTTCTGTTCTGTTCCTCAGCTAGAGCTCTGAGGTTCACCACCGGTGACATGTTGTGCATTCCATCATTCTGGCCCTTCATCACTGTAGCTACATTCCCACTTCAGGGATGATATCTAAACACAAGACCAGTTTGCATGCAGTTGGTTTTTTGGGTGGTAATATTCTCATCCATTCTTACTGGCACGAAATGGCCTGCTCTTTCAAAAGGCAGAACTAGTTTTTAATATGTGCACAAGATGTTGGGGGGGAGTGGAGTTGGTACTGATGTTAACTTCAGGAGAAAAAAAATCTCTCGAACACGTGCTTTGGTGATGGCTGGAACTCAGGGCATCAGATCATGAGGTCAAGGCTCTGACCACTAGACTATGCCAGCCTGCTCATAAACATGTATCACGTATCAAGTTATTCCGTTGGTACCATTTATACCTTCGCTACTTCTGTGTGACACTTTTGAATGTTCTCTCTTACTCACCTTTACTTTTCAGCAACCTCTCAGTTGACGTAACAAAGCATAAACAGGAAACGTTAGCTGGCATAACTGTCCCCAAAAAATGTTGTCTACATAATTATCAACTATGTTTTCGTGTTCCTGAAAATTTTCCTCCACTTTCCTTCAATTTTCAGAACAAGGTGTTACGGGTATGCAACAGGTGTGTGTAGCACAACTTCCACCTGTAATAATCCATTATTTGCTTAATCCAACACAGTCATGACACCAGGTTCATGTTGTTGTGTCTACAACCTACTACTGAACGCTGATATTAGTTTTGCAATACCATAATGATGTGCACACTTCATATACTTTCTGAATATACATTTATATCAATTCCATTTATATTATTATTATTATTATTATTTATGAAAATGGACTAAAGGGCACGAGGATAGTTCCGTGGTCAGAGCATTCCACTCTCCCTAAAGTAAGGCTAAGCAGCGCTGATAGTGGTTGCCTAGTGGATGGGTGATTTTTTCCTTGCCTTGGCTTCAGTACAGTTCCACAAGCTGTAAAAGGGCACCTGCCTTCTTTAGGGACAGGGAAGGAAAAACAGCAATGGAGAGGAAAAGGGCGCCACCCTCAAAATGCTGGCCTGTAGAGAAGTTGAGGTCTCAGACACCTCGCTCCCCAACGACTGCATAAGCTATCGAAACACCATTACCTTTCTTTTTTTTAACAAAGATTGCCTATGAAAATGAGTTTTAAAAATTCCCGTAGCACCATACAGCTTTGAACACTGAGCCGACCTACGGTACTTTTAGATTACATAGCCCGCTGTTTTCACCCACTCGGCCTCGAGGGCCATCTCTCCCTAAACACTGTGGCTTTCCTGTGTTGCAAGGTTGAAGCAGCCATGACACATGAGGTATCGGCAATGCACAGCCACCAAACTAAACTGCCAATGCTGGTTGCCATTGACAACCCAGCATGTTAAGTGGGGGCACTAATGCCGATTGGGAATTTCTCAATATATTCTGAAACCCCCACCCCCCTTCTCCCTCTCTCTCTCTCTCTCTCTCTCTCTCCTCTCTCTCTCTCTCTCTCTCTCTCTCTCTCTCTCTCTCTCTTTTTCTCTCTCTCTCTCTCTCTCTCTCTCTCTCTCTCTCTCTCTCTCTCTCTCTCTCTCTCCCTCTCTCTCTCTCTCCTCTCTCCCTTCTCTCTCTCTCTCTCTCTCTCTCCTCCTGATGTTCTCATATGTTCTGTGCCATTAATCTCAATTGTCTCTCTGTCTCGTTGCTTTGAACCCTGTTTCTAATTTGTCCTTGTTTTCTTTCTACTCTCTTGTCTCTCTTTACCTTTCTCTTTCTCTCTACCTGTATCTGTCTGTCTCTGTCTCTCTACTTCTGTCTCTGTTCTTCTCTCTCTCTCGCTCTCACCCATTATCACCTCTCTCTTCTCTCTCATCCTCTCATCCTGTCTTCTCTTCTCCAATTCTTCTTCTTCTTCTCTCTCTTCTCGCCACATTTCTCTCGCATTCTTTCATTCTCATCTCTTCTTTCGCAATCTGTCTTCTCTTTTTTCTTCTTTCTTCGCAATTCTCCTTCTTCCTCACAATTCTTCTTCTTCTTTTTCTCTCTACGCAATTCTTCTTCTTCTCACAATTCCTCTTTTTCCGTCGAAATTCTTTCTTCTTCCTTCTTTCGAAATTCTTCTTCTTCTTCGAAATTCTTCTTCTTCGCAATTCTTCTTCTTAGCAATTCTTTCGCAATTCTTCTTCGCAATTCTTCTTCTTTGCAATTCTTCTTCGCAGTTCTTCTTCTTTGCAATTCTTTTTCTTCTTCACAATTTTTTCTCTTCTTTTCTTCTTCGCAATTTTTCCTTCTTTGCAATTCTGCTTCTTCTTCTTCTTCACCAATTCTTCTTCGCAATTCTTCGTCGTCTTCGTAATTCTTCTTTTTCTTTGCAGTTCTTCTTCTTCGCAATTCTTCTTCTTCTTCGCAATTCTCCTTCTTCTTCGCAATTCTTCTTCCCTATTCTTCGCAATTCTTCTTCCTCGCAATTCTTGTTCTTTTTCTCCTTCTTCTTCGCAATTCTTTTTCTTCACAATTCTTCTTCTGAATCAATTTATTAGTGTTTAATCTACCAATGATGGGAAAATGATGACCCTTCGTTGTTGACATCTGATCTGTACTTTTTCTAAAATACACAGTCCTGCCTCTGCTCCCTCTGGCTAGATATCTGAACCTGTATCCCATTGACAGCAGGGATTATCCCACATTATCCTGAACCTGTGCCCAGCAGCAGGCATTATCTGACATTATCCTTCAGCCTGTATCTGACAACAGGCATTATTCTAATCTGTGTTCTTATCCTCAGCTGCTCCTGACTACTTTCATCTTCAGCCTGCTGTCTTAGGCAGATAATTATGATGGCTGATGAGTTTGGGATCCAAGACAAAGTAAAGTACCGAATGACACATCATTATAATATTATACTACTGCCAGATCCCAATGAGAAGAAATAGGAGTTAGAAGGGAAGAAAATTAATGAATAGAAGAGAAAGAAAGAAAGAAAGAAAGCAAAAGAAGGAAATTAATCCACCATCTGGAATTTTATATTTTATTAGAAACAGTTCAAACATACGAAACTTGCGCTCTTATTTTAAGTCACAAAACAACACAACAAACAACACACACACACACACAAACAACAAAACAAAGCATGCACAACGCACACACATGCATGCACAGCACAACACAATAAACACAAAAACGAACAACAAACAAACACAGAACAGCGCGCGCGCGCGCGCACGCACGAACGCACGTATCTGGAAATAAAACTTGACTTGACACACATTGTTAGGCCTTGCCTGTTTTTCGTAAAATTCCGGTCAAGAAAAAATAATTCCATAATTTCATCTCACGGTTGGTCGACATTGTTTCATGCAGATCAATTGTTTCCCTCAGAAACTGTCTTCTTGTCTTGCACAATGGAACCGTGTGACAGAAGAGCTATCGACAACCCACACACCACACCATTGAGCTTTGCCCTGCTCCTTGTCACCTGAAAACCACACCAGTCAGCCATTGTATTTCTCTCTCTCTCTCTCTCTCTCTCTCCTCTCTCTCTCTCTCTCTCTCTCTCTCTCTCTCTCTCTTCTCTCTCTTCTCTCGCACACAAACACACACACCACACACACAACACACCACCACACACACACACACTAACTAACAGAGAGAGTTACAGACAGACAAACAGAACAGACAGACAGACAGACAGACAGAAAGACGGACAAGCAGAACAGTCGCTTGTGGAATGGCTTTGAAAATGAATGAAATCCCATAATAATGAATAAAATGAATTCGGCTAAACTTTTCTATACTGACTAAACAATGTATCTAAAATGATTATGAAGACCGGTGGAAATTGGCTAGTTTTGTACGTATGAAGTAGATAGAGAAGCCAGTTAGTTCTAAACTCTTTTTTAAACTTTTATTGGCAACACTGGCAAAAAACCGTTGATAAAATCATGGCAGCGTTGCTGATGAAAGGCTGAAAAGAGAGCAGCCTGGGGAAAATTGTTGAAACTAAATGTGTCCCTCGTGTCCTCTCCTGATGACCATCTACATCGTGGGACTGCTGATGCTGATGCTGATGATGACTTAGACTAGGCTGGTAAAAAGCGATTAAGGGTAAAGGGTGTCTCATAACCTGTAAAGTCATAGGGGAGCGAGGCGTCAAGACCTCACTTCTCTTTGGGCCAGCACACTGAGGGCGGCGCCCATCTCCTCTCCCTCGCTCTTTACCTTCCCTGACCCTAAAGAGAGCAGGTACCTATTTTACAGCTGGGTGAACTGGGGGAACTGTACTGAAGCCAAGGCGCGCAAACGGTCACCCATCCAAGTGGTAACCACGCTCGACGCTGCTTAACTTAGCTGGGGGAAAGCGAGTGCTCTGACCACTGAGCTATCCCGTTCCCCTAGGCAGGTACATCATAAAAATTTACCCAATGCTATAGAGATTCGAACCCGTGACCCAACCTACTGTACTTTTAGTATGACTGCACAGGTTATTGAAACACCTTACCTTTTTTTACCATAGATTGCCCAGAAAATCATAAAAGTTTCCCTAGCAGCATACAGTTTCCTTCGAATGAGACTGTAAACCGTGGCAGAACATCTTGCGCATACGTTAAAATCCTGTTTCGCTTTTCGTAAGAGTAGGCCATTGTGTGCCGGTGGGAACAGATGACAATTTACAAAACCGCATACACACGGGACTGAATGTAAAAAAGCACATAAGTGCTGATTCCATTATCCTCGATATAAAAGAATTTTTAAAAAACAATTTTTAAAAAAACAACCACATGATCCCACAATAAGTACTTTTTGTATCAAAAGCCTGCTGTCTAACTTACTCAGGGTCGGGGTCCGTCTTTTCCTAAACATGGTGGCTTTCTTGCATAGCAAGGTTGAAGCCGCCAGTGACACATGAGGTATCGGCAATGCACAGCCACCAAAATTAAACTGCCAATGCTGGTTGCCAATGGCAACCCAACGTGTTAAGCGCGGCCACTTATGTCGATCTGGAAATTCTGGAAAGAGTCGTTCCGGGAGCCCCTTCCTCATTCCTCCATTTTCTCCCTGTGCCTGTGTGTTTCGTGTTCTCTCGTGTCTACTTCTGTGTGTCTTTTCGTCACTCTGTTTTTCTGCTCTTATATATCTGTCTGTCTGTCTATCTGTCTGTCTATCTGTCTGTGTCTCTCTCTCAATGTGTGCCTGTGTTTGTGTCTCTGTCTCTCTCTCTGTCTTTCCGATGTTAACTCGAGGTCTGTTCAGTGATTTTCTTGTTCAGTTTATATTTTTTCTTGTTCAGTTTATATATTTATTTATTTTTTATGTTCTAGGAAGGATAGATAATAAAATGCTGTATATCAGCAATAGTTCTGAATGTAGAATATCTAAATACTTTTGTGTAAATATAAATGCATTGTACTTTGTATTCTGTTTGGGAAAATGTTATCATATTTCACTTGTCATATATAAATGAATCACCCCATCTCCACCCTCCCTTAGTGTGTATGTATGCCTATGGCCAAAACACATTAAACATTTGAAATTTGAACTCTCTCTCTCTCTCTCTCTCTCTCTCTCTCTCTCTCTCTCTCTCTGTATCTCTGTATCTCTCTGTCTCTGTTTCTGTCTGTCTGTCTGTCTCTGTCTCTTTGTTTGTGTCTAACTGTGTTTTTTTTCTCTCTCTCTTTCTCTTTCTCTGACTGTCTCTCTATCTCTATGTCTCTGTCTGTGTCTCTGTCTGACCGTCTATCTGTCTGGTCTGTCTGTCTGTCTCTCTCTCTCTCTCTCTCTCTCTCTCTCTCCTCTCTCTCTCTTCTGTCTCGATTAACAAAGGCAGTCACAGCATCAAGTTGATCTGTCAACTGTTCTTTCACTTGTTTTTGTTCTCATTATCATCACTTTCTAATGCCTGTTCAAAAATGACAAATTTCTTACACAATCCTCGTCAGATTTCAGTTTTTTAAAAAAGCCTTTGTAATGGAAAGAGTACCATCATCTGCAAAAAACTGTACTTGTGTTGTTGTTTTTTTACTTCAACTTATTACCTAAGAAAAAGTCCAAATTAAAACTGAAGCGAAAAGCACACATCCTAACAAAGGCACCTAGTAAGCTTATGATAAAAACGATCTTTCTTTTAGTTATCTTTGCAACGTTTCCTCACTTTTTTGGGGGGTTGGAGTTAAAATGAATGCCATCATGACTTTCAATCTCACTTCCTCATGCAGTGAAACGAGCGTAAAATCAATATCAGTTTCCACTAGTCAAATATCAGGCGTTTGTTTTTGGAGGGGGGGGGGGTGATATTTCTCTACAACTTTTAGTCCAGAAAGGCGTACGCAGAAAGTAGTGGGGGTTTTTTGTTTTGTTTCGTTAAATGATTTTTTTTTTAAGAATAAGGAAAGACGGGTCGGAGCTCTCGCTTTCCCCCAGCCAAGTTAAGCAGCGTCGAGCATGGTTACCACTTGGATGGGTGACCGTTTGTGCGCCTTGGCTTCAGTACAGTTCCCCCAGTTCACCCAGCTGTTAATGGGTACCTGCCCTCTTTAGGGTCAGGGAAGGTAAAGCAGCGAGGGAGATGAGATGGGTGCCGCCCTCAATATGCTGGCCTCTAGAGAAGTGAGGTCTCTGACGGCTCGCTTCCCTACGACCTTATAGGTTATGGGACACCTTTGCCTTTTTCTAAGGAAAGACAGTCAGGCATGACAGAGAGACAGACAAAAAACCTGTCATTTTTTCTGGTGATAATGATTACTGTCTTTCTCTGTCTCTGGTGATGAATTCTGGTCATATGCACTCGTGTGCTTCTTTTTACATCTAGTCCACAGTGTGCATGCGATTTTGTAAATGTTGTCATCCGTTCCCACTTGCTCAAATGTGCATGAGCATGCGCGCGCGCGCGCGTGTGTGTGTGTGTGTGTGTGTGTGTGTGTTGTTGTGTGTGTGTGTGTGTTGTGTGTTTGTGTGTGTGTGTGTGTGTGTGTGTGTGTGTGTGTGTGTGTGTGTGTGTGTGTGTGTGTGACACATAGACGAACCGAAAGGCAGGGAGACAGGCTGAGGCAGAGACAAAAAGAAAGAAAGAGAAAAAGAAAGAAAGAAACAAAGAAACAAACAAAGAATCAAAGAAACAAAGAAAGAAACAAAGAAAGAAACAAAGAAAGAAAGACAGAGAGATAAATAATTGAACCATGCCTGTAAACATATGCACAGGCACACGTGTGTGAACGTCCATGCACACGAGTGTGTCAACAACTACGCTCGTTTTCCGCTTGATTTCATTATGGAAATGAATGGTTTTTCTAAAAGAAAAATATCACGCCCATCAACTACAGGTATAGTGATTGTGGAATCGACAGGTGAGATAATTCAGTGATGAATAAACCATGAAGACTTTATGAGAAACCCATTCATCCCTCCTACTTTCTGTCTTCCTTTTTAACTGGCCAGTCTTCTCTTTCTTTCTTTCTTTCTTCATACCTTCTGTCTTATTTCTCTCGGAGGTAACGAATTGGAATTGAATGCAAGAGTGCACGGTTATGATGCAACGGGGGGGGGGGTAATTCTGGAATGGTTTTCGCTTTGACGGATTGTGTCCACTGATTTATTTTTTCAAAGTCCTTGCTGCTCTAAGATTGTTGATGTTTGGTCAAATTCAAAGACAAACTTTTATTTTCAGATGGTACATTGAATAAGCAGTTAATTTGCTTTTTTTCATCAAGCCATCTATCTAAAGAAGAAAAAGAGAGGAAAAAAAGATAATATATTATGTGCAGACATAGAATAAAAAACCTAATCAATTGGTTGACTCGTGTGTGTGTGAGTGTGAGTGTGTGTGTGTGTGTGTGTGTGTGTGTGTGTGTGTGTGTGTGTGTGTGTGTGTGT
>CM054150.1:24141534-24144034 GCA_028751875.1 Rapana venosa
CGGTCTTCCTGCCCCTAGTATTGGAAACCACGCGGTGGTCAAGGCAGCAGTGGAATACTGATGGCGCTGATTGATTCATCCCGTCTTTGGTCGTGTGTTGCCCTGCAGATTTCTTGTCAAGGCCTTTGCCTTTGCCTTTGCCTTTGCTTTGCCTTGCCTTGCATTTGTATTTGCATTTGCCTTTGTCTTTGCCTTTGACTTGGTTTTGCCTTGTCTTGCCTTGCTTTTGCTTTGCATTTGTATTTGCATTTGCCTTCCCTTTGCCTTTGCCTTGCCTTGTATTTGTTTTGCCTTGCCTTGATTTTGCCTGGCCTTACCTTGCCTTTGCTTTTCCTTTGCCTTGCCTTGCTTTTGCTTTGACTTGCCTTGCCTTGCCTTGAATTTGTATTTGCATTTGTCTTTGCCTTTGCCTTGGCTTTGCCTTGCTTTGCCTTTGCCTTGCTTTGTTTTGCCTTGCCTTGATTTTGCCTTGCATTTGCCTTGTCTTTGCCTTGGCTTGCCTTGCTTTTGCTTTGCATTTGCCTTGTCTTTGCCTTGCCTTTCTTTTGCTTTGCCTTACCTTTGCATTGGTTTGTCTTGTCTTGTCTTGCCTTGCCTTGCCTTGCCTTGTTTTTCCTTGCCTTGGCGAATAATAATTATTAGAGATGGACTAGTAAAGGTAACATACCCGGTCTAGAAAGCAGAAAGTTATGGGTTCGGTTGCCTTTCCTTGCCTTTGCCTTTGCCTTTGTCCTGCCTTTGCCTTTGCCTGGCCTTGGTGAATATTTATAGGGGACTACTAGTGGTAACACACACGGTTTAGAAAGCCATAAAGTTATGGGTTCGGTTGGATAGATGGTGTTGAGAGTGTGTGTGTACGTGTGTGTGTGTGTGTGTGTGTGTGTGTGTGTGTGTGTGTGTGTGTGTGTGTGTGTGTGTGTGTGTGTGTGTTTTGTGTGTGTGTGTGTGTTGTGTATGTGTGTGATAGAGAGAGAACACACATACACAATGATACATACAGACACATATAAGCACAAACACACACACTCACCAAGCGAGAGAGAGACATAGACAGAGAGACACATAGAGAGAATACACAGACTGACAGACAGCATGGCGCAACAGACAAACGTAGAGGCAAAAACCAGGCATGCATACATATACTAATTCTTGCTGTCAACTTCAGATCTTCTCAGTCCAAGTACATTATTTCTGGCTTTTTTCTGATCTGCTCTTATTTCCAGAGTTCTGTGTTTTCCTTAGGTCACCTTTGATGTCTTGTGGCTTCCCTCTCTGCGTGTAGGTGTCAGTACCTCAGTCCTTTGCCTACCAGCCTGCCTGCCTGCCTGCCTGCCTGTCTATCTGCCTGCCTGCCTGTCTATCTGCCTGTCTATCTGTCTATCTGCCTGCCTGTCTATCTGCCTGCCTGTTTGTCTATCTATCTATCTGCCTGCCTGTCTATCTGCCTGTCTGTCTGCCTGCCTGCCTGTCTATCTGCCTGTCTATCTGTCTATCTGCCTGCCTGTCTATCTGCCTGCCTGTTTGTCTATCTATCTATCTGCCTGCCTGTCTATCTGCCTGTCTGTCTGCCTGTCTATCTGTTTGTCTATCCGCCCGCCTGTCTATATGTATATCTGCCTTCATGTCTATCTGCCTGCCTGTCTATCTACCTGCCTGTCTGTCTACCTGCCTGCCTGTCTGTCTGTCTGTCTTCTTTGCGATCTGCCTGCCTGTCTATCTTCCTGCCTGTCTGTCTGCCTGCATGTTTGTCTATCTGCCTGCCTGTCAATCTGTCTATCTGCCTGCCTGTCTCTGCCTTCCTGTCTATTTGCCTGCCTGTCTATCTACCTGCCTGCCTGTCTCTCTGTCTTCTTGTCGACCTGCCTGCCTGCCTGCCTGCCTGTCTGGCTGCCTGTCTATCTGACTGACTTCCTATCTTTCTGCCTGCCTGTCTTTCTGCCTGCCTGCCTGCAGGCAAAGACAATACGCTGATGTCATTACTTGTGTGCATGATGTGCGTAATGTGTGGGAGGCACAGTAGGAAGGGTGAGGAAAAAGAGAAAGAAAGTAAGAAAGAAAGAAAGAAAGAAAGAAGAAAAGAAAGAAAAGAAAGAAAGAAAGAAAGAAAGAAAGAAAGAAAGAAAGAAAGAACGAAAGAAAGAACGAAAGAAAGAAAAAAGAGCGAGAGAGAGAGAGAGATGGGGGGTAGACAAACAGACAGACAGACAGAGAGAGAAAGAGAAAGAGAGATAGAAAGTGAGGGGAATGCTAGAAGAGAGAGAGGGGGGGGGGAACAGACAGACAGACAGACAAAGAGAAATAGAAACAGAGATAGAAAGAAAGTGAGGGAGAGAGACAGAGAGAGAAGAAAGAGAGAGTGTGTGTATGTGTGTGTTTGTGTGTGTGTTTCTGTGTTTATGTGTGAGTATGTATGTGTGTGTGTATGTGAGTGTTCGTGTGCGTGTGTGTGTGTGCGTGCGTTTGTGTGTGTGCATGTGTGTGTGAGTGTGTGTATGTGTGT
>CM054150.1:24149034-24159034 GCA_028751875.1 Rapana venosa
TAGATAGATAGATAGATAGATAGATAGATAGATAGATAGATAGATAGATAATAGATAGATAGATAGATAATAGATAAGATAGATAGATAAGATAATAGATAGATGTGTGTATGTGTTGTGTTGTGTCTGTGTGTCTGTCTGTGTCTGCGTCTGTATGTGTCTGTGTCTCTGTGTGTGGCAGGCGCAAGTTGCACTCATGTCTGTCTCTCTGTCTCTCTGTCTGTCTGCCTGACTTCCTGACTGTCCATGTATCAAAAATCTCTGTGTTTACTTCAGGGTTTGCTGGGATTTTGTAGGCTAGGCCTCAACAAATCGAGTTATCAATCTGACAGTGTGTCGATGATTGATCCAAGTTCTAACTAAACGTGATTTGTATTGATTTCTTCTTCATCATCAAACGATAGATCGGTGGTCTAGAGGTAACGCGCCTGCTAAGAAAACAAAATGCCCGGGTCGGAAGTGTGCGGGGGTTCGATCCCCTTTTGGGCTAATAACTTTTCCCATTTACATCTGGGTGAATTGGGGGGACTGTACTGAAGCCAAGGCGCGCAAACGGTCACCCATCCACTTGGTAACCACGATCGATGCTGCTTACCATTGGCTTGGGGGAAAGCGATCTGACCACTGAGCTATCCCGTACCCTGTTTGTAAGGTAGAGAACACTATGAATCATTACCTTGTTGTTGCTTTGAATGAAATGTGTGTGTAATATATTTAGTTTCTGAATAAACATTTGTTGACAAGAAAACAACAACAACAAATAAACAAACGATGTAAGCCCTAAAATTCATCCTATAATCAGGTGGGGGGGGGGGGGGGGGGAGAAAGAAAAGTATAAAAGGAATAAGTTGGATCCAGTTAATTTAACCACTGTTCATTCTTACAAGAAACAATACAACATCCCCAGTACAACTTGTAAACTGGCAGTCCACGTATTATAATTTTAGCAAAGAGGTTCGTTGGTGTGTTTTTTGTGTGGTTGTTTTGTTTTTTGACTGACTTTGCTGACTATCAGAAGAGAGAGGAGACCCAACCACGACATTCCAGGGTCCCCACTGCAACAGACATTGTACATCCAAGATCGGATTGCACAGCCACATGCGCGTCCACAGATGAGCTGCAGGATTTCATCGTCATCTTCGGCAACGAAGGAACTACCTGACATTTGCTTTTGCTAAAGCCTCATTTCAAGTTTCCTTTAAACACACACATGCATGTACACAATTATGCACAACACATATACACACACATATAGTACATGCCATGTTCTCTCTTTCTCTTTCTCTCTCACTCTCCTCATCTCTCCTCCTCCCTCTCTTCTCTCCTCTCTCTCTCTCTCTCTTCTCTCTCTCTTTCTCACTCTCTCTCTCTCTCTCTCTCCCTCTTTCTCTCTCTCCCTCTTCTCTCTCTCCTCCTCTCTCCCTCCTCTCCTCTCCTCTCTCTCTTCCTCTCTCCCTCTCTCCTCTCTCTCCTCTCTCTCTCTCTCGTCTCCCTCTCCTCCCTCTCCCTCTCTCTCTCCCTCCCTCCCTCTCCTCTCTCCTCTTCTCCCTCTCTCCCCCCCTCCCTATCTCCCTCTCTCTCTCCCTCTCTCTCTCTCCCCTCTCTCCTCCCCTCTCTCTCTCTCACTCCCCCTCTCCTCTCTCCTCTCTCTCCCTCTCTCTCCCCCTCCCTCTCTCCCTCCCTCTCTCTCCATCCCTCCCTCCCTCTCTCCCTCCTCTCTTCCTCCCTCCTCTCCCTCCTCTCCCCTCTCTCCCTCTCATCCTCTCTCTCCCTTCCCTCTCTCTCCTCTCTCCTCCCTCCCCTCCCTCTCCCTCCCTCTCTCTCCCTCTCTCTCCCTCTCTCTCTGTCGTTCATCTCACGGACTAAGAAAGGGGAGACAGGCTATGTACTCTGCACATCTCACTTGCTGCCCTATTGTGGCGGCAACAGCACAGGCTCCAAGAGCTGTATCCACAGGCACAGCAAACACGGGTCTTTCCCACAGTGCCATCCATCGATTTTTCATGTCGTCTGCCTCCTCATCTTCTCCCGAAACCGTTTATTGAAAGGTTTTGTGACGTCAGCAGCAGCAGCAGCAGCAGGACTGACCGAGGACGTGTCATTCTGACAGAAAATTTGCAGACAGAGGCGTGATTTTCCCTCCATTGAATGTGCAATATATTGGAGCGGTGGTCAAGAGGTAACGCGCCGCCTGTCTAGAAAGCGAAAAGTCCGGGTCGGAAGTGTGCAGGTGGTTCGAATCCCGTTCGGGTCCGAAACTTCCCCCCCTCCCCCCCCCCCCCCATCCATTAGATCATGAGTGGTGGTCTGGGCGCTAGTCTTCCGGATGAGACGACAAACCGAGGTCCCGTGTGTTACGCACAATTGTCAGCGCACGTAAAAGAACCCACGGCAACAAGAGAGTTGTCCCTGGCAAAATTCTTAGAAAAAAAGCCACTCTGATAGGGAAACAAATACAGTTGCAGACACAAAAAAGAAGAAAGAAAAGGGTGGCGCTGCTCTTATGGCGACGCGCTCTCCCCGGGGAGAGCAGCCCGAATTTCACGTAGAGAAATCTCGTGACTTAAAGTGGTATAAAAAATAAATAAAATAATAAAAAATATTTTGCTTTCCTTGGCATTACACTGGGAATACGTACGGTACATAGTACATGTATAGTTTCATGGGAGTCGAGGGAAGAAAGGTAAGGGCGGGGGGGGCGGGGGGGGGGGGGGGGGGGGGGGTAAAGCTTAAATTGTCGAACGGGGGGTGGCGGTATTGCCTAGTGGTTAGAACGTTGCGCTCGAGATCAAGCCCAAGTTCGAAACACCACAGAGGGTTGTGTAGGTTTTTCTTTTCCTTTTTTTCCTTTTTTTTGGTGAGGGGGGAAAAGGGGATGGGGGTCCTTGGCTAGAGCTTCGAGGTTCACCTAATTTGAGATTTAGCGTTTTCGACTGTGTTTGCCCATCCTTAATTAAGATAGCTGTATTCCGACTTCGGGCTTGATGTCTGAACACGACACTAAAGTGCATGCAAGGGGGGTTTTTTTGGGGGGTGTTTGTTTTAATAATTTTGTCATCTGTTCCTACTGGCACGCAATGGCCTATTCTTCCAAAATCCGGCACTGGTTTTAACGTATATACAAGATGTTCCGCGTGCATTCGCGCACACGCACAGTCTCGTTTTATCATCCTAACCGAAGGATTTTTCAAGGGAGTGAAGTTTAGTACTGATATTAACTCCAGCGGGGAAAAAATCCCCTTAAACAAGTGCCTCGGTAGTGGCTCGATCCCGGGCCGTCAGATCACGAGCGCAACGCTCTAACCACTAGGCTTCCCCCATCCCCCATCCCCTACCCCCCAACCCCATCCTATCACTGCGAATGTAGCGTTAAGTTATCAAAGGGTAGGTAAACCTTCTGCGATTTGGGACGCCCAAAATGATTTTGCTAGAATCGATTGTGCAAGTTAACGGACACAGCAGTGTTTGAAAAAATATATATCTCTACAGAGCTGGTCGAGTCTTGCACACACTTTTAAAAGGAAAATCCATTTATCTTTGGTAGCGAAGCAGGCCAGCAACAGCCTCTGGCTTGAATGAGATGGCATGGGCATCCACAGCATGCTTGTTGCTACCTGCCAGAGCAGGAGATAGAGAGGGAGGGGGGGGGGGCGGGAAGGGGTGTACAGACAGACAGAGAGACCAGACAGACAGAGAGACCAGACAGACAGAGAGACATACAGAGAGAGAAAGACAGACAGACATAGACATAGAGACAGAGAGAGAAAGAGAAAGAGAGAAAGACAGACAGACAGACAAAGGGAGAGACACAGAGAGAGAGGGTGGGGGTGTACAGACAGACAGAGAGACCAGACAGACAGAGACAGAGAGACATACAGAGAGAGAAAGACAGAGACAGAGACAGAGAGACATACAGAGAGAGAAAGACAGACAGACATAGACATAGAGACAGAGAGAGAGAGAGAGAGAGAAAGACAGACAGACAGACAGACAAAGGGAGAGACAAAGAGAGAGACAGAGATAGAGAGACAGAGAGAAAGAGATAGATAGATAGATAGATAGATAGATAGATAGATAGATAGATAGATAGATAGATAGATAGATAGATAGATAGATAGATGTGTGTATGTGTTGTGTGTGTCTGTGTGTGTCTGTATGTGTCTGCGTCTGTATGTGTCTGTCTGTGTGTGTGGCAGGCGCAAGTTGCACTCATGTCTGTCTCTCTGTCTGTCTGTCTGTCTGCCTGACTTCCTGACTGTCCTTTTATAAAAAATCTGTGTTTACTTCAGGGTTTGCTGGGATTTTGTAGGCTAGGCCTCAACAAATCGAGTTATCAGTCTGACAGTGTGTCGATGATTGATCCAAGTTCTAACTAAACGTGATTTGTATTGATTTCTTCTTCATCATCAAACGATAGATCGGTGGTCTAGAGGTAACGCGCCTGCTAAGAAAACAAAATGTCCGGGTCGGAAGTGTTCGGGGGTTCAATCCCCGTTTGGGCTAACGACTTGTCCCATTACAGCTGGGTGAACTGGGGGACTGTACTGAAGCCAAGGCGCGCAAACGGTCACCCATCCATTTGGTAACCACGCTCGATGCTGCTTACCATTGGCTTGGCCAGTGCTCTGACCACTGAGCTATCCCGTACCCTGTTTGTAAGGTAGAGAACACTATGAATCATTACCTTGTTGTTGCTTCGAATAAAATGTGTGTGTAATATATTTAGTTTCTGAATAAACATTTGTTGACAAGAAAACAACAACAAAATAAACATACGATGTGAGCCCTGAGATTCATCCTACAATCAGTGGGGGGGAAAATAAAAGAAAAGTATAAAAAGAATAAGTTGGATCCAGTTAAGTTACCACTGTTCATTCTTACAAGAAACTATACAAAACATCCTTAGTACGACTTGTAAACTGACAGTCCACGTATTATAATTTTAGCAAAGAGGTTCGTTGGTGTGGTTTTTTGTGTGGTTGTTTTGTTTTTTGCTAAAACCTCATTTCCAGTCCCCTTTACACACACATACATGTACACAATTATAATAATAATAATAATGTATGGAATTTATATAGCGCTGAATCTTGTAAAGCAACAAATCATGCACAACACATACACATACACACACACATAAAGTATACGCACATGTTCTCTCTTTCTCTTCTCTCCCTCCCTCTCTCTCTCTCTCTCTCTTTTTCTCTCTCTCTCTCACTCACTCTCCCTCTCTCCCTCTCTCCCTCTCTCTCTCCCTCTCTCACACATAAATTCCTGTTCCGCTTTTCGTAAGAGTAGGCCATTGTGTGCCGGTGGGTACAGATGACAAAATTTTTTAAACCGCATGCATACGGAGACCAGATTTAAAAAAGCTCATAAATGCTTATTCCATTATCCTCGATGTAAAAAAATAAAATTGAAAAATAATAAATCTCTCTCTCTCTTCCTCTCTCCCCCCTCTCTCCCCCTCCCTCTCTCCCTCTCCTTCCTCTCTCTCTCTCTCCCTCTCCCCCTCCCTCTCTCCCTCTCCCCCTCCCTCTCTCCCTCCCTCCCTCTCTCCCTCTCTCTCCTCTCTCTCTCTCCTCTCTCTCTCTCTCTCTCTCTCTCTCTCCATCTCCCCCTCTCCCTCTCTCCTCCTCCCTCTCTCTCCCTCTCTCTCCCTCTCTCTCTGTCGTTCATCTCACGGACTAAGAAAGGGGAGACAGGCTATGTACTCTGCACATCTCACTTGCTGCCCTATTGTGGCGGCAACAGCACAGGCTTCAAGAGCTGTATCCACAGGCACAGCAAACACGGGTCTTTCCCACAGTGCCATCCATCGATTTTTCATGTCGTCTGCCTCCTCATCTTCTCCCGAAACCGTTTATTGAAAGGTTTTGTGACGTCAGCAGCAGCAGCAGCAGGACTGACCGAGGACGTGTCATTCTGACAGAAAATTTGCAGACAGAGGCGTGATTTTCCCTCCATTCAATGTGCAATATATTGGAGCGGTGGTCAAGAGGTAACGCGCCTGTCTAGAAAGCAAAAAGTCCGGGTCGGAAGTGCGCGGTGGTTCGAATCCCGTTTGGGCCCGAAACTCCCCCCTCCCCCCCCCCCCCCCCCATCCATTAGATCATGAGTGGTGGTCTGAGCGCTAGTCTTCCGGATGAGACGACAAAACCGAGGTCCCGTGTGTTACACACAATTTTCAGCGCACGTAAAAGAACCCACGGCAACAAGAGAGTTGTCCCTGGCAACATTCTTAGAAAAAAGCCACTCTGATAGGGAAGCAAATACAGTTGCAGACACAAAAAAAGAAGAAAGAAAAAGGGTGGCGCTGCTCTTATGGCGACGCGCTCTCACCGGGGAGAGCAGCCCGAATTTCACGCAGAGAAATCTCGCGACTTAAAGTGGTATAAAAAAAAATAATAATAAAAAATAGTTTTGCTTTCCTTGGCATTACACTGGGAATACGTACGGTACATAGTACATGTATATTTTCATGGGAGTCGAGGGAAGAAAGGTAAGAGGGCTTGGGGGGCGGGGGGGGGGGGGGGGGAGGTAAAGCTTAAATTGTCGAACGGGGTGGCGGTATTGCCCAGTGGTTAGAGCGTTGCGCTCGAGATTAAGCCCGTGTTCCAAACACCACAGAGGGTTGTTTAGGTTTTTCTTTTCCTTTTTTTTCTTTTTTTTGGTGAGGGGGGGGGGATGGGGGTCCTTGGCTAGAGCTCCGAGGTTCATCTATTACTTGCTATTGGTTGCATGACTGTGTAAGTATGAGTTGAGTGCAAGCGCTTTGGTTTGTCTGTGCAAGATACAGCGCTATATAAATTCCATTTATTATTATTATTATTATTATTATTAATTTGAGATTTAGCGTTTTCGACTGTGTTTGCCCATCCTTAATTAAGATAGCTGTATTCCGACTTCGGGCTTGATGTCCGAACACGACACTTAAGTGCATGCAAGGGTTGTTTTTTTTTTGGGGGGGTTTGTTTTAATAATTTTGTCATCTGTTCCCACTGGCACGCAATGGGCTATTCTTTCAAAATCCGGCACTGGTTTTAACGTATATACAAGATGTTCCGCGTGCATTCGCGCACACGCACAGTCTCGTTTTATCATCCTATCCGAAGGAATTTTTCGGGGGAGTGGAGTGAAGTACTGATATTAACTCCAGCGGGGAAAAATCCCCTTAAACAAGTGTCTCGGTAGTGGTGGCTCGATCCCGGGCCGTCAGATCACGAGCGCAACGTTCTAACCACTAGGCTTCCCCCACCCCACCCCCAGCCCCCACCCCCACCCCCACCCTATCACTGCGAAAGTAGCGTTAAGTTATCAAAGGGTAGGTAAACCTTCTGCGATTTGGGACGCCCAAAATGATTTTGCTAGAATCGATTGTGCAAGTTAACGGACACAGCAGCGTTTGAAAATATATATATCTCTACAGAGCTGGTCGGGTCTTGCACACACTTTTAAAAGGAAAATCCATTTATCTTTGGTAGCGAAGCAGGCCAGCAACAGCCTCTGGCTTGAATGAGCTGGCATGGGCATACACAGCATGCTTGTTGCTACCTGCCAGAGCAGGAGATAGAGAGGGAGGGGGGGCGGGGGCGGGGTTACAGACAGACAGAGAGACCAGACAGATAGAGAGACATACAGAGAGAGAAAGAAAGACAGACAGACATAGACATAGAGAGAGAGAAAGAGAAAGAGAGAAAGACAGAGAGACAAAGGGAGAGACAGAGAGAGACAGAGAGAAAGATATAGATAGGATAGATAGATAGATAGATAGATAGATAGATAGATAGATAGATGGATAGATGGATAGATGAATAGATAGATAGATAGATAGATAGATAGATAGATAGATAGATAGATAGATAGATAGATAGATAGATAGATAGATAGATAGATAGATAGATAGATAGATAGATAGATAGATAGATAGATAGATAGATAGATATGCCATATACAACTTGTCCAATGCGGTGATATGACAGCTTGCTAAAGATTCCAGAAATTTTGCGGTAATGCCAGACTGTCTCTTTCAAAACCTGCCTGACCCAGCCTTGGAATCAGGAAGTAGAATCAAAAGCATCATCCCAGATTGTGTGTGCAGTGAGTGTGTGTGTATGTGTGTGTGTGTGTGTGTGTTGTGTGTGTGTGTGTGTGTGTGTGTGTGTGTGTGTGTGTGCACGTGCGTGTTTGTGTGTGTGTGTGCGAGTGTGTGTGTGCACGTGCTTGTTTGTGTGCATATCTGTGTGTGTGTGTGTGCGAGAGAGAGAGAGAGAGATAGAGAGAGAGAGATAGAGAGAGGTGTGTGTGTGTGTGTGTGTGTTGTGTGTGTGTGTGTGTGTGTGTGTGTGTGTGTGTGTGTGTGTGTGTGTGTGTGTTGTGTTGTGTGGTTGTGTGTGTGTGTACACGCGTGTGTGTTTGAGTGTATCTGTGTCTGTGTGTCTGTTTCTGTGAATGTGCGTTTTTTTGTACTTTCATTTTACTACATCTTAGTTTTCTTGGTACTTTACCGCATTTTTAAATACCATTTTATTTACACATCTCTCACATGACTGTTACAAAAGCTCTCCCTCGTATAGATTGCTCCAAAAATGTAATGAAGAAGCGTCAATAAGTGACGAGGAAGATCAATATGAGGATACCCGCAGTACTCGTTTACAAATCGTAGAAATGGTTCTGATACGGAGTTTCGTGACAAAGGGTTTTCATGCATGCTTTTCATCGTGGCATCCTGTCAGTGCTCTCCCCTTGAGACCGGATATCCGGTTGTCAAAGCCAACTTCTCCATTGCCTCTGGAACTTCCTGTTGACTGATTTCCAATATATTGTTCCACGTAATTCAAGACTACACCTTCCATTCTTGTTTTATGCCTCTTTCCCCCCCCCTCTCTCTCTCTCTACCCTGTCTATCAACGTCTCTCTGCCTAGACCTGTCTGTCGACTTTTGTCTCTTTGTCTGTCTGACTGTCTTTCTGTCTCTCTGTCTTCTGTTATTTTTATTTCGCGATCTATTTTTCCTCTTTTTTCCCTTATCTTTTTCTTTCCTTTTCACTTACTCGGTCAGTCAGTGTATGTTTCTCTATGTTGCTGTCTCCTTTCTGTTTGTCTGTCTTTCTTTCCGTCTGTCTGTCTGTCTGTCTGTCTGTCTGTCTCTCTCTCTCTCTCTCTCTCTCTCTCTCTCACACACACACATACACACACACACACACACATACACACACACACACACATCCATACGCATATCACATTGAACGTAAGCACACGCACACACGTTGGCATGTATGTTCTCAGACTCAAACGCGCGCACCCACACACTAACGCGCGCGTTTACACACACACACACACACACACGGTTTAATGAGAGGATGTGGGAAGAAAGACAGGGACAGACAGACAGGCAGACAGACAGACAAACAGACAGACAGATAGACAGAAAGACAAAGGCAGACAGAGATGAGCTTGCCGCAGTGCGAAAACTGAATCCATTTCCTTGTGGAGTTATTGAGATGAAAGATCATGAGCTGGCCCAAACTGCCCTCGGTCATTTGGGTTTATTTTGGGGCTTTTTTCTATGTTTTGTTCGTGGCAATTATTCAGATGTCATTAGGGTTTCTATTTTGTTCTTTATTCTTCAGCAGGATATGAGCTAATTCCATTAGCAGATTATGCTTAGTCGATTTTTGCCCATGATGTAATTTTTCTTTTTCTTTTGTTTTTAAATAACTTGTGGAGATATAAGCTGGAAATGTTTCTGTATGTATCGCATTATTGTGCGAAAAAGAAACTGGTTTGTTTTTTGTGTACACACGCGCGCGCGCGCACATGCACATACGTACACACACACGCACGTACGCACACTCACACATACACAAAACACACGCACACTCACACATACACACACAAACACAAACACCTAAACACACCTACAAAACACCTACACCTATAAACACCTACACATACACACACACATACACACACACCACACCACTCACACACACGTAAGCCT
>CM054150.1:24176534-24181534 GCA_028751875.1 Rapana venosa
ATCTTGATTACGTCTGGATACACTGATCTTGATTACGTCTGGATACACTGATCTTGATTACGTCTGGATACACTGATCTTGATTACGTCTGGATACACTGATCTTTATGCACTTTATTGAATCGATTTCGAGAGTCGTTCAGTTACTTAACCAAGCACTGCAGGTGTCTGTATGTCTCAGGCCCGGTTGACACCGAGACATGTTGGGATAACTTGTGAATAGTATAATCCTGTCAAGTCGCTTCAGGGCTGGTGCACTTCCGTAGCCTCTCTGTTACTTCATCCCCATAGCCCTTGATAATCATGACATCAAAGAAAACTGTTTCTGATTCCATAGGGGGCTCCATTGCTCTGACCTTCCTCCCTCCCGGTGACCTCAGTTTCGAATTACCATACTTTTCCGTGCCTGTGATGAGTTGGTATAGAAGCCCTTAGGGGTCAGGGATTCATAGGAGAAGGCTGGTGTTGAAGGGATGTTGTCGGTGGACATCACTCCAGATATATGTCTCCCTCACTCATGCTCCGCAACTAAGCTATATTTGGGAAGCTTAGTACAGACGGTGACCTGCGTATGTTGGCTCAGAACAAGCACCACTGAATTGAACCAACAACAGTGCAGGGCCCCTTCTTGTTGGGGATCCCACGGCGGCCTAACATCGATGAGCTTCCTGTAGATGTCTGAGCCTGAGAATGCAGCATATCAAGCCTGGATAGAGTCGGGGTGGAAAGATCAGAATGAAAAGTGGTGTGAGAAAAGCTGGACTTAAACATCACGGAAGATGAAGTAGCAAATGATAACAATGAAAAATAGTCAGGGCAGGCTAGGCTGAACAGAACAACTGAAGATGGGATTGATAGAAAGATCAACAGGAAGAATGGTTGACTCATTGAGTGAGTGAGTGAGTAAAAAACGGAGCAAGCATATGAGTGAGAGAGTGTGTGCTTTTTTGGAAGGTTTACTAGTTGATTGATTTATTAGATAGTTGGTTGGCTGGTTGGTTGGTTGGTTGGTTGGTTGGTTGGTTGGCTGGTTGGTTGGCTGGTTGGTTGGTTGGTTGAAGGAACAGTTGATTGAATAATATGCTAGATTAATTTTACCTCAGCCTGACTCTGAGAGATTGTGTGCGTAGCTGGATATGTTACTAGTTGGTTAATAGTTCAGACAGTTGGTTGGTTAGTTGGTTGGTTGGTTGAAAGAATAGTTAATTGAATAATACGCTAGATTGATGTTTCTTCAAGCTGACTGTTAGAGATTGTGTGCGTAGCTGGAAGTGTTACTTGTTGTTTCATAGTTTAGACAGTTTGTTGGTTGGCTGGGGTTAATTTTATGAACGTCAAACAGTTGATTGAACAATATACTACATTAACTTTACCTCAAGCTGACTAGGTCCTTTCACTCACTGTGTCAACAATATTTCTCACATAGAAATACCCATATTTTGCATTTTCTTCTTTAAAAGAAGTCGGACCACACATGAACTGTTACAGACATACATTCAGACACATAAGACAGACTAACAGACAAATAGGGATAGTCAGACACACAGAGACAGAACCAGAGGCGAGAAAATAAGATTTCTGTTTTCAAAAATGCAATGCGTAGTGTTTGATTCATTCGCGTGATTTGCTTAAAGTTTCCATTTGTCTCTTTACAAATCTGATCGCAAAAAAATCAATTAAAAAAAAGCATGTCATAAAAGACAGATGGAACACGAGCAGATCTTTGTTCATTCAGCTGCAAGCACGCAATTTAAAAGTATAAAGGAATCTTCTCTCGCTCAAGTCAATACAACATCACATGTTCTGGAATACTCTGTAGAGATTTTGTGCAAGAGGAAGAGGACATGTGGAAACAAAAGCAGTAATGTCTTTACAAGAATCTACGGGAATGAAACAGCAAAAACTTTTTTTTTTAAAACACCACAAAAATCAAAGAATTGAATAACATTCTTGTTTACTCCTTTTGCTTAAAAAGAAACTTGAAAATGTATAGATCAAAGAAACAGACGAAGAAGAAAACTAACAAGGAAAAGGTTCGCCGCACGGCTTTACGTTTTATTAAGCTTATTAGAGAAATCGGATAATTAAATTTCCTGGCTACAAAAGACGTAGAAAAGCGAGCACAATAGAAAGCAAACAAAAGAGACAAAGCAAGAAACCTAAAACACAAGTCTTCTGCCAGCAGAAAGAACCATCTTGGTTTTGTCACATTAAACAAGACCTCTTCAGCGGGGGGGGAGAGAAAAAAAAGAGACACACCGCTTCCGGTTCGTGAATCTGTTTTCTTCCACTTTGCTATGCATCAGCGATTGTATGTTGTGCGCGCGCGCGCGCGCACGATCTTGCGCATGTATGCAGCTGTGCGGGTGTGTGTGTGTATGTGTGTGTGTGTGCATGCGTGCGTGCGTGCGTGTGCATTAGAGTGTGTATTTTGTTATAATCATTTTATTATTTATTCTATTCTTGCATTGTATGTGTGTTTAGTGTATCCGAATGTGTGTATATCTGTCTGTTTGTGTGTCTGTCTGCCTGTCAGTGTCTGCGTCTGCGGGTCTGTGTCTCATGTGTGTATGAATGTGTACGTGCACGCACGCGCACACACAGACGCACACACACACATTCACGTGTGCATACATGCATGTACACATGTACATAATATGCTTATACCTTCCTGTCTATGTATCTGGGTCTGTTTTTCTGTCTGCGTACAAAACGTGCATGAATGCGTGCGTTCTAGAACATGTCTGTGTACATCATGCCTGTGTATATACAGTCACTGTCCGTAGGTTATCGTGGGCACACCTGCGTACTGTCTGCAAAATATCTTAGGAAAAAAAATAGAGGAAAAAAGAAAAAAACAGAGTGGATGGATGGGGAAACAGGAGGAGGGGTGGAGGGAGGGAGGGAGGGAGGGAGAGGGTTTCAGAAAATGAAGAGGGGGGGAGATAATGGAGGAGAGGATGATAGCTGCTGGAGACATCTCTCACCTTCAATCCATCCATCAATTCCCCAGGAAAATGAATTTGCCTCCGTCGCCATTGATTCCGCCCCCGGGCTTTTTTTAAACTCTGCTTTTTTTTTGTTTGTTGTTGCTCTTCTTCTTCTTCTTCACAATCTTCTTCTTTGCATTCTTCTTCTTCCTTCTTCTTTGCATGCTCCGCATTTTTTGCACCCTTCTTTTTCGCAATTCTTTTTCTGTTCTTCTTTTAGGCAGAACCATTCAAGGAGGTGACAGGGAGAAAAGGAACAAGGCAGAAACAAAAAGAGGTATAGAAAAGAGGGAATTTCTAGCACAGAATATCCTGAAGGTAGGAATGCTTTTTATACTGACAGATCCCCGGCATCCCCACAGGGGAGCATCAGTGTCAGATCTGTGGAAATATTTCAAAACCTTATCGTCCGAATCACATAGTAATACCTCGGAACTCTTTTCATCTACTGGCCATCACTTTTCAGATTCGGGTATTTCTTCGCTTATCTTGTCATTTCACATCCCTGCATGTCAGAGTAGAGACATACAGTCTTCGAACAACACTAGCATCAAACCCCCTCCCTGTGCTGTCAAATTTCTGGCTCTGCCTTTGGTTCAAAGTCTATCAGTATCAATCCTGCTGGCACTCAGCTTTTGACTCACATTGAAAATCACCTTGATCTAGAATGACTGTCACGTACATGTGACATTGTTTTGACACAGGACGGGTCAGTGTAGGTGTTAGTTTTCTGTGCGGGTACCTGTATCCACTGCCATGTCAGTCAGAAGAGGACTGTGCACTGATGACACGGTCACTGTCCCCTTGAGGTCTGACTTCCCTTTGAACTTTCTGCTGCCTGGTTCTCTCTCGATCACACCGAATTTGACAGGGTGGCTTTTTGCAGTAGTGCACCTGCGTGTTGGCATTCAGTACTGGGCATGCTATGTTTGTTGACACTGGCGTGCCAGCTGCATTCATTCGCTTAACGAAACAAATGTTGTCGCCTTCACTTGCCAATTTCCAGCTCAAAACATCGTTGTTTGAAAGGAAGAGGGTCATTTGTTTTCTCATGAAAGCAAAAGGGTCATTTGTTTTATCTACAGTTGCTGGTTGGTCAGTATCTGACATTTTGAAGCGTAAATCTGAAGATTTTTTTATGACAGCTTACGAAAAGTATTCCCTGTTATTTCGAGTTACGCCTTTAACTCCCAGAAAAGAAGAGAAATGCACAGAGAAACCAACAGGGGGTTTTTTCTCCAAAACTGGAGGTGCAGTGTTTCATCAAATTGTGTGCCAGAGTCTTCTACCTGTCTTCTTGCAATTCTGAAAAGCATCCATTCATCAAAACAAAAACTGTGCCATAACAGACAGATGAAACAGGCTCAATTCAAATCACACTTTGAAAACACTTTTAGTTGCAGACAAGCAATTTCAAACTCAAAAGAAATTTTCTCACGCTAGTCAATAATGCATCCCGAGTCTGGAATACAAGGTGCTGTTTGATCCTTCTTCTTCGTCGAATGCTTAGACAGCAACTATTGTGATCTGTCATATGAGCGAAAACGCCTTGCGCTGCCGTTACGCGCCTGACCAGTCAGGCCCAGCACATCCGACATCGGGCATGGGAGAGAAAATCTTTTAAGTCTTTCTATAAAAAATGGTCAGAAAATTGTTCAAGAAGGCATAAAATAGACAAGAAGGAGGTGACAAGAAGGAAAGGAGCAAGGTAGAAACAAAGAGAAAAGAGGGAATTCCAAGCACAGAATTTCCAGAAGGTTGGGGGTGCTGTTTATGCTGACAGGCCTCGTGCATCCCCACGGGGAAGTTTGATCCTAGAAAGATATTTTTAACGATTGATATATTTAGAGAAAGGACAACAGTGAAGTATTTACACCGTTTAATAAGTCTAAGGGTTCAAGATTGTTTCGTTATTTTCGGATTGGGACGATATACAGAGATCCCGTGCGCAACACGCATTCAACACAGTGAAAAGAACCCGCGGCAGCAAGAGAGTTGTCCCTGGCAAAAT
>CM054150.1:24184034-24196534 GCA_028751875.1 Rapana venosa
GGCAATTTTTTTTTGTGATCGTGCATACGTACGTGTGTGCGTACGCGTGCGGCCAATTTCAAACCGCTCAGATTTCTACAGGCATATATTCTGCTCTTGTTATCTGTTTTCTATACATTAAAAGGAAGAAAAAGTTTAGTTGGTTTTTCTTTTTAACGAATCTAAGTGTATATAAATTTTAAAGGTCGCCCACATTGGCCCATTTTAATAAACACATCCATTTCTCTTGTTTGTTTGTGGGTTTTTTTTCTTTTTTCGTTCTGTCACTCCTCTGCTCGCTTTCCTTTTTTTCTTTTTCTTCGTTTCGTGAGGTTGACAGGGCTTTGAGCAAAGTGGGGTGTCTTCAATTCTTAATCAATAAAAAACAAATCATCGCGATTTTTCTTGTTTGCTTTGGTTATTTTTTTCTTCTCTTCTGTCTCTTCTTGCTTCTTTTTGTTTTTTTTCTTTCTTCTTCTTTCTTCTTCTTCTCTCTTCTTCTCCTTCTTCTTCTTTCTTCTTCTTCTTCTTCTTCTTCTTTCTCTTCTTCTTCTTCTTGCATTCTTCTTCTTCTTCTTCTTGCATTCTTCTTCTTCATTCTTCTTTTCTTCTTCTTTGCATCTTCTTCTTCTTTGCATTCTTCTTTCTTCTTCTTCTTCTTTCTTCTTCTTCTTCTTCTTCTTCTTCTTCTTCTTCTTCTTCTTCTTTCTTTTCTTCTTCTTCTTCTTCTTCTTCTCTTTTTCTTTCTTCTTCTTCTTCTTCATTCTCTTCTTGCATTCTTCTTCTTCTTTTATTATTCACTTTTACTTCTTCTTCTTCGCAATTCTTCTTAAGCACGTCTTCTTCTTCCCACTTATTTCTTCACAATTCTTTTTCGCAATTCTTCTTCGCATTCTTCTTCTTCGTTGTACTTCGTCGCAATTCTTCTTCTTTGCTTTCTTGCAATTCTTCGCATATCTTCAGTGTGTTTTGTGTGTGTGTGTGTGTGTGTGTGTGTGTGTGTGTGTGTGTGTGTGTGTGTGTGTGTGTGTGTGTGTGTGTGTGTGTGTGTGTGTGTGTGTGTGTGTGTGGTGTGTGTTTGTGTGTTTAATGTGTGCACGCGCGCGCACATGAGGATAATGGAATAAGCACTTATGTGCTTTTTTGCATCCAGTCCCCGTGTGGTGTGGATGTGGATGTGTGTGAATGTGTGAAAATATGTCTGTGTGTATATATATATATATAATAATGAATAGCATTTATATAGCACATTTCTCAAAGCAATGACTCAATGCGCTTTCATACCATGCGCATTTATACACATGCACACACAGCACATAATAATAACAACAACAACAACAATGATAATGAGCATTTCTAAAGCGCAAATAAATTTACCAGAGATACCTATCGCACTGCAGAGGCACGCACTTGCGTCCGGGCACACACTAGCAGGGCAATTAACAGTACACTCAAGAGAAAAGGCACTAGCAATAATATAACTAACACAAAAAAAACCCATAACCAACAGCCAGGCATGCACATGAAGTAGCCTACAGTGTGACAAACGGCGACCGTCAATACAAGCACAATATATTAACTAGCTAAGAAATACATTAAAGAGATGTGTCTTCAATGAAGACTTAAACTGGGATAAAGTGGGAGCATGTCTGACGGCTGGTGGCAGAGAGTTCCAGATCGTGGGCGCAGCAACACCAAAAGATCTACGACCTGCGGTTTTGAGGTTGTAATGGGGTACAACAAGTAAGTTATCATTCGAAGACCGCAGGGTTCTAGTTGTGGTGCGTGATTTCAAGGCAGCTGACAGAGATGGAGCAAGCGAGCCTTCAGAGTGACGGTATGCCAAGACCGCAACTTTGTACTGACAGCGTGCCCTTACAGGTAACCAATGAAGCTCCCTAAGCATGGGAGTCACATGGTCCCTTTTGCTCTTTCCAAGGATGAGCCTGGCAGCAGAGTTCTGAATTCGCTGCAGGCGTGTAAACTGTTCATCACTTATACCGATAAAACAGGAGTTGCAATAGTCAAGTATATATATATATATATATATATATATATATATATATATATATATATATATATATATATATATATATATATATATATATATATATATATATATATATATATATATATATCTGTTTGTCTGGGTGTGCGTGCGTGCGTGCATGCCTGTGCGTATAGTAATTTCCGATACACTCAAATTTCTACATGTACGAAATAGCTGGCGTTGAACAATATAAGATATTTAAGAACAAATCCAAACTGTACAACTTTCGTAAGGTAGATCACTTTACATCATTTGAACAAAAATTTGAATCCAAACTTCAAGTATTCTTTCGCTTTTCTTTAAAATTCTATCTTACTTTATTCTGTTTTTGTTTGTTTTTATTTTGCTGTTTTGTTCCTGTATTGTAGGAGTTTTCTTCTTTTTTTCTTTTCAATCTGCTCTCTACCGTTGTCTTTCGCTGCCGGTTTTACAAGAGAGAGGAGGACAGATGTGAACGTGGTGGTACATGTTTGTTTTAATCAGGTTCTTTTTCTTTGTTGTCTCCTCCTCCTCCTCCTCCTCCTTCTTCTTTCTTCTTCTTCTTCTTTCTTCTTCTTCTTCTTCTTCTTCTTCTTCTTCTTCTTCTTCTTCTTCTCTTCTTCTTCTTCTTTGCAATTCTTCTTCTTCTTTGCAATTCTTCTTCTTCTTCTTCTTCTTCTTCTCTTCTCCTTCTTTGCAATTCTTCTTCTTTGCAAATCTTCTTCTTCGTCTTCTTTGCAATTCTTCTTTACAATTCTTCTTCTTCTTTGCAATTCTTCTTCTTCGTCTTCTTTGCAATTCTTCTTCTTCTTTGCAATGCCTCTTCTTCTTTACAATTCTTCTTCTTCTTTGCAATTCTTCTTCTTCGTCTTCTTTGCAATTCTTCTTCTTCTTCTTTGCAACTCTTTTCTTCCACTTTTTCTTCTTCTTCTTTGCAATTCTTCTTCTTCTTTGCAATTCTTCTTCTTCTTTGCAATTCTTCTTCTTCTTTACAATTCTTCTTCTTCTTTGCAGTTCTTCTTCTTCGTCTTCTTTGCAATTCTTCTTCGTCTTCTTTGCAATTCTTCTTCTTCTTCTTTACTACCTTGTTCTTTTTCCAAAATCTTCTTCGCAATTCTTTCTCTGTGCCTTCCTCCAAGTTGCCGGGGCTTTTTGTCTTTAAAATTTGATTTGGAATTTCTTTCCAATGATTAGAATAACAGATTTTTTTTCTTAAAAGGTATTTAACTTGCAAACTTAAGAAAATTCATCACACACAAAAAAAGATTGTGTTGAAAGTTCTTTTCTTAAGTTCGGGTGGGGAGGGAGAGGAGGGGTCACATTTCTTAAAAAGGCTCTTCTGCGGATCTTTTTTGGTATTTTTTATGGTTCCGATTTTAAAAGTATTAAGACATTCAGCCTTTGTGTGTGAATGGACATAACTGAGACACGTCCTTAGTGTGTTAAGGATTTGTGCTTAACTTCTGACATCACACACTAAGGATACGTGTACCCCTATGGATCGAGGGTAGGATATAAAGGGAGATGTTCTGCTTATTCATCACTCTGGGAAAGTATCATTTTGATGGACTGAACGATTGATTGGTTGAATGGTTGTTTGAGTGAGTGAGTGATTGAATTGTTGATTGATTGATTGATTGATTCACTGACTGATTGATTGATTGATTGATTGATTGATTGATTGATTGATTGATTGATTGATTGATTGATTGGTTGATTGATTGATTGATTGATTGATTCACTGACTGATTGGTTGATGGTTGATTGATTGATTGATTCACTGACTGACTGACTGACTGATTGATTGATTGATTGATTGATCGATCGATTGATTGATTGATTGATTGATTGATTGATTGATTGATTGATTGATTGATTGATTGATTGCTTCACTGACTGACTTAATGAATGACTGGTTGACTGACTGACTGAGCAGCTGGTTGATTTTCTTCGTTCGTCAGCTTTAGTTCCGACTTTCATCAGCCGTGCGATTTTGCGGTTTGCGACCGTTTTTTCTCCCCTCACCATGAAGGTAGCTGCATTCCGACTTCGGGGATGATTGATTTCTTCGTAATTTAGGCTCGTCATTTCTTAGGAATGACCTTTGAGATAACATTAAGGCAGAGACGAGAATTTCTTACCATTTTCACAACCCCCAAAAGCCACATCTTGGATGAAGGAAGGTGGCAGGATGGTTAAGACGTTTGCCTGCCAACAAGTAAACCGTGAGGTTCTGGGTTCGATTCCCAGCCTCGCCCTTTCTTCCCAGTTTGACAAAAAAAATCGAACTGAATGTCAAAGTCCTTCGGATGAGACTATAAACCGAGGCCCCGTGTGCGAACGCATGCAGAACATCTTGCGCACACGTAAAATCATGTTCCGCTGTTTGAAAGAGTAGGCCATTGTGTGCCGGTGGGAACAGATGACAAAATTTGTTTAAAAAACGCACACACACGCATAATTATTTTTTAAGTCATCTGAGCGCTTTGATTTGTTGCTTTACAAGATTCAGCGCTATATAAATGCCATACACTATTATTATTATCATTATTACATAAACCACAAATCAATGTGTACTGCAGCTATTTGCCTAAATCCCCATAATTGACATCATCTCATACGCAAAGGCCATGGCAAGGTCAATGAGAGTGGTCCAGTAAGAAAACCAAAATAAAAATCTAAAATGTTTCAATATAACAAACAAAGACCAAACATTTGCCTTTTCGACTCTCTGAGAAGTTACTGGAAGGCTACTCTAAAGAGTTATTTTCCATATTCCTCCATTACTCTCGGTTGTTTCCTCTACCACCACTATGCTGTATTATAGGAAAAAATAATATAAACTATAATGAAAAAGAAACAATAATGCTGCAAAGACTTTCTGAAAGTTTTATCTATTCGAATACAGATTTAATGATGTATGCATTTTAGGGACAAAGTCGGAGTTTTGATGCACTGAGACGCTCCTGGATCTATGGGGGACGGGACAGCCTGGTGGTTAGAGTGATGCGCATTGCGCTCGTGATCTGCTGACCAGGGTTCGAATCTCGTTCAAGAGGATTTTTCCTCTGGAGTTAACATCAGCGCCGACTCCACTACCACTAAAAGTCCTTCGGAAGAGACTATAAACCGAGGTCCAGTGTGAGAACGCACGCAGAAAATCTTGTCCACACGTATAAACCCGTTCCGCTTTTCGGAAGAGTAGGCCATTGTGTGCCGGAAGGGAACGGATGACAAAAATTACAAAACTAAGTACACACGGGGACTATATGCAAAAAAATGCACGTGAGTGCTTCTTACATTATCCTGGAAATAAAAATATGCAAATACAGTTTTGTGAAAAAGACAGTGTGAACTTCAACTGACCACTATCTGATTCAAGCTGTGCTTATTGTTGATACAAGACAAGGCGAAATAAACCAGATCTCATTAGACTGAGAGGCAGACAGGCGCTTAAAAAAAGTAAATTGAATAGCAAACTAAAAAACCCAAAAAAGGGGGAAGACAAAAGTTCGTAAAGTATGCTAACAAAACACAAAAAAACCTATACAATTATTGAAGTATAAAAGAAACGTAATAATGAGAGAGAGGAAGGACGGACGGAGATAGCAGACGGGAAAAGGAAAGAGAGAGAGAGACAGAAGGGGATACAGACAGACAGGCAGGCAGGTAGACACAGACAGACCGTGACAATCAGACAGACAGACTGACAGACAAACAAACAGAGAGAACATACACTGAGAGAGAGAGGAGGAAAAAAAAGACGAAAGAAACTGAGAAGAAAGAATGAATAAAATTTATGAATAAAAGAACGAAAGAAAAAAAACAGAAAGGAAGAAAAAATGAAAGAAAATGGTAATACAAAAAAAAGAAGAGAACAAAAACAGGAACCCTGCAAAACATGAAAACGCAATCAGAATAAGATTAAGAACGATTGGGAAAAAGAACACAAACTGAAAAGCAAAACAAACAAACAAACAAACAAAAGAGAAGAAAAGAAAGTAACTCAAAGAAAACAGAGAAGGAAAAAAGGTCGAAACGTTGCAGATAGGAAAAAAGAGAAAAAGAAGAAGAAGAAGAAGAAGAAGAAGAAGAAGAAGAAGAAGAAGAAGAAGAAGAAGAAGAAGAAGAAGAAGAAGAAGAAGAAGAAGAAGAAGAAGAAACAAATTCCTGTATTCCCCTTCCTTCCTTCCCACCCTTTCAAAAGTGAACCAAGCAAACGAGCAGAGCAAAACGATGCAGAAGATTTTGTAAAAACAAACAAAAACCAAACAAACAAAACAAACAAACAAATCAAACCAAAAAAAACAAAATAGAGATAGAGAGAGAGACAGCGAGAGAGAAAGAGAGGACAGACAGAGGTACAAGAGACAGACAGAGAGACAGACAGACAGACCGAGAGACAGAGAGAGATACAGAGAGAGAGATGGAGGGAGAGAGAGAGCATGGCCTAAGAGAAGATCCATGTTCGAGAGCAAAACGATACAGAAGAATGTGTGAAAGAAAACAACAGACAGACAGAGAGACAGAAAGAGAGAGAGCGAGAGAAGAGAGAGCGAGAGAGAGATAGAGATAGAGAGAGAGACATATAGAGAAAGAGAGAGAGGTGGGAGGGAGGGCGGGATGGGGGGAGATAGATACAGCGTGAGAGACAGAGAAAAAGACAGAGAGAGACACAGAGAGAGACAGAGACAGAGTCAAAGAGAACAAACAAACAAACAAAAACAAAAAAGAAACGTAAGCTATAAAAAAAAAAGTTCAAAAATCCCATCGACTTTTCACAGCATCAGCAGACAGGCTGAAAAATAATGAGTGACCGATGAAGGACGGACAATAGGGAGAAAATAACTCTCCACCTCCCCCCCCCTCTCCCTCCCCCAATCCTCACACCCCACCCCCCCCCCACCCCCCCCCCCAACCCCCCGCGCCCCGTCCCTCACCCCCACCCACCCACCCACCCACCAGCACCAGCATCTTCTTCTATCTTCCACCTTCCACTGCTGGTTCATTTTACGTCATTGGTAGGATCGGGACGTCCTAGGCCTTAGTGGTCAGAGCGTCGAGCTTTGCGGTCTGACAGTAACTCAGGGTGAGGGGTTTGAGTCTCTCATCTACCAAGGTTTTGATGGTGGTTGTTAGTTTTTTTGTTGGTTTGGGGTTTTTTTCACTGGCGTTAACATGGGGTTTTTGACTCCACTTTCCTGAGAATCCTTCAGATACCCTCACCGTCCCCTTCACCTATCCCGTGGACCGTAGGGGCACCAATGAGGATTTTGCAACCAGCTTCCTCCACTTCTCGCGGTTCTCTGCTTTCCGTAGCAAATCTTTCCATTCTAGGCCAATCCACTGTCTGAGGTTGTTTCGGTGCTTTTATCTCTGTCTCGCTATGTCTATCTGTTTGTCTGTCTCTCTGTTTCTGTCTGTCTATCTGTTTCTCTGTCTTTGTCTCTGTCTCTGTCTGTCTGTCTGTCTGTCTGTCTGTCTGTCTCTCTCTCTCTCTCTCTCTCCTCTCTCTCTCTCTCTCTCTCTCTCACTCTCTCTCTTTCCGACAGTTTTCGTTGTGAGTCAAATAAATCATTAACAATTTCATGTAATTCATCCTTTCTTTCTCTTTCCTTCCAAACCTGCCTACCGTCTGTTTTTCCACTCATTTCAAAATTAATTGCAACAACAGTGATTGTTCTTCCTCCTCAGCAACAATATTATTCAACAAAATCGGATGAATCAACACGTAATAACTAACGCTGATAAAAAATATTACTGTTTACAACCCCGCAAAATGCAGCCATAACAAGGTTGTGGTTATTTTTTAAGATAAGTTGTTATTTCAGGTGTGATTGTGTGTTCAAGAATACGCAGAAAAGGAAATGGGGCTGAATTACTGCGTTTTTTGTATATGAACAAATAAATGATTACACGGAATTTGGTATTTGTATAAAAAAGGTAGGATACCAGTGATATACGAACTTAATCTTAAATATATTTCGGAGGAGAGGGAACGTATGTAATAGTACAATGAGGAATATCCTGGATTTTTTTCAAAGACTTTGCAACCAACTTCCTCCACTCTTCAGGGCTCTCAGCTGTCCCTAGTATGTCGTTCCGCCCAAGGCCCAGTCCACTCTCTGAAGTTGTCTTCCCGTCTATCCTCTGTCTGCCTCTTTCTCTCCCTCCTTGTACTGTTCCCTGTTGCTGTTGCAAGTGTTGTAATCTAAACTCGCCTCTTCGATGCTTCGAATAATAATTATGTAGTTAGTTTCAAGAGGGACGGGATAGCTCAGTGGTCAGAGCACTCGATTTCCCCAGCCAATGTTAAGCAGCATCGAGCGAGGTTATCACTTAGATGGGTGACCGTTTGCGCGCTTTGGCTTCAGTACAGTTCCCCCAGTTCACTCAGCTGTAAATGGGCACCTGCCTCTTTAGGGTCAGGGAAGGTAAAGCAGCGAGGGAGAGGAGATGTGTGTCGCCCTCAATATGCTGGCCCCTAGAGAAGCTGAGGTCTCTGACGCCTCGCTCCCCCTATGACCACATAGGTTATGGAACGCCTTTACCTTAGCTTCAAGCAAGAACAAAACGACAGACTTTCAATATAGAGGAGAAAATGCCATCGGGGAGTGAGAGGAGGAGGAGGAGCACTCTTGTCACTGTGATTAGCTTCACAATAACAATCGTCTGCGACTGAAGTGAGTGAGGCAGTGACTGGACTGAGATGAGTACTATGCAGAGTACACAAAAAAGAAGAAAGGAAGAAAGGAAGGAAGGAAGGAAGGAAGAAAGAAAGAAAGAAAGAAAGAAAGAAAGAAAGAAAGAAAGGAGGGAAGGAAAAGAAAGGAAGGAGGGAAGGAAGAAAGAAAGACAGACAGACAGACAGACAGAAAGACAAGACAGAAATACTTGTAGATGTGAACAAAAAGCGGATATTTAGATATCTACGTAAAGGGTGCAGGAAAGAGTCTCATCACTCTTTGTCTCGTCTTTTATTCTGATTTCAAGACTAGACTGCAGGGATTATTAGGTTGCTGTTTTCTTCTCAAACCATGCCTCTGTCTCTGTCTAGGTCATTGTCTTTGTTATTGTTTTTCTCTGCCGCTGCTGTTCTTGTTTCATCTCTGTCGTTCTATCTCTGTCTCTGATTTCAAACTTGTTTGCCTGTCTGTTTGCCTGTGTGTTGTCTGTCTGTATGACTGTATGTCTACTTGTCTGTCTCTCTCTGTCTCTCTCTCTGTCTCTGTCTCTCTCTGTCTCTGTCTCTCTATGTCTCTGTCTCTCTATCTTTGTCTCTCTATGTATGTCTCTCTGTCTCTCTGTCTCTGTCTCTGTCTCTATCTCTCTCTCTCTTTGTCTCTCTGAATACTTCGTATAGTCATACAAGTTATCTTATATATATATATATATATATATATATATATATATATATATATATATATATATATATATATATATATACCGTATATATATATATATATATACACATATACCGTATATATATATATATATACCGTTTTATATATATATATAAAAATTTATATATATATATATATATATATATATATACCTCATTCACTTTTATCCCCCCCCCCCCAAAAAAAAAGTGCATACTCCCGACGCGACGTATGTTTCTTCCCCTAAAGCAATTTCTTTTCTTTTCTTTTCTTTACGTTCTCTCTTCTCATCGATTCCTAGGACCCGTTTGAGCTCATATGAAGTGGTACAGTGGCAATTCATTCATTCCTTCATTCATTCATTCACCACCCTGGTGATCCTTCTATGCCTGCAGTCCAGTGCATCTTAGTCTTCGGTGTTACCTTGAGGGTGTCATTAGATTCGCTTAGTACCGTGTATCTGTCGTCTGCCAACATGCTCACATTGAGTATCGTTCTTTCTTTCTTTCTTATTTTTTTATCTTTCTCTTTGTCTTGGGCTAGAGCTCCTTCGGATGAGACTATAAACCCAGGCCCCGTGTGCGAACGCACGCAGAACATCTTGCGCACACGTGAAATCCTGTTCCGCTTTTCGTAAGAGTAGGCCATTGTGTGCCGGTGGGAACAGATGGCAGAATTCCCAAAACCGCATACACACGGGGACTGGATGTAAAAAAAAATCACATAAGTGCTTATTCCATTATCCTCGATATAAAAGAATAAAATAAAAAATAAATAGATAAATAAAATTCATGTTCACCAATGGTGGGAAATTTGTGGATGAGACCAGGGTTGGTTGGGTTTTTTAGCCTCTTCCCCATCTCCTACCCAGCATTGAGTGCATTCCGACTTTGGGGGTTATGAAGTATAATAATAATGATTGCGTGGAAGTTTTTGATAGTTAGTTTGTTAGATCTGAAAAAAAATTCACTCATTCACAAACACATGCGCGTACGCGCGCGTGCACACACACACACATACACACACACGCGCGCGCACGCACACACACACACACACACACACACACACACACACTGCGGAAGCAAGCTGACAAACAAACAAACAAAAACCAGAGAGAAAAAAATAGTTCATCAGCTTACCAATGCAGAGAATTAAATTAGAACAAGGTGTAAGAGAAGAAACCTTCTTGTCACCGTTGTTGCGTCATAAAGTGGTTCTTGTCCTAATGGGTGGGCTCGCTGAAGATAAAGAAATTCTCCCTGAATCCAGAAACTTCATGCAAGAGAGGGGGAAAAACCCCAACCTTTTCCTATTCTTTCCGTCACCAGGTGGGCCGCCAATACACAGACTACAGATTGCAAGACAAACAAATCCAAATCTGACAATTCCTGTTGGCTTTCTGGGCGCTGCGAATCGAGTAAAACGAGATATTGTCCTGGGCAATGTTAGGGTGTAAGCCTACTCCTTTTACGTTCGCACTCTGGACTGAGTTTTAATTGATAAGAAATCATATCGTTAAGATTTTACTGGGTCCAGTTTTCATGCGTGTTAATAAAAGCAAAAACGACATGCTTAGCAACTTAAATATTGGGGGGGACGGGATAGCCTAGAGGTTAGAACATTGCGCTCGCAATCTGACGACCCGGGTTCGATTCCCGTTCAAAGGGATATTTTCCCCTGGAATTAACATCAGTGCAGACTCCACTCTCCCAAAAAGTTCTTTGGATGAGATTATAAACCGAGGCCCCGTGTGCGAATGCACGCAGGACATCTTGCGCACACGTTAAATCTGTTCTGCTGTTCGTAAGAGTAGGCCATTGTGGGAACAGATGACAGAATTAACAAAACAGCATACACACGGGGACTGGATGTAAAAAAGCACATAAGTGCTTATTCCATTATCCTCGATATAAAAGAATAATAAAACAAAATATAATCTCAAGTTATTTTTTGACAACTTTGCGCATTCGAACGTCTTAATCCAGATAGCGACAAGGAATCCATTGAACGACATCACGGCCACACACGGTCATTGGCTTCACACAACAACGTCGACGGCACACGACTTCTTTTCCTACATTCCCTGGCCATGCTAAAATGTCCAGTCCTGTCCTGTCCGGATAGCCGCAAGCCAAGATGGATACATGGGAAATGAAGACAGTATTCACCTTCACCTTTCACCTGTCCCAAAGTCCCGTGGACCGTGGGGGGGGGGGGGGGCACCAATGAAGATTTTACAACCAGCTTCCTCCACTCCATCTGATTTCCGTAGCCATTCGTTCCACCCTAGGCCAGTCCCCTCTCTGATGTTGTCTTCCCATCGTTTTCTCTGTCTGCCTCTCTTGTCTCCCTCCTTGTACTGTTCCCTGTAGGACAGTCTTGGCCAGTCCTGCCTTGGGGTGGACTGGACGTCAAGAAGTCATCGACAAGAGAGCAAGCAATCTGGCGCTATGCCTAGCGTGCAAGAACAAGAACAGACTGTGTCCCAATTATTGGCTCTCTGTCTGTGTCTGTCTATATCTGTCTGTCTTGTTTCTGGGGGTTTTCCCGATTGTCTGTCCTTCTTTTTCTGTGATGTATGTGTTAAAGTCTTTTTTCTTAAATTTCGAGATGGTACATTGAATGATGAATGTAATTGCTTATTTTTCATCAAGCCATCTATCTAGGAACAAAACTCCCCAACTTCATTAATAATATTTGACTACAACATTACCATAACGATGTCTTTTGTTGTGTGTATTTCTGTATGCCTGTGTCTGTATGCCTTTTGATGTTATCTGTGGCTCCTCTCTCTCGCTCTCTCTCTCTCCTCTCTCTCTCTCTCTCTCTCTCTCTCTCTCTCTCTTTCTCTCTCTCTCTCAGTCTCTCATGTACCAAAGCTATTGCTTAGCATGATGCATTTCATTTGAAAATTTGTTATTTTTACACCTCCTTGAATAGTAAGTAAGTAACCTATTTTTATACCTTCTTTTTTTTAATGAATTGAATCTTTGATAAACCATTTTCAAAATGATTGAGAAGTTGTAAGCGGTTACCTGCACTTGTCTTCTTCCTCTATAGTAACACTTTTTTATTATTTCTTTTATTTTCCTGTGTGCATGTAAATTCTG
>CM054150.1:24199034-24201534 GCA_028751875.1 Rapana venosa
GGCACACAATGGCCTACTCTTCCGGAAAGTGGAACGGGTTTTAACGTGTACGCAAGATGTTCTGCATGCGTTCGTACACGGGACCTCTGTTTATGATCTCATCCGAAGGCCTTTTGGGGAGAGTGGAGTCGGCACTAATGTTAACTCCAGAGGAAAAAATCCTCTTGAAGGAGATTCGAACCCGGGTCAGCAGATCGTGAATACATCACTCTAACCACCAGGCTACCCCGTCCCCGGTTCTGCAATCAAGAGATATAACACTGTTTTCCTGTGGTAGTCATGTTTAGGACAAATCATAACCAATGTGCCAAGACAAGAAACTTTTATCATATCAATCATCAATACTACTTGGGGGGGAGGTTCTAGAAAAAAATATATCAGAGGTTTTAAGTCGTAACATCTTTCACTTGTGCGGTAGCAATACCAGGATAACCTGTTTTAGGAGACAAAAGCCCCCTAAACATGGCTTCTGGTATCTGTGCCTAGAGCAAGTTAAAGTGTTTGTCGCGTCTTCTTAGAACTGTCTCTTTTTGTCTCTGTTTGTGGGTCTAGTCTGTTTTGGGAATTGTTTTCTTCTGTGTCTCTGTTTCTCTTGCTGTTCTGTGTCTGTTACTATCTCTGTTTCTGTTTCTCTCTCTCTAACACACACACAACACACACACACACACACACACACACACACACACACACACACACACACACACACATTGCGTGACATGGAAACCTTGCCACGGAGCCAGTTATGTCAATGAACGGTTGCCCCCTACCCCACCCCCTACCCACCCACCCATCACCATCGTTTGTCTTTTACTTGAACGGCCTAAAATAGAACTTTGGTCCAGGGACTTGAAGGAACAGGATGGGGTGGGGGTGGGGGGGAGCGGGGACAAGACGTGAGGGAAGGAGGGCAGGGCAGTGCTCTGTCACTGTCATTAGCTTCATGACACCAGTGGTGGGGATGCTGATGATGGAGGATGGGGTAGTGAAAGAACTGACTGCAGGTGGAGTTGTTTAGTGTGTTGTTGTTGTTTATTTGGTTGGGGGGGTTTTTTTTGGGGGGGGATTTGGGGGCGGGAGGGAGTTGGAAGGAGGAAATGTCAAGATATTGACTGACATGAAGGAGATATACTATAGATATTTTACAAAGGATTGATGGAGTTTGTTGTTTTTTTCTTACCTGTCCTTCATGTCTGTTTGCCTCATTTTTATTTATTTATTTATTTATTTTATTCTTTTATATCGAGGATAATGGAATAAGCACTTATGTGCTTTTTTACATCCAGTCCCCGTGTGTATGTGGTTTTGTGAATTCTGTCATCTGTTCTCACCGGCACACAATGGCTTACTCTTACGAAAAGCGGAACAGGATTTAACGTGTGCGCAAGATGTTCTGCGTGCTTTCGCACACGGGGCCTCGGTTTATAGTCTCATCCGCGTGTGTGTGTGGGGGGGGGTGGGGTTTTCTGTGACTGTGTCTGTGTCTGTGACTGTGTCTGCGTGTGTATATATGTCTGTCTGTCTGTCTGTTTTCTCTCTCTCTCTCTCTCTCTCTCCTCTCTCTCTCTCTTTCCTCTCTTCTCTCTCTCTCTGTCTGTCTGTCTTCTCTCTCTCTCTCCATGTTTATTATAATCTGTTCTGCAATCAAACAGTGTGATCTTCTTTTCCTGCTTGTAGGTACGTTCAAAACAAACCGTAACGACTGCATCAGGGTAAAAATCCATTTTTGTTCTCGTCAATCATCAAAACTAGAGCTTTTTTAGACGGACTATCATCGGTTACAAGTACACCGCCATCTTTCACTGGTTACGTAGCAATATCAGAACACAATTTTCACTGCTCCAGAGAACAAAATACTATCTAAACATAGCTTCTGGCATCATTTTGCTCTTGCTAGCTTAACCACAAAAACAAAAACAAAAAAAAGAGAACAGGGTGACTGAGAGGAACGATCAATAGAACATTCATGTGTACCACAAGTAGAGGAAATAGAATGTGAGCAAGGAAGCAAGGCGTGAGAGAGGGAAGGAGGGAAGGAGCACTCTATCACTGCAATTAGCTTCATCACAAGAATGCTGGAATGCTTATTATGGGCAAAGTTGTGTCGAAGCTGCAAGATTGGAATTTATTCGGCATAGCCTTTATGTTTGCATTATTTTCTTTCGTAGAGTATGGATTAAGAAAGGTTCGGGTCCTTCTTCCTTTGAATAAAATAAAATCAATAGTCTTTTTTTTTCAATAAGGCAAAATCTTTAAATATTAGTCATTCTTGTCTACACTTTTTAACCTCAATATTTTCTTGTTTGTATCAAAATTCTATTCATTCTTTGTCTCTTTTCTTTCACATTTTGCCAGCTCCGTGATTTTTTTAAAATCTTTCTTTCATGTCGAAATTCAATTTCTTCCCTAAATCTTATCATTTGATTTCCATCAACTCTCTGGGGTCGGAATGTGGGTTACCTTTATGGTGGCTAAGCAGTCGCTTAGGCAAAATCTCACCAAA
>CM054150.1:24204034-24211534 GCA_028751875.1 Rapana venosa
ACAATTCAATTCAATCCACTTCTTCTTTTTATTTTTTCATTGTCCTCTGTTTTAAGGAAATTTGTTTTGAAGTGATTAAAACATATTCAAACAAGTAACTATTGTAACAGTAACTATTGTTGTCTGTTACATGAGCGCAAAGGCGACACACTGCCGTTAAGTGCCTGACAAGTCAGGCCCAGCGCATCCGACTTCGGCATAAGAGAGAATTGTTATCTTTTAAGTCTTTCTGGAAAAAATGGCAGAAGAACGAACCAAGAATGCAGAAAATAGACAAGAAGGAGGTAACAGGGAAAAAAGGAACAAGGCAGAAACAAAGAGAGTGGTAGAAAAGAGGAAATTTCTAGCACATAGTTTCCAGAAGGTGGAGATGCTATTTATACTGACGGGCCCCGGGCATTCCCACGGGGGTGGTTTAAATTCTCATCCGAAGGACTGATGTTGACCCTAGGGGAGGAAAAAATCCCCTCGAACAGGTGTCCTGATATGGCCTCTGTAGTCGGCGGGGCTACGGACAACAGGATTGGCTTGGATCAGATCACGAGCGCAATACTCTAACCGCGACCCGTCCCCTGTCTGGGTCTGATTGTCACTGGTGAGGAGCGAGAGGTCCACAGTATGAACGGTATCTTACAAACGGTTGTTTGCTGTAGGCTTGAGGGGCGGGGAGGGGGGACTTTCAGTGTAAAAGGTATCTCCACCTTCTGGAAATTCTGTGGTAGAAATTTCCTCATTTTTTTCACTCCGTTTGTTTCTGTATTTTTCCTTAACACCCCTCTCTCTTCTCTCTCCTCTCTCCTCTCTTCTCTTCCTCCTCTCTCTTCTCCTCTCCTCTCTCTCTCTCCCCTCTCTCTCTCTCTCCTCTCCTCTCTCTCTCTGTCCTCTCTCTCTCTCCCTCTCTCCCTCTCTCTTCTCTCTCTCTCTTGCTTATTTTCGTGCCTACTTTGCCCATTGTCTTACCTTTTATACTGCAAATCTGAATTTGTTTTTATGAACTCTTTAATGAATTACCCTCAGGTTTGGGGTTGTCAGAATGGTCCAGCAGGCAAATCTCCTGCAGATTTACAAGCACAGGAGAAGACCAGGCACTACGCATTCCACCCAGAACGGCCATATGGTCAATACAGTAGTTTGAAGAAGAGTCTCTACCGCTTCTCCATGTAAATTATCTTGTATCTGCAAACGCAAACTTCCATTCTCGCAATAGTGAAACTTGAGTCCTGAGGCAGTTATTTATTTTTCATTTATTTATTTATTCTTGTATATCGAGGATAATGGAATAAGCACTCATTGCTTTTTTACATCCAGTGCCCGTGTGTATGCGGTTTTGTAAATGTAGTCATCTGTTCCCACCGTTAGAGTACATTAGTTAGCTATAATGCTGGCAAGCTCACGTAGAGTCAAGCCATTCAGATGTAGCATTCTACCCCATTGAGACCTGTGGAAGAAGATGATCAAAAGAACTGGCGGGCCACAGTGAAATCAGACATCTATGATTCACCTTTCAGAAACTCCATACCGTTGCAATGAATGTACGAAAAGGTTGGTGTCATGGACGCGTAAAGGGAGACAAGAGAGCAGGGCATGTGACTGCCTACCAGACGACATGGGCCACTAACGGGTGTCGGCTTGTTCAAGTAGTCTCAATAAAAAGTCTGCAGTAAATTCAATTTCGTTTCCCCCAAGTCGGCGATGTTCTTGAGCACAGTGGAAACAGTCCTGCACTGCGAAAGGCTGACAATGCCGGGTTCGGGCTGTACAGAATGTGCCCAAAGACCTTCCTTGGTGCCTTCTTTCTACTTTCAACTCAATCCAGACATGTGAATCGAGTTTAGTGACACTGCGCATTGCCACAGGCGTCGTGGTATGCATGAAGTTTGCGAAGTTTTAATGCGTGAAGCTACCGCACTTCCTAAGGTTGTTTTTTTTAATCATTATTTCATCAGTGCCTGGATGTTCTTTTTTTTAAAGGAATACATTATTCTTACATTTCTAAATTATTAGTGTTTATTTACTCTTTCAAAAAAATGAACAAAAGGTTAATGGTATTGAAATCCTTGAAGAAGATATAAATAATTAACCATAAGTCAAAAACAAATAGGCCTGTTTTGCCGCATTTGAAAAACAAGACGTTAGCACCATGGCTCCATTTCGCCAAGAATATTGGCAAAAATGGAATAGATATAAGGTGTAGGCTACATATTCCAGATATGGCTAACAGAACTATTCCCTAACAAGCTAAAACGAACTGTGATTGACACTTTCACAAACCATGTGCACCCACCAGGTTTTCTTATATTCATTTATGAATTTCAAAGGGCATCAAGTTCAACCTGTACGAAACAGTAAGGCTGAGACAATTTCCCGTCATCACAGTCACACAAAAGGAACGCCCTCTGCCCCCACTCAGAATGTCCCCAAATCTGCATAATTGTTTAAATGTTCTGTGCCTTATAGGCCCTGCAGACCCTCTCCTGTCTAAAGCTTTGGGAAATGTTGCACGTGTATCTGTGAAGCAAGATCTGGAGCCAGTGACTTAGAAACTTGTCATGGACTTCCTCATTTGTGCAGTGTTGTCAATGGAATGCGTGTTTATTATATCTCGCTCCTCCCAGTGCCTTTGCAATGGGCGAAAAGTTCACGCAATAAACTTTGCAAATCTCTCTCTCCCTCTACCTCTCTCCCTTTCTCCCATAAAGTTTTCACCCATTGCAAAGGCACTGGGATAGGGGAGACACAATAATAATAATAATAAAAATAATAATAATAATAATAATAATAATAATAATAATAATAATAATAATAATAATAATAATAATAATAATAATAATAAATGGAATTTGTATAGCGTTATACTTTGCAAAAAGAAATCAAAGTGCTTGCATTCATCCTACTCTCACACATGCAACAAGTTACAATTAATATTTTTTTACAAATTGAAATGTAAACACACACGCGCACACACACACACGCACACACACACACACACGCACGCGCGCGCACGCACACACACACACACACACACACACAGAGGTTGTGTACTTTGGCAGGGTGGTGGGGGGTTCGGCTGTTGAGGGCAAGGACAGAAATGAGATGAAACAAGAGGGGAAAGTCTTGATTTGAAATAAATGTGTTTTGAGGCTGGATTTAAAATTGTCAAAAATAGGCTTTTGGCGGAGGGAGAGAGGGAGGTCATTCCAGATTACTAGACCAGAAATAGAGAAAGAGCGACGGCCGACTGTGGATTGGTTGAACCTAGGTATTCGTAAGCACAAGGTATCTGCAGCAGAGTGGAGGGAACGAGAAGGAGTGTACAGGTGAAGACATTCACAGAGGCAGGAAGGTGCTGTTTTGTGGAGACATTTGTAACAGAGGGTACTGATCTTATAGTTTACTCTCTGTGACACAGGCATGCTATAAACATGCTATCCATTGACAACAACATCCCGCACAAACGCACAAGTTTCCAAGTCACCCTGTGTTCTGTCCTGTAAGCCCACCGGCTCCTGATCTTGTTTCACAGACACCTGCAAAAAAAATTCGCTTGGGTTAGACAGGAGAGAGTCTGCAGGGTCTTAAATACACAGTACATTTACAAATTACGCAAATTAGGGGACTTTTTGATTGGGGTGTGGTGATGGTGTTCCTTTAGTGACTTTGATGAAGGGAAAACTGTACTGACCGGTCCAGCTTTTCTTCATGTGATTTGTGTAACAATATAGCATAAGCTGGTGGCCCAACCTGACTGAACACTTTGCTCTGTGCTTGGAGACGGGATTGCCTGGTGGTTAGAGTCATGTTTTTGTGATCTGCTGACACGGGTTTGATTCTCGTTCAAGAGGATTTTTCCTCTGGAGCTAACACCAGTGGCGACTCCACTCTCCCCAAAAAGTCCTTCGGATGAGACTATAAACCGAGGTCCCGTGTGTGAAACACATGCAGAACATCTTGCGCACACGTTAAAACCCGTTTGGCTTTTTCTGAAGAGTAGGCCATTGTGTGTCGGTGGGAACGGATGACAAAATTGACAAAACTGCATGCATACGGGGACTGGATGGAAAAAAAGTACATGAGTGCTTATTTCCATTATCCTCGAAATAAAAGAATAAAATTTTAAAAACTTTAAATTAGATTGAATGGAAAGATGGAAAGAAATGAAAAATCTGAACAAAGACAGATTCTACAGAAATATCATTCTGATGCATAGCTAGTATCATTTTTGCTCTCTGTTTCAGGACTGTTCGGTGTTCCTGTTCGACAAGAAGATCGCGGACAAGCTGCACAAACCCAGGCGGCGGGAGATCGTGTCGGAGGTGCTGAGGAAAGACATCTGGCACCTGGAGAGGCTGAAGCATCCTCAGATCCTCAATGTTCTGCACGGCGTGGAGGAGTGCCAGTAAGTCTGTCTGTATTGTGCTGTGCTGTCTTGTGTGGTGATATGTTGTATGGTATGGTGTGGTGTGAAGTTCTGTGTGGTGTGATGTGGGATGATGTGGTGATGGTGTGGTGTAGTGAGGTATGATTTGGTGTTGGTGTGGTGTGGTGTGTGTGGTGTGGTGTGGTGTAGTGTGGTGTGTTGATTTGTATGGGTTTTTTTTTATTTTATTCTTTTATATCGAGGATAGTGCAATAAGCCTTTATGTGGGTTTTTTTTACATCCAGTCCTCGTGTGTATGCGGTTTTGTAAATTCTGTCATCTGTTCCCACCGACACACAATGGCCTACTCTTACGAGTGTGAGTAGTGTGTGTAGTGTGGTCTGTGGTGTGGTGTGGTGTGGTGTGGTCTGTTATGGTGTGTTCTGATGTTATGGTACTGTACTACCTTTGAATTAGGTTGGGTTGGGTTGGACGGGTTGTACTGTGTTGAGTGTGTGGTTGCTGTGTTTTGGTGTGGTGTGAGTGTGTGTTGTTGGTGTGTGTGTGTGATGTGTGTTGTGTGTGTGTGTGTGTGTGTTGTGTGTGTGTGTTTGTGTGTGTGTGTGTGTGTGCGTGCGTGTGTGTGTGTGGTGTGGTGTTGTTGTGTTGTGTGTTGTGTGTGTGTGTGTGTGCGTGCGTGCGTGCTGTGTGTGTGTGATAGAGAGAGAGAGAGAATGTGTGTGCGCCTGCGTGCGTGTATGTGTGTGTGTCTGTGTCTGTTTCTGTGTCTGTATGTGTACGTATATGTGCGTGTTTCTGAGAGTTGGGGGGGGGGGGGGGTGATGGAGTAGGAGTAAAACGAACGTGGGAGGAAAGTATTCTGGAGAGCTTACGTGCGTTAGGTATCATGGAGATGACGTTAATACAGTAATGGTGTGGAGGATTGTCTGCAGGACTTTGAAGTTGGTTGCAGTATGTGGGAGGAAAATGACCAGAGGAAAGTTATGCTAGTGTAGAGGGGGAAGGTTGTTATTGTACAGCTCTCTCTTTCTCTCTGTCTCTCTGTCCTCTCTATGTCTGACTGTCTGTTTCTGTCTGTCTCTTTGTCTCTCTCTTTCTGACTGTCTGTCTCTCTCTCTCTAAGTCTCTCTCTTCTCTCTGTCTCTCTCTCTGGCTGTCTGGCTGTCTGTCTGTCTGTCTGTCTGTCTGTCTGTCTGTCTGTCTCTCTCTCTCTCTCTCTCTCTCTCTCTCTCTCTCTCTCTCTCTCTCTCCTCTCTCTCCTCTCTCTCTCTCTCTCTCTCTCTCTCTGTGTCTCTCTCTCTGTATGTCGATTCTTTGAGTGCGCGCATACTTGTATGAGTGTGTTTGGTGTGTGTGGTGTGTGTGTGTGTGTGTGCGTGGTGTGTGTGTGTGTGCTGTTTCTGTATGTTAGTCATATGCGTGCATGCATACTCACGCACACTTGTACGCGGTGTGTGTGTGTGTGTGTGTGTGTGTGTGTGTGTGTGTGTGTTGTGTGTGTGTGTGTGTGTGTGTGTGTGTGTGTGTGTGTGTGTGTGTGTGTGTGTGTGTGTGTGTGTGGTGTGTGTGTGTGTGTGTGTTAGTGTGTGCTGTTTCTCTGTGATAGTCATATGACCGTATGCTTGCTCACACGCACGCGAACACGTTGTGTGTTTGTGTTTGTTTGCTTGCTTGTGTACACTTGTGTATGTGTGTTTGTGTGAGTGTGTATAACCTTACTTTCATTTCTATTGAGACATACTTTACATCAAACATATTGCCATCAACATTGTCATTTTCCTCTCTAAATCATGAGGAAAGACAAAGCAGAAGCACACGTCAATTGCTGCTGTATCATATTCGTGCATTTTGTAAATTTATTTATGTATCCTTTTAGGTCGAGGGTAATGGAATAAGCACTCATGTGCCATTTTACATCCAGTTCCCCTGTGTCTGCGGGTTTGTACATTTTGTTATCTGTTCCCACAGGCAAACAATGGGCTGGGCTACTTTTTCGAAAAACGGAACAGGATTTAACGTGTGCGCAAGATGTTCTGCGTGCATTTGCTCACGGGACCTCGGTTGATAGTCTCATCCAAAGCAAAATGAGACAACGAGCAAAACAAGACAACAGCAACGGAAACCAGTTGCAAGGGATTAGGAATGACAGAAGATGCTGTCAGGACCGTGCAACAGCCATCATTTATTTATAACGGCAGTTACCTCAGTCTCAGAGAGAGAGAGAGAGAGAGAGAGAGAGAGAGAGAGAGAGAGAGAGAGAGAGAGAGAGAGAGAGAGAGAGAGAGAGAGAGAATGAGGGAGAGAGAGAGAGAGAGAGCGAGAGAGGGGGGAGAGAGAGAGAGAGGGAGAGAGAAAGAGAGACAGGGAGGGAGAAAGAGAGATAGAGAGAGGGGAGAGAGAGGGGGAGAGAGAGAGAGAGAGAGAGAGAGAGAGAGAGAGAGAGAGAGAGAAACAGAGAGAAAGAGAGAGAAAGACGAGAGAGAAAAAATGAGAAAGAGAGAGACAGAGACAGAGAGAGAAAGATTTATTTTTACTTTATTTATTTTATTATTTTATTTCGCGGATAATGGAATAAGCACTCATGTGCTTTTATTTCATCCAGCTCCCGTGTGTATGCAGTTTAGTAAATTTTTGTCATCCGTTCCCACCGCCACACAATGGCCTACTCTTCCGAAAAGCGGAACGGGTTTTTAACGTGTGCGCAAGATGTTCTGCGTGCGTTCGCACACGGGACCTCGGCTTATATTGTCACCCGAAGGAGAGAGAGACAGAGACAGAGAGAGAGACAGAGACAGACAGAGAGACAGACAGAGACAGAGAGAGACAGAGAGAGAGACAGAGAGAGAGAGACAGACAGACAGAGAGAGAGACAGAGAGAGACACAGAGAGAGACACACAGAGAGACAGACAGAGACAGAGACACAGAGAGAAAGAGACCCTGGAAGTAGTTTGACGTTATTTTTGGTTCTTCAAATTCAGGACAATGTCACACTGCGGAATGTGTTTTATCAACCTAGTCTGTTTGTATTGGTTTGCAAGCATTTATTGTGTAGTTTGAAGTGAAAGTTTTAGTATCGCTTTTTGTTGAATTGGAAAGGGAGGAGCGGGGGGGGGGGGGTGCT
>CM054150.1:24229034-24249034 GCA_028751875.1 Rapana venosa
CAACACTGACGTTAACTCCAGGGGGGGAAACTCTCCTTGAATGGGTGCCTCGGTGGTGGCTCGAACCCGGGCCGTATGTTTACACCAGCGCACACGCTCTAACCACTAGGCCACCCTGTTCCCCTTTAGTTGGTTTGTGATTTTTATTTTTTATTTTTTGACGCGGTGTCGGTCCTAATAAAACGTTGCTCTTTTTTGTTGGCTGGGCTCAGAATAACGTTGATGAATGGATTCCACGACAGAAAAAGAAGCTGCGAACCTTCTTCGCTCGGTTGATCTAATTACAGCAGCGAAAGAATGCTTTTGTTTGTTTATCGTGCGTGCTTGCATTTTGGGTTTTTTTCTTCTTCTGTTGTTAAAGGAAAGTGGTTTATTTCGTTTTTCAAATTGTTCATATCTTAAAGAGGGAGAGGTCCTCTTCCTGTGTTTGTTTGTTTGTTTGTTCTAAGTGTTCGTTAATTTATCTTTTGACGTGTGTTTTGTTTGGTCTGTGTGTTCAATTATTATCACGTTAATGTTGTTCTTTTGTTGTTGTTGTTGTGTCTGTTTTTGAATCGTCGTTTCTTCACTTAAGCTGTTTGTTTTTATAGTGTGTGTGTGTGTGTGTGTGTGTGTGTGTGTGTGTGTGTGTGTGTGTGTGTGTGTGTGTGTGTGTGTGTGTGTGTGTGTGTGTGTGTGTGTGTGTGTGTGTGTGTGTGTGTGGTGTGTGTGTGTGTTGTTCGTGTGTGTGCTACCACAAGTGTGACACGATGTGTGTGGGTGTGTGATGAATCTCTTTCATATTTGGTAGTATAGTTTTACATCTTGAAAAAAAAGTTTTAAAAATAGAGTTTTGAGCACTAACGTCTCTGTTCTTTAGGTGAATTGGATGGTTTGTAACTGTGCTATTTGGGGGGTTTTGTTTGTTTGTTTGTTTTATGCTCTGACTACTTTATAATATATAGCCAATACTGGTTTGTGTGTATCATTCTGCATGCCTATTAAATTTTGTTTCTTTGTTCTTTTCCTGGGTTGATTCGTGGTTTTTTCTTATTCCTTTTTTTTGTTTATTTTTTTCATTCTCTATTTCTATTAGTTCATTTGTATGTTTGTTTCTGTGTGTTGTCCTTTATTGCTCTAGAAAGATTGGTTAAGTTTGGCTTGTTGTTGTCCTTTTCTTGTCAGTTTCTCTGTCCCTCCTTTCTTTTCTCTCCTTTCGCTATGTCATTTTAAACGATTTGGTCAAATTGTTAGAGCGACTATTCATTTTCGCAGTGAGGTTTCTTCCATCTTCTTCCCTCTCTACTGATTTGCCTTACTCCACTACTTTCCGACTTGTCTGTCACCTTCTTTCCTTCCTTCTTTCTACTTTCTTTTCGTCTGTTCCTGTCTTCCCATTGTGACGGACAGAGTGACAAGGTCAAACTGTAGAGCAGGAGGAAGCAAAAGAGAAACCCGCTGCATGGACTGAAGGGAAAAGCTCTGAATAGACTGAAAGGGGAAAGCTCTGAATAGACTGAAAGGGGAAAGCTCTGAATAGACTGAAAGGGGAAAGCTCTGAATGGACTGAAAGGGAAAATGCTCTGGATGGACCGAAAGGGAAAAGCTCTGGATGGATTGAAACGGAAAAGCTATGAATGGACTATGGGAAAAGCTATGAATGGACTATGGGAAAAGCTATGAATGGACTATGGGAAAAGCTCTGGATGGACTGAAAGTGAAAAGCTCTGGATGGATTTAAAAGGGAAAAGGTCATGGAATACACCCGATGCTGTATCCAAATAAACACACAGAGCGCAACCCTCAGGCTGAATGGTCAGTCAGTAGACAAGGACACAAGGACAGTAGACAAGGACACTTGAACGTCCTCCCTTCCACAGAACAAGGTGTCATGTCCGCCAGGGGCTGTAATTACCGGGCCTTTTATACTCTCTCTCTCTCTCTCTCTCTCTCTCTCTCTCTCTTCTCTCTCTTTGTCTCTCTCTCTCTGTCTCTATCTCCCTCTCTCTCCCCTCTCTTTCTCACTCTCTCTCTCTCTCTCCCTCTCTCTCTCTCTCTCTCTGACTCTCTCTCCCTCACTCTCTCTCTCCCTTTCTTTCTCACTCTCGTTCCTTCTCCCTCTCTCTCTCTCTCCCTCACCTCTATCTCTTTCTCTCTCTCTCTCCTTCTCCCTCTCTTCTCTCCCTCTCTCTCTCCTCTCTCTCTCCCCTCTCTCTCTCTCTCTTCTTCTCTCTCTCTCTCTCTCTCTCTCTCTCTCCTCCCTCCCACATGGGTGCTTATTCATTATCCTCGAAATAAAAGAATTTGTCATTGTCATTGACATGTCTCTCTCTCATTCTCTCTCTCCCTCTCTCTCTCTCACTCTCTCACTCTCTCACTCTCTCTGCACTCTCTCTCTCCCCCACTTTTTTTCTCACTCTCTCCCTCACTCTCTCTCTCTCTCTCACTCTCTCTCCCTCTCTCCCTCTCTCTCTCTCTCACTCTCTCTCCCTCTCTCTCCCTCTCTCTCTCTCTCACTCTCTCCCTCACTCTCTCTCTCTCTCACTCTCACTCTCTCTCCTCTCTCTCTCTCTCTCTCTCTCTCTCTCTCTCTCTCTGACCAACACTGCTGCAAGGTTCACTAGTCTTTGTGTTCTCTTGCTCCTGGTAGTCTTTCCCCCCTTATCTCTGTTTCTTTCACTTACCTCTTACATCGATGTGCTTGTTGTGGGTTTTTATTTTTTGCTTTCAGCTGACTGGAGGGCAGATCATGATAACTAAACATTTGGTGATGAAGACAGTGAAAGGAGAGATGAACCGATTTTTTTTATATTGTCAGAAGGATTGTGTGTTTATAAAGCTTTGAAAACAAGTAATGAGAGTTCGTGGTTTGCTAGGAAACACCAAGATCATCCCATTTGTTAGATTCAAGCAGAAAGGAACATGACCTTGCAGACCAGAATCTATTTAAAAAAGAGAACGATATATTCATGAACAAGCACAGTGTTCATATTAATACATTAATATTTTCATATAACGTGGCATACCGGGTTGATAGAATTAGATTATGGGATAAATTTGTCGGTTTGATTCTCTTGTCTATTTGTTGGTTTTCTTTTTTGGATGCTTAAGCTTCTTTATTTTTAATTTTTCCTCGGTTTTTTTCTCCTGTTTCCTTTATTTCCTTCCAACAAGTAGAAAACATTACTAAAAACGATACGTTCTCTGTCAGATTGTTCTTTCTCCCCTTACTTTGCTGATTTCCTGTACTTCACTGCATCGTAGCCAGCCTTTCCTTGTTCACCTTTCTACCATCCCTTTGCGTCTGCTTTCCCTTCATGTCTGTCTTCTTTATAGCGATTGACAGACAGAGTGACAAGTCAAACTGTAGTGCAGGAGGAAGCAACAGGGAAAATCCCTGGATGGACTGAAGGGAAAATCCCTGGATGGACTGAAGGGAAAATCCCGGGATGGACTAAAGGTGGAAAAAAGCAGTGACCCTGACAGACCCATCTATCCCCTGTCATGTCAGAGGGGTCCAAAAGGATCAGCTAGCTGTCTTCCTTCCCCGCTGTCTGCTAACCCCATCCACTGCTGGCGGAATCTGCATCTCTTCACTGATGGCTTGGCTGCACTTGGCTCAGAATGTTTCCTTCTTTTTTTTCAGTGTTGTCCTATGATGGAGCGAGTCTTGAGTGAGGACCCTTCCTTCTATGTTCTTCTTTTGCTGTTCGTGCTAGTTGCTGGTATGCTTCACCATCAAGAACAACTGTCATCAATAACACTATCATACAGACCATACTTCTAACAATAAAAACACACAAACAACAAAAGTACAAACGTCCCATCAGACAAACTTGGTGTGGGGATGGTCACGGACCTTCACACTGCTACCAGTCAAAAACAAACTCATTGACCAGTCGTGTAGCCCTGGCCAAAATAGGCTGACCCTGGTCAGTGAATGGACCACCGCCCTCAGGCTGAATGGTCAGTCAGCAAACAAGGACACTTGTACCTCCTCCCTTCCACAGAACAAGGCGGTCTCCCCCAGGGGCCGTTATTACCGGCCTTTTGTGCTGCTCTCTCTCCAACACCCCTGCACAATAATTCACTGCTCTCTCTCTCTCTCTCTCTCTCTCTCTCTCTCTCTCTCTCTCTCTCTCTCTCTCTCTCTCTCTCTCTCTCTCTCTCTCTCTCTCTCTCTCCTGGTTGTTTTTCACCTATCTCTGTTTCCTTTGACCAATTCTCATAACTATGGGGTTGTTTTTGTTGTTGTCCATTCGTTTTTGTATTTTGCTAACTAAGGGGGAAAGTGAGGAGGGGAAGGGGGTATGATGTTGTCACTAGATGGGCGATGCAGAAAGTAAATGAGAGAAAAACTGATGTTTTCTTAACACTGTCAGAGTGATTGGGTGTTTATAGATATCTGAAAACAAGCAAAAAAATAATTAATGGTGATTAATGCTAAAAGTAACATATGTATCAATACGAGAATATTTTAACAATGACCAACTCCAACAAACTTTAAATGATAACTATGACGACGACAACGATGACGACGATGACAACACCAATGATGATGATGATGATGATGATGACGACGACGACGACGACGACGATGACGATGATGATGATGATGTTGGTTACCTTTTGTGATTGAAAACCCTCACAATTATTTTGCACTCGTAAACATCGCAGCATGTGATATCAGCGAATAACGCAGACATTGAGACCAGAACGGTTTGTTTTAGGGTAAAGGCCTGAATATTAACTTAATATGTATGTACATTTGCTTTCACACAGTCATGTGCTAAGAGTATTATAATCTCTTGTGTGAGATTATGTTGCTTTTTATTTCGATTCCATTTTGTAGTTGGGTGTTTCAGTGGATCTGAGATTTAAACTGTGAAACGAAAATGATTTCCCCATTTGTCCATGTTGCCATTAGCCTGTCATCAGGGTTAAAAATTCACCACCTTTGCCAACAATCAGAGTCACTACCATCAATACAACAACACTGTATGTTTATTGCATAGTCCACTCGATTATTTATTGTAGTTACATTATTGTTATTTCATTTTTCTACGTTGTTGAGTTTTAAGTTTGCTCCTGTTTAAGAGTATTATTATTACTTTTCTAGGTGTGTTGTTGGGTTTTGTTGTTGTTATTATTATTATTTTTTTCTTTTTTTAAAACAAACAAACAAACACCCAACACGGATGCTATTTCTTAATCCTTTCTCCTTCCACTCCTTCTTCTTCCTTCTCTAAACTCCTTTACACTTTCTACTTCCCTCGTCTAATATCACTTAGAGTGAACAGACGTTAAATTGAAGACAACAACAACAACAACAACAACACTGTATATTGTCCCCTTAAAACATATTTTCTCTACACTACCACATTCAGCGGTGTTGATCAGGAAGTGCAAAGAAAAAATAGTTCTGGCCTACATTTTTTTTATTCCTTCTCTTTCTAGATAAACTCAGTTAGCTAATAAATTTTCTCTACCATCTTGGATTTTGGAAGGGGTTTTTTATGTCTTATTTTTTAGGCAAAACTTATTAAACTAATGATATTTTTATCCCAGTTTGAATTCTGGGGTTTGTTTTTTTTTGGCTTCTTTTATTTAAATAATAAAAGGAGTAAACTAACACTTTTGTTTTCTTAGATCGTACGTTGTTTAGATATTCCTCTTTTTCTATATTATCAACTCAGTAAACTAACCAGCCGCCATGGCGCAGTGGTTAGCGCCTTGGGTTACGGACTGGAAGGTCGCGGGTTCGATTCCCATAAAAGTCATAGGGATTTTTCGGACTCCGGCCGGCTCCTACCCAGAGTGAGTGTGCTGTGGGCTCAGTGGGAAGACTGGGACCACACAGTCGAGCTTCATCCACTTAACGGATGCGAGTTTGAGAGTGTTGCTCAAATTACCTGACCAACACTGCAGGTGTCTGTATCTCTCGGGCCCGGTTGACGCCGGGATATATTATGATAGTAAGCGTAGAGTACAACCCTGTCAAGTAGTCTCAAAGCATATGCACTTCCACAGCAGCATCAGTACGTCATCCTCATTGTCATTGATCATCATGCATTAAAAAAAAGCCTCTGATTCGGTGGTCCCGGTTTCTCTGGTCTCATGGTGACCTCAGATTCGGTTTGCCCATACACTTCTGTGCCTGTGGTGAGTTTGTGTCAAAGCCTTTGGGGTTGGAGGTTCGCGGGGGACGGTCGTTGGAAAGACGTTGTGATGGTTGCCACCTGGGGTGGGCAACTCACTCAGTCTGGCTCCGCGGCTGAGCTAATACTGTCGTTAGTAGGGGGCTTAGTAGGTGGTGTCCTGCGTATGTTAGCTCAGAACAGGCACCACTGAACACCACCAAAGTGACCCAGCAGCAGTGCAGGGCCCCTCTGGCTGGTGGCCCCACGGCGGCCTGATAGTGATGGGCTCCCTGTGGACTTCCGACCCTGAGGATGAGACATAACAAAATCTGGGTGTGGTTGTGGCGGGGAGATTGGAATGAGCGGCGTGGGAACAGTAGGACGGGGGTCGTCAGAAGATGAGGCAGCAAAAAAAAAAAAAAAAAAAAAACTCAGTAAACTAATCTTCTTGGTGTGTTTTTTTTCTTCTGCTTGGGTGTTTCCCCTTATTTCAAGATAAGCCCAATAAGTCAGTAATCCTGATAGATGCCGGGTTTGGGTTTCAGTCCTTCATAAGGAAAGGCTAGAAATGGAACTAGATGTAAAGTAACAATACTCCTCTGCCTTTGGGGAGATTTTCAGAGTGCACTTGTTTTGTAGCTGTGCTACATTGACAACAACAAAAGAAAACCCTCGTTGTTTCTGGCGCCATTTCCAGTGGTTGACGTAGTTTGTCTGAGATTCTCTTCTGAAAAAAGATTAGAAAAATGATACATGATTTTTTAAAAAAACCAGAGTGCAGCTTGAAAAAACCTCACTTTTTGCGAGACAGGGAGAAATTTTACGATTTTTTTTTTTGGCTTGAAACTCTGTATCCGAAAAAAGTGCTTTGTCAATAAGTCATTATGGACTTCCCCGTCCGCCAATTCAGGGCTCTAAACATAACTGATTTATTGATTCAATGCTTCTTCTTGGACGGCAGTAGTGTCCATTTATTTTCACCTTCGCAAACATTGAAGAATGACTAGGGTTACATGCCTTGACGTTGATGTAAGAGCCAGCTGTCCTTATCTCTGTTAAAGTGGACAGAGAAGAGAGAAAACTATGGAGACAGAATGAATCGATGGATCTCTTCCGTCTGGTCTGTGGACATTAGAAAATTGGCTGGCTATTTTTATGTTTTTACACCTCGTTTTTCTTCATTTTCGGGATCATTTCACATCTTGTTGAGGCTCGCTCCTTTAGCTGTGGCCCACGCGCGTGTGTGTGCGTGCACAGAGAGAGAGAGAGGGGGGGGGGGGGCAGGGAGGGATGAGGAGGGAGAGATAGAGAGAGGGGAGAGGGGGAGAGAGGGGAGGGGGGAGTAGGGGGAGATGTGGGAAGAGAGAGGGGGAGGGAAAGAGAGAGGGGGAAAACGAGTGAGCGAGAGAGAGAGAGAGAGTACACGCACTTTAGGAAACCTGTATGAACGTATTATTTGTGCTATTTTAAGATGATTGATATCAAAATGAATAAACAAAATACAATTATCCGGTTCTGCAAATCACACCTTTTTTTACATTTTCAATGTCTGTATTCAAACTTTTCAAGGAAGTATCACTCATGGAGACCAAATTAATGTTCCTTTAGGGTATACCACTACATCTGCTAAATTGTCCATACAACACAGATGCTGGACCTGCTAGGGCTACATAACCACAGCGCTGGTAAAGCCTTGAGTTCACACTGACTGGGCGTTTGGGGATACTTACAACCAAGCTGATATGAGATGAAAGATCATAAACATGCATGCAGTGGTTCGGTGGTCTAGAGGTAACGCACCGGCCTAAAAAGCGGAAAAGTGCGGGTCGGAGGTGTGCGGTGGTTTGATGACTGTTTAGCCAGAAAATTTACCTTCATCCATTAGACCGTGAGTGGGGGTCTGGGTGCTAGTCTTTCGGATGAGACGATAAACCGAGGTCCCGTGTGTTGCATATGATTATTTAGCGCACGTAAAAGAACCCACGACAGCAAGAGAGTTGTCCCTGGAAACATTATGCAGAAAAAGCCAATCTGATAGGGAAACAAAAATACAGTTACAGACAGGAAAAGGAAGAAAATAAATGGGTGGCGCTGCTCTAGTACCGACGCGCTCTCCCTGAGGAGAGCAGCCCGGATTTCACGCAGAGAAATCTGTGTGATATAAAGTGGTATAAAATAAAATAAAATAAAATAAATAAAAAACTAGAACCTCTGCCTAGTAGTAGCAGACTATTTATTGTGATTGTTACAGATATGTTTATACATAACTTGGAAGATCTTAGCATTACTGATCCTTAACTCAGAAGAAGCCAGGGAGATTTAAACTGCTGGGAAACCAGAAAAGCAATCCTCAGCAGATCGTCGTAACCATCCTGCCCATCTGTTGTGGCACAGAGGAGGAGGAGGGCAGCCTGGCACTCATAGCCTAAGCTGGCTGATGGGAGAGGGGGTGATAAAAAGGGGGGGAGGGGAGGGGAGAGGGAGAAAAGGGGGAGGGTCGAGGAGATTGGACGGGGGGAGGGGGGGTGTGGATAGGCAGTTTGTTGTCTGCTGGAGACTTCCTTGAATGATGGTGGTGGTGGTGTGGTTGGTGGTGGTGGTGGTGGTGGTGGTGGTGGTGGTGGTGGTGGTGGTGGTGGTGGTGGTGGTGGTGGTGGTGGTACTGCTATTACTACTACCACTAACTTTCTCTGCTACTGTTGCTACGGCTGCTTACTATCTGCTTCTCTTATAACTGTTGCTACTGCTGCTGCAGTTATTGCTATAAGGGTTTTGCTGCTGCTGTTGATGCTGATACTACTACTACTACCACTACTACTACTACTACTACTACTACTACTACTACTAATAATAATAATAATAATAATAATAATAACAATAATAATAATAATAATAATAATAATAATAATAGTCCGGGTGAGACTATAAACCGAGGCCCCGTGTGCGAACGCATGAAGAACATCTTGCGCACACGTTAAATCCTGTTCCGCTTTTCGAAAGAGTAGGCCATTGTGTGCCGGTGGGAACAGATGACAAAATTTACAAAACCGAATACACACGAGGTAAAAAGGTAAAGGTAAAGGTGTCCCATAACCTATAAGGTCGTAGGGGAGCGAGGCGTCAGAGACCTCACTTCTCTAGAGCCAGCATATTGAGGGCGGCGCCCATCTCCTCTCCCTCGCTGCTTTACCTTCCCTGACCCTAAAGAGGACAGGTACCCATTTACAGATGGGTGAACTGGGGGAACTGTACTGAAGCAAAGGCGCGCATACGGTCACCCATCCAAGTGGTAACCACGCTCGACGCTGCTTAACTTGGCTGGGGGGGAAGCGAGTGCTCCGACCACTGAGCTATCCCGTCCCCTTACACACGAGGACTGGATGTAAAAAAGCACATGAGTGCTTATTCCATTATCCTCGATTTTTAAAAAAATTTAAAAGTCATCTAAGCGTTTGATTTGTAGCTTTACAAGATTCAGCGCTATATAAATTCCACACATTATTATTATTATTTTTTAAATTATTATTATTATTATTATTATTATTATTACTGCTTCTGCTGCTGCTGCTGCTACTGCTGCTGCAGTTATTTTACTACTTACAATGTTACTACTACTATGACTACTTCTACTACTACTGCTGCTACTGCCTCTGCTGTTGCTGTTGCTGTTGCTCTTGTTGCTGCTGCTGTGGTTGTTATTGTTGCTGCTGCTGCTTCTGCTGCTGCTGCTGCTATCACAATTGCTTGTGCAATTCTAAATGACAATTTTTTAATCGATAAATGAAGAAGCAACAACTTAAAATTTACAAAATGAAGATAAATTATAGCAAGCAGCAACACCATGTATAAGACAAAAAATGATACGGTAAATCATCGCCATCGTCATCATTATCGTTACTATCATCATCATCACCACCATCATCATCATCATCATCATCATCATCACCATCATCATCTGTTTTGTAGCCTTAGTAAGTAGCCTACTTCTGAAGCAGTTTTCTCGATGATAAGGAGATCCTACGGGTACATTAAGGACATGGACAGGGTGGGCTACCATCAGAACATCAGATAAAAGGACTTTGGCTTTGTGCATATATGTTTGTTGGTTGTTTTGCATTGACCAATGTGGACCACATGGAATGTTTTCTTATATCTCTCGCTTTCAGTCGCACATAGCCACTTTTGCTTTGCCTGGAATTCCATTTTAGAATAGGATGGCAGAAAATGTTTGATTTGATAGTAAGTTATCCAAAAAAATCCCTTTTATCATACAAATTTTATTTGATACATGGTACCGGATGTTTGTTTATTTTTCGTTGTGTGTCTGCTGTTATCAAGCTACTTCTTGCTTTATAGGTGGTCATATTTCCTCGTTTTGGGTGGGCTATGGGCATAGTGATTGGTTGATTGAATGAGTGGAGTGAGTAAGTGATTAAAAATAGTGATAAAGCGATAGTGTATCAGCCTGCTATTCATGCTGTACTTTTTTCACCCATACAATCTCAGATTATATCTATGTTGTATTTTTTCCTGAGATGGAACCAGTCATCTCACGGCTTCTGGGATTTATGACATTATACTTATCTTCATAAAAGTTCCCCCACTCTTTTAGAACTGTGCAAAAGTTTGCTGATGCCAGATCTCTTGGCATAGTGTCAAGACACTTCTTCAGCCTGAAAGTCATCCTCAGTTTATAGAAAAGATCAAGAGCAGTGCGTGCAAGTTTTCCCCGGTAACGTGGGAAATGGCTCAGAGTACGCTTTGAAATGAATAATGAATGTCGTGTAGGAAATAGTAGAAGAGATAGATGCTTTCCCTCTGGGGAAAAACCTTCGTTTAAGCTGTGACAGGTCTCAGTCACGGAACTCCTGAAGTACAGCCTTTGGCCTGGAGCCATAAGCCTGGCTGGTTGACTCTGACGGCGAGTGAGTGCTAAAAGTGTTGTTCTCTCGGGGACATGCTGGCTTGCGAGAAAGGGACCAGCGGTTAGTTTTACGATGATGCCACTGGCATGGAAAGCTTCTAGTCTGCTAGGTTTTCTAGGGGCTTTGTGGAGAGGCAGAGGTGAGGGGTTTATGTCTGGATCAGTTGTGTTTGTGGAGATCCTGATTGTTATTCCAGCTTAGCGCTGTCCCTGTTCACTTGCCCGACCTCGTTTTTGGTAGGGTACACGTTGAAACCTGTTCCACTTTTTTCGGAAGAGTAGGCTTTTGTGTGTCAGTGAGAAGGGATGACAAAATTTACAAAACTGCATACACACGGGGAGTGGAGGTAAAAAATAGCACGTGAGTTCTTATTCCATTATCGTAGAAATACAAGTATACATAAATGAATAGGCTCCATTTTGACAAAGTTATCTATGAGCATAAGTCCTTCAAAAAGATTGAAATTCTCCTGTCCTCATTTAACAAGTCCATTTATTTTCCAAAAACAAGTTATTTTGGGCCGTGGCAAGAACTCCGGCAGATCAACAATGACGACCTCCCTTTGTTCTGCAATTCCCCAATGTTTGTCACGGGTTTGATGGAAGGTTTGATGTTCTCAGAAGGGATGCAAAAACCGCTTGACATGAACTACCAACGGCGATTGCCGCGTTTTGCGATGTTGGCTCTCAAGTGTTTGACATAATAATAATTATCTCGATAATTATAAAAATGACATTAATGAAGACATCGAATAGCCTAAAAGTGAGATAATTATAAAATGAAAAAATACCTTGGCTTGAAAATGTTGGCGTCTGACTCGTATTTTTGTTCAATGTATCAATCGCCTTTATAATATTAGCTGCGATAGTGTTTGTGGTTAGTGCAAAATGCAAGTAAAACTTCAATAGTAAAGACAGTTCTGGGTGTTTGCAATAAATTGGCAGTTTGAAAGTCATAGCATACCATTGTTCTGTGAGTTATCCAACAGGGAAAAAATGGTACAGTCTTCATCGTGCTGATGTTATCTTGTGTATATATAATTCCAGACAATCAAAGACATAACAATATGCAAGTACATATCTAACTGTTTCAAAAGCTTGACTGTAGCAATATCAGCGTCAGACTTCATCTGTCAAAGGGACTGTCATTCCCGTGTGGGACTGACCAGCCACACCCGAGACTCTACCAGAATAAACATCTAGAGCGCAACTCCATAGTTTTCCAAGACTGAAGGATGCCTACTGGTAATATCTTGAAAGAGTCGTTTGTTGAATTATATTAAAAAGATGACCTAGTTTTTGGGGGGAGGGGGAGGGGGTACGATACAAAAAGGAACTGTAATTTTTCCCCAAAAGTAGGATTTTTTAAAGTGTCTCTTTACTTTGTTGTGCTTTAACACGTTAAGGGTTGTTTTTTTCTGTGGGAAATACCCTGTACATGAATTTCATAGGAAATCAATTATTTTGGGCATAACGTCATTGATGTTTCTAGTACAACATAAACCGAGACATGACAAAAATGACAACATTTACAAAACTGCATACACACGGGGACTAGATGTTTTTAAAAAAAAAAAGCACATGAGTGTTTATTCCATTATCCTAGAAATAAAAGAATAAATAAATAAAATGAAACAAATGCTTTTCTAGACTGTTTGAAATGAGGGAAATGGACGGCAGATAGCTTGCAGTAATTGCAGACAATATGGTAAGCATGTAAATCTTGCATGAATAAAGTCGTCCTAAAGAATATAGTAATAGAAAAGCATTAAAATTGATTGAAAAGTCAGCCCCGGCTCAGAAAACTGGTTTATGACTTTCTGTTACTGTCTACAGTGCACTGGTATCTCGTACAGAGATCACATGGAAGCGAAAATCGGAATTGAAAACGCCATTGTACCATATGTGTGTGTGTGTGTGTGTGTGTGTGTGTGTGTGTATGTGTGTGTGTGTGTGTGTGTGTGTGTGTGTGTGTGTGTGTGTGTGTGTGTGTGTGTGTGTGTGTGTGTGTGTGTGTGTGTGTGTGTGTGTGTGTGTGTGTGTGTGTGTGTGTGTGTGTGTGTGTGCACATTTGAATTAATTAGAATATTGTTAATCACTGTTGGTTGCATGTGTAGGAGCGGGTCGAATGGAAGCGCTCTGATTTGTAATTGCAAGATATAGCGCCCTAATAATTCCATTTATTATTATTATTATTATTATTATTATTATATTCAAATTCAAATTCAAATTAAAAACTTTATTATCTCAAAGACAGAGAAATTCCGGCGGGTTACTCGCCATACATAAAAACAATAAACATTTAAACATAAATGAAGAGCTCCAGACTTCAGTTAAAAGAAAAACAAACAAAAACGGCAAACTAAAGTGGTACGAGCACGTTACACGAACATCTGGACTGGCCAAAGACTGTCCTACAGGGAACGGTACAAGGAGGGAGACGAAGAGGCAGACAGAGAAAACGATGGGAAGACAACATCAGAGAGTGGACTGGCCTTGAGTGGAACGATTTGCTACTGAAAGCAGAGAACCGCGAGGAGTGGAGGAAGCTGGTTGCAAAATCTTGAGCGGTGCCCCCACGGTCTACAGGACTACGGAATGGGTGATGGTGAATGTGAAGACAGTGCACCGTTTCTAATTAGTTTGAGTGCTGTTGTTTTGTTTCAAATTAGTTTAAGTGTGGCTTTTGCAATAATGGAGGGTTAGTTTGTTTACTTTTGGGCCACAACGAAAACACTCATCAGGACTCGGTAAAAACAAATATGGAAAGAAAAACAGTGTGTTAGCATGACGAAAGAAAACATTACATGAGCCGTGTCTTGCTGCCCTCCCCCCCCCCCTCTCTCTCTCTCTCTCTCTCTCTCCTCTCTCTCTCTCTCTCTCTCTCTCTCTCTCTCTCTCTCTCTGTCTGTATGTCTGTATGTCTGTCTGTCTGTATCTCTCTCTCTCTAGCTTAGCAAGCTTAACAAGCCTAGCACACACAAACACTCTCACACACACAAACTCACACACACACACACACACACACACACACACACACACACACACACACACACACACACAGATAGATACATACATACATACATACATACATACATACATACATACATACATACATACATACATACATACATACATACATACATACATACATACATACATACATACATAGATAGATAGATAGATAGATAGATAGATAGATAGATAGATAGATAGATAGATAGATAGATAGATAGATAGATAGATAGATAGATAGATAGATAGATAGATAGATAGATAGATAGATAGATAGATAGATAGATAGATAGATAGATAGATAGATAGATAGATAGATAGATAGATAGATAGATAGATAGATAGATAGATAGATATTCAAGGGAAGAAAATCAACAAAAACTAAGAACAAAAAGTAGAAAAGTCACACATAATTAACCGAAACGGTTGTAACAATAGCACCAACAGAAAAATTCTATTCACTTTTGATCTGTTCCCCCGAGCAAGTCTAGTCTTGGAGAGAGAGAGAGAGAGAGAGAGAGAGAGAGAGAGAGAGAGAGAGAGAGAGAGAGAGAGAGAGAGACAGACAGACAGACAGACAGACAGACAGACAGACGGACAGACAGACAGAGACAGACAGAGAGACAGAGAGAGAGACAGAGAGACAGAGACAAAGAGACAGACAGACAGACAGAGACAGAGAGACAGACAGACACAGAGACAGAGACAGAGAGACAGACGCACAGAGAGACAGAGAGAGACAGACAGACAGACATAGACAGAGAGACACAGACAGAGACAGAGAGAGACAGAGCTACTAACCAACCAACGCTAACCTGCAACAGTTTACTATGGCTCTCCCGTTAGGCTGAATTAGGTTACAGAGATGATTGATTTGATGATGGAGTGGTCCTATCCAACTGTAATAACCTCGCGGGGTTTTGTTTGGTTGGTTGTTGTTGTTGTTTTTTCTCTCTCTCGGCCACTTGAAGGTTGAGGCGAATGGTTGAGGCAACGTGCGTTGACAAGGACGTAAGAGGTGGCTGTGCTTTCTTTATCTCACAAGCAGTGCGCTAAGATAAGAGAAATGCAGGAGAGTAGCTAAGATGCCAGTCTGCAGATGGCTGGTGGTGGTGGTGGTGGTGGTGTGTTTTTTTCCCCCTGTTACGTTCGGAGTGTTGGACTTATTGAACATCATATTTTCTTGCTTGCTATGTGTCTGCTGCTTAGTTTGGGTTTGGTTTTTTTTGTTTTTTTGTTGGGGGTATTTTTTATGGGGGAGAGGAGGGGGGAGAGTTTGTTGTGGGCTTTTTGGTCTTTGTTTTTTATTTTGCTTCTCGGACAGAGCATTGAGGTTCACCAATGGTGAGATTTTGGCGTAAGTATGCGACCAGGTTTTGTTGGGTGTTTTTTTTTCTTTTTGGTCCCATCATAAAGATAGCCGCATTCCAACTTCGGAGATGCATTGTGGGTTATGTTCGTGTTTACGTAAACCACCGAATGCTGACATGACTAACAGGATCTTTAACATCTTTAGCATGTGCGTAATTATACACCTGAAAGTTGATCTGGAAGATCGATGGTGGTTAAAAAGAAACAACTAAAACCTCCTGACTGTTAATTCACCAGCGTGCCGCCAAGATTCAAACCCACGACTCCGTGGACCGACGCGACCCATGAGATTGCTGTCCCTGAGGAGAGCAGCTTAATTTTCATGCGGAGAAATCTGCCGTGACTTAAAAGTGGCATACAATACAATACAATAATAAAAATTTTAAAAACTAGGTAGATCTACTGCAGACAATGCCAGAAAACGGAATTGGGGGTTATTATTACAGATAAGTTGTTATTATTACAGAAAAAGAGTTAAAAGGAAAGACAAGGGGGCATAATTATGCGTCAAGCGCTTTGATTTGTTTGTGCAAGATATAGCGCTATATAAAGTCCATTTATTAATACTATTATTATTATTATTATTACTATTATTATTATTATTATTATCATCATTATTATCATATCATCGTCAGTAGTAGTAGTAGTAGTAGTAGTAGTAGTAGTAGTAGTAGTAGTAGTAGTAGTAGTAGTAGCAGTAGTAGTAGTGGTGCGCGCGCGCGTGTGTATGTGTACATGTATATGCGTTTTGTGTGTGTGTGTGTGTGAATGTAGTGTGTGTGTGTGTGTATTTGTGTATTTGTGTGGTTGTGAATGTAGTGTCGAGTAAAGTCAGTCAAATTGATCTTTATTGAGGGTAAAAGATTAAGTTTATACACCTTTTTTCATTCTGCCCTCACAAAAAAAGAAAATCAAGATAATTGAAAAGGTGTGCGTGTATGTGTGTATGCGTGTGTGCGCGCGCGCATGTGTGTGTTTGTGTGTGTGTGGCGCGCGCGCGTATGTGTGTGTGTGTGTGTGTGCTAGCACACATAAGTATATCGTTCTCCTCAAAGCAGCGATGAGTTCAGGAAAGTAGGCTGAAAGGTATAACGCTTCTGAAATAGATGACTGTGCCAAGAGAACAAAATGATAACGATTTTTCTCTCTGTCTAGTAATAACTGTGGGATTTAGTGCCACAATTCTGCCATTAGCCCTGGTGGGCTCTTTTTCCAAAAATTGATCTCCATTGACTTACGTGGGGACGGGATAGCCTGGTGGTTAGAGCGATGTATTCTGCTGACCCGATTTCGAATCTCGTTCAAGAGGATTTTTTCCTCTGGAGTTAACATCAGTGCCGCACTCCACTCTCCCCGAAAAAGTCCTTCGGAAGAGACTATAAACCGAGGTCCCGTGTGCGAGCGCACGCAGAACAATCTTGCGCACACGTTAAAACCCGTTCCGCTTTTTAGGAAGAGTAGGCCATTGTGTGCCGGTGGGATCGGATGACAAAATTTACAAACTGCGTACACACGGGGACTGGATGTCAAAAAACAGCACATGAGTTCTTATTCCATTATCCTTGAAATAAAAGAAACAATTAAGACATAAAATTCTAAATTGTTTAATTTTATCGACTGTATCATTCCGCCCAGATGCAGTAGCACCGATCTTTTTTTCCACACGTGTGTGGGACGTTGGAGAAGAATGACTGGGAAAAGAGTACATTGATGCTGGTGCGTAATGTGGCCACGCATTTCTCCCTCAAAGTGGACACAGATGGCAGGAATGTATAAAAGGTTAGAGTGGGGTAGCTGGCTTTTTTTTTTTGCACTGCGGGGGTGTGGACGTTCCATATTAGCTGGCTATTTTTTTAAATCTCTCTTTAATGATGACGTTTTTCAGGTTTTTTAGGACTAGTTTCGACTTTGTTTTAATTTTGTTCTGGTGGCTGAATTTGTATACGCCTATTTTGCATTCTTTGTTAGCAGAGACATAAACGTGTATGTGTGAGTGTGTATGTGTGTGTGTGTGCGTGTGTGTATGTTTACATTTATGAATGCACATACTTCACACCTGCACACGCGTGCAGGCACATACTTAATATACTTCAATACAGTATAGCGTCCCACACAATGCCAATCACCAGGATTTCTTCAAAGTGCTTCGGTTTCTTTGCTTTACAAGATACAGCGCTATGTAAATACCATACATTATTAGCATTATTATTAGTAGTATATTTTGTTCAGTTAGTATGGTTGTGCGTAGGGTTGAGTAAACAAAGATGACTAACTATATTGCCAAGAAAGCTTGATGAACTAAATCCCTCTGTAGCTTTAGCTGTTCTTTTGTTTTTGAGCTACGTAGGTTTCAGTAGTATTGGCTCTATCTCAGAGTTCTTGATCTTTACAGCAGTTTGGGTGTATTGTCAACATGATGTTTTGTGATTGTTCCACGTAACAGTAAAATGGCTTCATTTCTTTTGTATTTAAAAAGAAAAATCAACCATAAATAAGTCTGCAATTATACAGAGACACACATAACATCACTCTTGGGTTTCTGCAGTTACACAGAGACACACATAACCCTCACTCTTGGTTTCTGCAGTTACACAGAGACACACATAACCCTCACTCTTGGTTTCTGCAATGACACAGAGACACACATAACCCTCACTATTTGGTTTCTGCAGTTACACAGAGACACACATAACCCTCACTCTTGGTTTCTGCAATGAAACAGAGACACACATAAACCTCACTTTTGGTTTCTGCAATGAAACAGAGACACACATAACCCTCACTCTTGGTTTCTGCAATGAAACAGAGACACATATAAACCTCACTTTTGGTTTCTGCAATGAAACAGAGACACACATAAACCTCACTCTTGGTTTCTGCAGTTACACAGAGACACACATAATCCTCACTCTTGGTTTCTGCAATGAAACAGAGACACACATAACCCTCACTCTTGGTTTCTGCAATGAAACAGAGACACACATAACCCTCACTCTTGGTTTCTGCAGTTACACAGAGACACACATAACCCTCACTCTTGGTTTCTGCAGTTACACAGAGACACACATAACCCTCACTCTTGGTTTCTGCAGTTACACAGACACACATAACCCTCACTCTTGGTTTCTGCAGTTACACAGAGACATACATAACCCTCACTCTTGGTTTCTGCAGTTACACAGAGACACACATAACCCTCACTCTTGGTTTCTGCAGTTACACAGAGACACACATAACCCTCACTCTTGGTTTCTGCAGTTACACAGAGACATACATAACCCTCACTCTTGGTTTCTGCAGTTACACAGAGACACACATAACCCTCATTCTTTTAGTTTATTATTTTCTTCTGTCCCCGTCTTATGGAAGATGGGGTACACCTCTAGCTGTAGACAGCATCGTTCTGGCAACTCCGGCAACGGCACTGGAACCATGTGTATGGGCGATTGCCTTTCCAATGAACCATTCCAGCGTCGTGGATGGGAGGGGTAGGGGGGTCTGCTGCATGGGTAACAGCTTGCCCTCCATACTTACTTGCCCAGGCTTTGCACTCTGGAGTATAAATACCTAGAGCGCAACTCCAGAGTCTTACTACGAGACTGACGGATGCTTACTACTACACTTCTAGCGTCTTTTGAAACAAGATTTCTTCTTTGTATGAAATCTTCCGAAGATTTACCCGAAGGCATTTTAAGGAAGCTAATACGCAGAAGAAGATACTAGACAGATACAGAATGGCCTTCAGCATTCATGATGATAATTGTTTTGTCTGCTTGTGTTTTCGCTTATCTGTATTCTACTGAACTCAGCAAGTACAAGTTGCATTGCATAATCGAGATAATTTTGTGTATGGTCATCATCAAAAACGAAATGAAACATACTTGGGTTTTTCACTGAGAAGTCGAATTTGAAACTCTTTATAGCTGCTTTATTCCGAGGCTATATCTTTTTTTTTAATCACTAAAATAAAAACAAAACCGAAAGTTATGTAGCAAGTTTGTGCACGAATCATTTGAGAGAAGAACAATTATTAACTTCAAAAAGTTGGGAAAAAACAAGCAAAGTGCCAACACAACCTCGGAGTGTATTGCGCCAATCTACGCAGAAGATACGTCAGGAGAGAAAGAAATAACAAGCCAGCTTAAAGCTTGAGCTTGGGAGAGAAAAACACAAATACATGGTGGGGGTGGGGAGGGTGAGGTGGGAGGTGAGGGGGGGGGGGGTTATGGATAAACATTCGCCCACACGAGTGCTGAGTCATGAAGTACAGTCTCGATACAGGACCCCATGTCGTCGTCTGGTCTGTCTGACAAGTGGAAAAAGGAAGGAAGAAGGGAGGAGAGGTAAACAGTCCAATGAGAGAGATGTCGATACTTTATTTTATTATTTATTTATACCACTTTAAGTCACGCAGATTTCTCTGCGTGAAATTCGGGCTGCTCTCCCCGGGGAGAGCACGTCGCCACAAGAGCAGCGCCACCCATTTTTTTTTCTTTTTTCCTGTCTGCAACAGTATTTGTTTCCCTATCAGAGTGGCTTTTTTCTTCATAATTTTGCCAGGGACAACTCTC
>CM054150.1:24251534-24276534 GCA_028751875.1 Rapana venosa
GATAGATAGATAGATAGATAGATAGATAGATAGATAGATAGATAGATAGATAGATAGATAGATAGATAGATACATAGATAGATACATAGATAGATAGATAGACGCACAGAGAGAAAGAGAGGGGGGTGGGTAATGAGACTTTCTGTAGGAAAGTAAGAGTTAAGGCAGACACCCCCTGTTGTGAAACCAAATGGAACAAGGTAGTTCACTGGGTGAATCTTTCCAGGTAAATTTATGCAATCTGTTTTCAGCTGATTTGCTTTCGTGTTTCACTTATCTTTAGGTTGATTATTTTTCTCTGGTTGCAATTATTATTGGTATAGGGCGGTAAACAGCCTTAAAATGGTGTCAGAACTATTGGTCGAGCCGTTCTTCTTTATAATTCAAGCTGGCTTGACTGGAAGAATCTTCCAAATTTTGTGGCCTGCAAGTTATTTTGTTGACGAGGCATGTCCAGACCCAAGAGCGTCTGCAGCAGAAGGTTTTTTTTAAAAGAAGAAGAAAAGTAAAACTAAATCGCACTGTTTCCTCATCTTTTGGCCATCTTGTTGAAATGGTTTTGGAGGTATCGGGGCTTTTACACCTGCTGCATTGGGTTTGTTGGAGGTGTTTTTTACTGTTCTTCTGCCAATTCGTTCCTTCTTCTTCTTCGGCAAAGCTCAGACATAGTGTGCATGCAAGCAAGCAGTCGGACACGCAGGAAAACTAACAAGTAAGTCAGCAAGTAGACATGTACGCGCATAATTGTACAAACGAACACTCTCGCATTCAATGTAGTCTACGCGTATGAAATACACACACATACTCGCGCGCGTGCACACACACACACATTCACACATATGCGCGCGCACACACACACACACACACACACACACACACACACACACACGCCCGCGTGCTCGTGCGCACGCACACGCACACACATAAAGCAAAACAAGGATAAATGAAATATTTTCAACGGCCTTAGTATTCTGTCAAAATGGGCATCTTTCAAAATTGCATGGAAAATATTGTCCAATATCATTACAGTTCTTTGCTCTTTAAAAAATCTTAGGCTTTTGAAACAGTTTTTTATTTTTTTAAAAAAGCTTTGTGTTTATTTTTCTTTAAAAATTGTTTTTGAAAAAAAAAAGTCTTGTAATGTCTATGGAAACGCTTGGATTCTTCTATTTTTCGTGTTTTATTTCACTCTGTCCATTTTTCTATCTTTTCATCAGTCTGTCTATTTGTCTTTGTCTTTAGTGTTTTATTCTTTCGTTTGTTTAGTTTGTTTTCTTTCTTACTTACTGTCTTTTATCTGTCTTTTGTCTTTACTTTTCTTCTGTTTATCTGACTCGCTGTCTTTTTTCCTTCTCACGTGTCGTAACAACTGATTTTTTGCTCTGTCTGTCTGTCTGTCTCTCTGTCTCTCCCTCTCTCTCTCTCTCTCTCTCTCTCTCTCTCTCTCTCTCTCTCTTCTCTCTCTGCGCTATTGTTGTACTATAATCAAAATTGTCAGTAAAGGTGTGTAAGACCACATTCCCCTTATGTCATATTATTGTAATCTCACCAAACAGTTGCTTTTTGGAGTTGATACGAGGCTCTTTATGAACTTAATTTTCTTTACGGCACATTTACATTAAAAAATCTAAGCACTTTTTTCACCGAAAATACGAAAACTCTCTCTCTCTCTCTCTCTCTCTCTCTCTCTCTCTCTCTCTCTCTCTCTCTCTCTCTCTCTCTCTCTCTCAATGAAGAAAAAGGAGACAGACAGACACAGAGACAAACGGACAGAGGGCCAGCCAGACAGACAGCCAGATAGATAGACAGACAGCCAAACAGCCAGCCAAACAGACAGCCAGACAGATAGAGAGAGTATTCCCTGAACGAAGATAGCAGAGAACAAAAAGCGCTAAAGGAATTTGACGACTCGCTTGACGACCAGCCATTCCTCTCTATTCTCCCTCCCCCACCACTACCACACCACCACCACCACCATTTCCATCACTGCCCACCCACCACCCACCCCCTCCCCCTTCCCTCCTCCCCCTGCTTTTGCTTTCTCTGTCCCTCTTTCGTTTTGTCTGCACCCAAAGGGAACCTTTTCCCTTTCTCTCTCATTACCAGTCTGTTTCTCTTTTCTTTTCTTTTTCGGGGGGGCTTAAGATTTTGAGTTGTTGAGTGGGTTTTACCAGTCTATCTCTTCTTTTGCATAGGATTCTGAGTTGTTGAGGGGGTTTTACAAGTCTATCTCTTTTGCATAGGATTCTGAGTTGTTGAGGGGTTTTTACCAGTCTATCTCTTTTCCATAGGATTCTGAGTTGTTGAGGAGGGTTTATGAGTCTGCTTCTTTTTTTGCATAGGATTCTGAGTTGTTGAGGGATTTGTATGAGTCTGTCACTATTTTGCATAGGATTCTGAGTTGTTGAGGGATTTGTATGAGTCTGTCACTATTTTGAATAGGATTCTGAATAGTTGAGGGATTTTTTACGAATCCGTCACTTTTTGCATAGATCGCTGAGTTGTTGAGGGATTTTTTCGTGTCTGTCTCTTTTTTGCATAATATTTGAGTTGTTGGGGAAAGGGAGGGGGGGGGTTCAGTCTGTTACTTTTGCGTAGGATTCTGAGTTATTGAGGGTTTTTTCACGAGTCTGTCACTTTTTTGCATATAAATCTGAGTTGTTGAGAGGGGTTTATGAGTCTGTCTCATTTGCATGGGATTTTGAGTTGTTCGGGGGGGGGTTACGTGTCTGTATCATTTGCATAGGATTCTGAGTTGTTGAGGGTTTTTAACGAATCCGTCACTTTTTGCATAGGATTCTGAGTTGTTGATGGTTTTTAACGAATCCGTCACTTTTTGCATAGGATTCTGAGTTGTTGAGGGGTTTTAGGAGTCTGTCTCTTATTTTGCATAGGATTATGAGTTGGTTGTTGAGGGATTTTAGAAGTCTGTCACTTTTTAACACAGGATTATGAGTTGTTGATTGATTTTTACCAGCCTGTCTCTTCTTTTGCATAGGATTCTGACTTGTTGAGGGATTTTTACAAGCCTACCTCTTCTTTTGCATAGGATTCTGACTTGTTGAGGGATTTTTACAAGCCTACCTCTTCTTTTGCATAGGATTCTGACTTGTTGAGGGATTTTTACAAGCCTACCTCTTCTTTTGCATAGGATTCTGAGTTGTGGAGGGATTTTTACGAGTCTGTCTCTTTTGCAAAGATTTCTGAGTTGTGGAGGGTGTTTTTTTACGAGTCTATCTCTTTTGCCAAGGATTCTGAGTTGTGGAGGGATTTTTACCAGTCTATCTCTTCTTTTGCATAGGATTCTGAGTTGTTGAGGGCTTTTTACAAGTCTACCTCTTCTTTTGCAAAGACTTCAGAGTTGTTGAAGGGAAAAGGAGGGTTGTTCCTCAGCTAGAGCTCCGAGGTTCACCAATGGTGAACTTTTGCGTATGCGGCCGTTTGTTTGCCCACCTTTAAGGTAGCTGCATTATGACTTCGGGGATGATGTCTAAATACGACAATAGTGTGGATGATTTTTGTTTTAATGTTGTTATCCGTACCTACCGGCACACAATGGCCTACTCCTCCGAAAGGCAGAACGAGGTTTGTGTGTGTGTTGTTTTTGTGTGTGTGTGTGTGTGTGTGTGTGTGTGTGTGTGTGTGTGTGTGTGTGTGTGTGTGTGTGTGTGTGTGTGTGTGTGTGTGTGTGTGTGTGTGTAAGATTTTCTGCCTGCGTTTGCACACGGAGCATAGGTTTATAGTCTCATCGGAAGGTCTTTTGGGGGGAGTGGAGTCGGTACTGATGTTAACTCCTGAGGAAAATGTACCCTCGAACGAGTGCGAAGAGGTGGCTTGGACCCAGGTCATTAGATCACGAGCTCAGTACTCTAACCACTAGGCTATCCCACCCCCATTGTGAATCTGACAGTGTGCCTTGATCCAGTGTGTATGTGTGTTTGTCTCTGTGTGTGTGTCTGTGTTGTGTGTGCATGTATGTGTGTCTGTCTGTCTGTGGGTATGGCTGTGTGTGTGTCTGTCCGTATGTCTGTCTTCGTCGAGTCTTCATGTGTCATTAACTTCATGTATTTGGTGGGTTTTTTCAAAGTCACCTGGCGTGTATGTTAACTCTACTACTCCATATAAAATTGGGTGTCAAAGATAGGTGTGGTTTTAATTTAACATTATAGTTAAACACACACACACACACACACACACACACACATACACATACACATACACATACACACTCGCGTACACACACAACACACACTTTCTCTTTGAGTCAATTTTATTATTATTGGTTATGGTAATAATGTAGTTAGATATTATTGATCAAGTTGGGTTGGGTTTCTTTCCTGGATAGATGGTTTGATGAAAAAGTAAATGCATTGCTTATTCAATGAACCATCTGGAAATAAAAAATTGATTTGACTTGAAATTTGACTTTACACACAACAACACACTAACACACTCTTTCACACACACTAACCACAACACACACACACACACACACACACACACACACACACACACACACACACACACACACACACACACTAACCACACAAACAGAAGCAGACACATTGACTGACAGACAGACACACAGACAAAAGCAATACAAACATTCTAACAGAATTTTGAACTCCACTGACCTAAGAAACTTTCTTCCCAAGAAGTATCTTCACACTTCAAAGGCAGGATTCAAACCGGCATTGAACACGCTGTCCAATATTCATCCTTACAATCTTGCCTCCGCAGAGAACCCAGAAAAATCTGTTGATAGCCAAGTATACTTAGTATTATTTTTTCTTATCCCCTTTTTCTTCAAGCTGTGAAAACGCTCGTATAGAGAGGTTGTTTTGTTGAGGATGGTTTGGGTGAGAGGTGGGAGGGAGGGGGGGATGTTTACTGTGTCAGTTTTTAAATCTTTTTGGTGTTTCTTTCTGTCTTTTTTTGTGTGTGTCTTTTTTTGTCTTTTTTTTTCTTTTCTTTTATTTTGTCGTTCTGTTTTGTTTGGGTTTTTTCGGGGGTTTTCTGTGATGTTTTTTTCAATCTTTGCCTTTCTTTCTTATAAGTTTCGAGTATTGATCTTTTGTTCGTGTGTGTCTTTTCTTTTTGGTTTTTTCCTCTCTTCTTTAGGATACTTTTTCTATCACTTTTCATAGCATTTTCTTTTCCTTCTTTGATGCTATAACTACTTATCTTTCATCGATATGTGTTTTTCTTTTATTCTTTTACTCTCTGTCTCTGTCTCTCTGTCTCTGTATGTGTGTGTGTCTCTCTTTTTCTCTCTCTCTGTCTGTCTCTCTCTGTTCCCCCTCTCTCTCTCTCTCTCTCTCTCTCTCTCTCTCTCTCTCCCTCTTCTCTCTCTCTCTCTCTTTCTCTCTCTTCTCTTCTCTCTCTCTCTCTTCTCTCTCTCTCTCTCTCTCTCTCTCTCTCTCTCTTTCTCTCTCTTTCTCTCTCCCTCTCTCTCTCTCCTCTCCTCTCCTTTGTTTGTTTATGGTCCTTCTCCGCCTTCTCTTTGTTATACAGGGAAGTCAGTGCTTTTCCCCCAAATATTTTCTGTGTTTTTTAAATACTGAGGCCAAAATAAAGCCAAAACAAACAGGACTCCTTTTTGTCACAAAGCAACATTGACCATCCAGTGGTGACTATGGTACCTATGACACCTAGCATGCATCTTAGGTATTGCAGGTTAAAACCAAACATCTATCCGGGTGTTTTTTTTTCAGATAGCCATTATGCATAAAGAACATAATTATTATGTGTACACATCCTCGTACGCGCACACACACACACACACACACACACACACACACACACACATATATACACAATATGTGTCTTCGATTTTACGTCTGTTCACTTTAAGTGATATTAGACGAGAGGGGGAGGGAGAATGATGAAGTGAGGACTTTAGAGCAAAGAGATAAGTGTTGGTATTCAAATATTGCGCGTGCGTGTGTGTGCGTGCGTGCGTGCCTGCAGGCACACACACACACACACAACACATACATACACATACATAACACAACACAACTCAACACACACATATATACACACACCACACAACACAACACACACACACACATACACACACACACACACAAACACAAACACACACACATACAAACACAAACAAACAAAACGCTCATGTCCGGTCATTAACTCACACATTCCCAGACAAACAGTTTGTGGAGTAGGGGGGGGGGGGGGGGGGGGAAACCTCCCAAAAAGATCAAAAAGGTTTCTTTTATTGCGCAGAGCTGTTTGCCAGCCGGGCAGTGTGACAATTTAAGATGTGCCGGCTGTTTCCAGGGGCTCTTAAAAGCAGTCTTTGGCACCCACGTGTTTACTGTCAGACCCGACAGCCAAGCTGGTGTAGGGTTTAATGGCTATCCCGGTAGAATTGTTGTCTTTCAGTGGGCTGCACGGCTTGAAAGGGTTAAGTGCCAGATACGTAGTTTTAGGGTCGCGGGTTCTAGTTTTGGACCACTGCACATAGGAAGTGGTGTGGGGTTTGTTTTTTTAGGAACTGACTAGAATATAGGTCTTGTTATACTGTTTCTGTTTGTTTGTTTGATTGTGGTTGGGTTTGTTTGTTTGTTTGTTTGTTTGTTTGATAGGGGTTGGTTTCTTTGGATTTTCTTTTGAGTTTGTGATGTGGTGGGTGGTGGTTGGGTTGGGGGGGTTTTGTTGGGGGTTTTTGGGGGGAGGGGGTATAGCCTGGTGATTAGAGAGTTGAAATTGTCGTCTGACACCCCAGATCGAGCCACCACCGAGGTGCCCCTGTTTGAGGGAAATATTTTCCCCGGAGTTAACATCAGTACTGACTCCACTCTTCCAAAAGTCCCTCGCCTGAGACTATAAACCGAGGTCCCGTGTGCGAACACACGCAGAACATCTTGCGCACACTTTAAAAAAAACCTGTTCTGCCTTTGGGGACTGTAGGAAGAGATGACCATTGTTTTAAAGAAAATAATAATAATAATAACGCACACATTCAAGCTGGTGTCATGTTTTCAGACATCGTTACCAAACGTTTCTGGTGGTGGTGGTGGTGGTGGTGGTGGCGGTGTTGTTGGTGGTGTTGTTGTTGGTGTTGTTGTTGTTGGCAGTGTTCTTGTGTTGAGTTTTCCACCTGAACACCCTGAGGTCAAGGAAGATGCTGCTTACCCGTCCCGTAGACCTAACCTGAGAATCACTGTGAGGCCATAAGAATTCACTGAATGAGAGCACTGCATATTGTTATGGCAAGTTCTGATACGTACTTTCCCACGCACGCATCACGCTTACATACACAAACACACACTCTCTTTCTCTGTGTGTCTTTCTGTCTGTCTATCTGCCTGCCTGTCTGTCTGTCTGTCTGTCTCTCTCTCTCTCTCTCTCTCTCTCTCTCTCTCTCTCTCTCTCTCTCTCTCCCTCTCTCTCTCTCTCTCTCTCTCTCTCTCTCTCTCTCTCTCTCTCTTTCTCTCGCTCTATCTCTGTTATGATATCATTGTGTAAAAATGATAAAGAGGACGAAGTTCATATTTTGCCCTACTGTCCAGCCATTCTTGATCTCATGCAAGAGATATACTCCTTCTAAATTTGATTCGAAGCCATGTTTATATCGAGTAGTTGTGCTTATGTCAAATCAAAATGAGAAAATTGACTCAAGACTGTTCAGAAGACGTCCTCAGAGTGTTAGGAATGATTAGCGTTAGCAACATCTGCAGTTTCTTTTTTGTGGAATAAGAAGTGATGCGTGTAAAGTCTTTTTTTGTTATTCCATATTTTGTGGCGATTGTATTTTTGTGTTCCTTTATTTGATGTTTGTCTGTACACACACACACCCCACCCCCACCCCCCACCCCCCACCCCGATTCAAAAGTGGATAAGACCCATATTGAATCAACTTTGTTTTCATTTCATTTCATTTCTGTTTTCTAACCCCCCCCCTCCTCTCTCTCTCTCTCTCTCTCTCTCTCTCTCTCTCTCTCTCTCTCTCTCTCTCTCTCTCTCTCTCTCTCTCTCTCTCTCTCTCTCTTTTGTACGTGTTGCCAACCCCTCCTCTACCCCCCCTCTCTCTATCTCTTTACCTTTGTTTTCATCAATTTTCCCTTTTATGTATTTCTTTCTTACTTCCTTTCTTCCCATTCTACTGTTTCTTCGTCTCTTGCCAGCTACTAACGGGTATACGTTATTGTTTCCCAGCACAGCATTCCACCCCATAACCGTCCATCAGTGTTACACGTTAAAAGTGGTAGATGTCAGGCTGCTTCTTGGCCACTGGTAAAAGATAGCCCTGCTCCATGTGAAGCCACTTAGGGTTTTATGTGTGTGTGTAGATAGATAGATAGATATATATATATATATATATATATATATATATATATATATATATATATATATTATATATATATATATATATATATATATTGTGCTTGTATGTAATGTTATGTATTTTTAAAAGTATTGTATCAGGTTCATTTTATTGTAGTGTAGTGTAGTGTGGTGTGGTGTAGTGTAGTGAGTGGAGTGGAGTGGAGTGGAGTGAGTGGAGTGGAGTGTCGTGTCGTGTAGTGTAGTGTTGTAGTGTAGTGTAGTGTCGTGTGGTGTGGTGTGGTGTGGTGTGGTGTAATGTCGTGTGGATTGGAGTGGAGTGGAGTGGAGTGGAGTGTGTTTTTGCTGGGACCAGCTTTCTTGTTGAGGTGGGTACTTTTATAATGGAGAAAATGGGTTTCGGTTTGTTAGAGTTTGTATTTGTATACGCGCGCACACATGCACAGACACACATACACACACATGCCCGCGTGCACGCACTGAAATGTGTGTGCACACACTCAGCCTTCAATTACTCACACATAATACACACACACATGCAAGCACTTCAATTTCACGAACAGGACACATGTGGATACGCATACATAAGCCTACCACCCCCACCCCACTCCCAACACACACATACACACATACACATACACGCGCACGCACGCACACACACATACACACATACACACGCGCGCGTGCGCTTATTTACTTATTTAAAAGAACACTTAACACGAAGACCCCCCGGGGGGTGGGGGGTGGAAAGAAAGTAGAGAGAGACAGACACACAGACAGACACACAGACACACAGACAGATCGACAGATCCACAATTGCACATAACATGCGACAGAGAAATATTCCGTGGAGGGGGGTAGGGGGGATAGTGGGTATGAAGGAGGAGGCATAAAAAATAACCAGACATTTTAAACGTTTTAGAATTGGATGGCACTTAGGACCCACAGCTTCTTTTTGTTTAGCTTTCAGCTCCTATTTTCATGTGTGTCGAAACTTTTATTTCGCTTTTCTTAAAGTCAGAACTATTTTTTCTCTATGCTAACTTCTCCACAGTAGTGTGTGTGTGTGTGTGTGTGTGTGTGTGTGTGTGTGTGTGTGTGTGTGTGTGTGTGTGTGTGTGTGTGTGTGTGTGTGTGTGTGTGTGTGTGTATGTACGTGTGTACGTGTGTACGTGTGTACGTGTGTGTGTGTGTGTGTGTGTGTTAATTTAATTTTATTTTATTCTTTTATATCGAGGATAATGGAATAAGCACTTATGTGCTTTGTTACATCCAGTCCCCGTGTGTATGCGGTTTTGTAAATTCTGCCATCTGTTCCCACCGGCACACAATAGCCTACTCTTTCGAAAAGCGGAACAGGATTTATCGCGTGCGCAAGATGTTGTGTATGCGTTCACACACGGGGCCTCGGTTTATAGTCTCATCCGATGTGTGTGCGTGCGTGCGTGCGCGTGTATGTGTATGTGTGTGTGTACGTGAGTGTGTGTGTGTGCGCGCCCGCGCGCGCGCGCGCGCGTGTGTGTGTGTGTGTGTGTGTGTGTACGTGTGTACGTGTGTGTGTTTGTGTATTTGTGTGTGTGAATGTGTGTTTTGTTGTTGTTGTTGTTGCTGCTGCTGCTGCTCCTGCTATTGTTGTTAAAGTTATTCCTTCTTGTTCATCTTTTCTTGAATTTCAAAAATTTGGAATCACTAAACTTGTCATTACTTAGAAGAACATTTAGTCATAAAACCGCAATAGCTTATTTAAATAAATGCATCAGAAAACAGTCCACACGCATAGATATTCACACACATGTGTGTGCACGAACACACACACACACACACACACACACACACACACACACGCACGTACAATATACACACGAAACACACACAAACACACACACACACACACACACACACACACACACACACACACACACACACACACACACACACAGAGTAAGGTGGAAAAGTGTGTGTGTGCTTGTGTATGTGTGTGAAGTCAAAATAATCTGTATTAGATTTACACAACTTGTGTGTGTGTTTATTTCTCTTTCTCTATTTCTGGTCCATTAGTCTGGAATGACCTCCCTCTCTCCCTTAGCCAAAAGCCTACTTATGATACTTTTCAATCCAGCCTCATCATCATCATCATCTTCTTCTTCTTCTTCTTCAAGTGTCCGGTCTGGTCCTGCAGACATCGACGATCATGGCTCTCCATTCTTCCCTGTTCTCGGTCCCTCTCATGAGCTCATTGTTGGTGCCCTCTTTATTCGTTGCGAATTTGTTTAAGCTGTCTGTGAATTTTGTGCGTTGTCTTCCTCTGCTCTTGTTTCCACAGATTTTGCCACACCATAACAGTTTCTCTAGTCCGTCAGCCCTGATTATATGGCCGAAAAATTTGAGCTGTCTTTCTCTGATGGTGTTGAGAAGGGATCTCTTGTACCCAGCCATTTCCATTACTTCTGCATTAGTTTTTCTTTTTGTCCATGAGATTTTCATGATTCTCCGGATGAACCACATTTCCACTGCTTCTAGTCGCTGTTCTGTGTCCTTGGCTAGGGTCCAGCACTCACATCCGTACAGAAGAATGGACCATACGTAGGCTCTCAAAACATGGATCTTTGTCTTGAGGCTTATCTTACTGTTGGTAAAAATGCATTTCATGTTGTTAAAAGTTGCCTTAGATTGACCGATTCTCTTCTTGATTTCTGTGTCACACTTGCCGTCCGGGGTGATAGTACAACCAAGGTATTTAAAGGTGTTTACTTGTCTGATTCTCTCTCCTTTACAGGCTATGTTGCATTGTGGAATAACAGCTTTTTTCGAGATTACCATGCATTCTGTCTTCTTTGCATTGAGGTGTAATCCTTTCTTTTCGCTTTCGTCGTGGTACAACTCTTCGATGTATTCTGACCACCTGTTAAGAATATCTTCTTTTTCCATGAGTATATCGCCATCTCTCGACTTTATACAACCTGTTTTTGCAGATGATTTCTTCCCTGTCACATCTTTTTTTTTTTCATGCATAAGTTTGCTATCAAAATTTGCATTCATTTCAATTTCCTTGCACTGCATATTGATCCATTCTTCCTTGGCTTCATTACACTTTTTCTTAACCAGTTTGTCGAGTTCTTTATACTTCTTTTCATCTACTTTTGCCTTTCTCCTGTTTTCCATTAGGTTTAAAATCTCGGAGCTCATCCACTTCTTATGTTCCTTTCTATTTATGACTGGTATATATTGTTTTGCTGCCTCGCTGATGCTATCTTTCATCATCTGCCATTTTTCCTCTGTAGTGGTGAGTTGATCTAGGCCATCGAATTTGTTTCCAACTTTGATCTTGTATTTTTCTTTGATTTCTTCGTCAGTTTGTAGCATGTTCATTTGCAGTTTTGGTGTTCTTTTTGCTTTTGACAACTTTTTCAATTTTAGTCGCATTGTCCCGATAACTGGGACATGATCACTTCTACAGTCTGCACCTGGCATGGACTTACAAGATGTTATAGAGTTACGGAAGCATTCTTGAATCAGGATGTAATCTATTTGATTCCTGGTTCTGTCGCCAGGGCTTTTCCATGTCCAGCATCTTCTTGGATGGTTTTCAAACCATGTGTTCATGACAGCCAGCTTTTGTTCCTTGCACCATTCCGTGAGCTGCTCTCCTCTTTCATTTCTCACTCCTATTCCAAATGGGTCATCTGTGGTTTCATCTTTCCCTTTTCCTAACTTTGAATTGAGGTAACCCATTATTAATCTGATATTTTGAGACTTCAGTTGCTTCATTGCCTTTTCGATATTTTCATAAAACTCCTCAATTTCTGCGTCATCTTTATCAGCTGTTGGTGCATATACTTGTACTATTCCAATGTCGAAAGGTATGCCCTTAAGTTTTACTATCAGGACTCTGTCATTTACAGTCCAGAAACCTTTGATGGTCTTTGAGGTTTCTTGATCTAAAATCATGCCAACTCCTTTCTGGTGTTGATCTCCTCCTGAGTAAAGAATGGTGTAGTTGCCAGATGTTATGCAGCCTGCTCCTTTCCATCTCACTTCTGAAAGTCCTAGTATATTGAGGTTCATTCTTTTCATTTCTTGTTTGAGATTTTCCAATTTTCCTTTTTGTAGCATAGTCCGTACGTTCCATGTACCCATTCTGAGAGGTTTTTTGATGCCGACAGTCTCTGGATGACGATCGAGGGTTACCTGTCGCACATAATCCACCCAGATAAACTGGAAGCCCCCTTCACGCTGTTATCTGTATTCTGTTTCTTTCTGATTACCATGACATTCTTTGCAGAAGTATACCTATAGTAGGCTGCAATTACTTTCTATAGGAGCAGTGCTCGTACTGAGCGGATTGTCTTAGCCATTGTACTCTTATAGTATCATCTGCCTAACACATTGAAGTGCTGACCAGTTCCCAAAAACTATTCGGCTGCTCCCGCTAGCCTGTGGGAGATCCTTGGGCAAGATCGGGTACCCACTTAGCCTCCCGATCAGGGTTACGTGAAGTCATCATCATCACCATCATCATAATCGTCATTATTTTTTATTATTATCATCATCATCATCATTAGTGGTGATGATGCTGGTGTTGGTGGTGGTGGTGGTGGTGATGGTGATGATGGTGGTGGTGGTGGTGGTGGTGGTGGTGGTGGTGGTGGTGGTGGTGGTGGTGGTGGTGGTGGTGGTGGTGGTGGTGGTGGTGGTGGTGGTGGATGCGACCTCATTTACATTCAATAACTGTAACAACTTTCGCTTCAAATTTACGATCAAGACCTTCTAACCCCTTCAAACATCCAAATGGTCAACTGCAACACAATCACATTGATTCTTTCATCACGGAAAGCTAATAAAAACCAGGCCAGGCCAGGATGTCCTGGATTTATTAACTCCATACCCCCGTTCCGACGATAACAAATTGTCCAGTGACAACTGTCTTAAAGCTGTAAGTTATATTACGTGTGTTAAGTTATGCTGCATATGAACGTTGCTCAACTGTGTTTAAAGTTTTTGGGAGGGCTATAGGTTTTGGTGTTGCCGGGTTTGTGTTTTTGTTTTTGTTTGTTTGTTGTTGTTTTTTGGGGGGTGGGGGTTAAGGGAGGACGCGGATAAAAAAGGGAGAGGTTGGGGGGAGGATAGGGGAGGTAGATATGGGGAAGATAAGGAGGGAAAGGGAGGAGAAGGGGATAAGGGAGGGAGATAGGTAAGGGGGGGGGAAGATATGGGGAAGCTAGTGGGAGGGGATAAAATAAGGGAGGTAGGTTTGGGTGAAGTAGGGATAAGTTAGGGTGGAAGAGGGGGTAGATTGTGGAGGGGAGGTAAGCTAGTGGGAGTTGGATAGGTAGGGGAAGGGAGGAGATAGGTAGGGTGGAGGGAGGGGTGGTAGGTTAAAGGGAGGATATGAACAGATATAGGGAAGGAAGGGGGGTAGATTATAGAATAGGGAGGGGATAGGTTGGGGGAAGAAGGAGGATGTCAGGTTTTGTCACGGTCTATGATGTAATAGTCTGTAGTAAGTGGGCCATATATACTTCATTATCAATTCAAATTCATGGGAAACAGATGGCCAGTGTGATTGGGTGTTTTTCCCAAACCAGTATAGCAGAGGAGGGTCCAAAGCCTATGTATGCCAAGAGGCAGGCTGCTGTCACCCTCATTTGCAGGTTTTGCCGGATATCCTTGCATTAACTGCTGGACTATAATAATGAAAAGAGGTTAAATTGAAGAATGAAGGATCGAAAGAACGAACGAACAAACACACACACACACACAAACACAAAGACAAAAACACACACAGACACACACACACAAGCACACACATATACAAACACACACACACACACACACACACACACACACACACACAAGCACACACACTCACACGCATGCATGCATCACACAGAGTAGATCTATCTATCTATCTATCTATCCATCCATCTCTTTCATTCAGTCTCCTATTTTAGGGCCGTCTGGTATTAGGGGACGGGATAGCTCAGTGGTCGGAGCACTCGCTTTCCCCCAGCCAAGTTAAGCAGCGTCGAGCGTGGTTACCAGTTGGATGGGTGACCGTTTGCGCGCCTTGGCTTCAGTACAGTTCCCCCAGTTCACCCAGCTGTAAATGGGTACCTGCCCTCTTTAGGATCAGGGAAGGTAAAGCAGCGAGGGAGAGGAGATGGGCGCCGCCCTCAATATGCTGGCCCTAGAGAAGTGAGGTCTCTGACGCCTCGCTCCCCTACGACCACATAGGTTATGGGACTCCTTGACCTCCTCCTTTACCTGGTATCACTTAAAGTGGAAAGACGTTAAAATTGAAGACTTACACACACACACACACACACACACACACACACACACACACACACACACACACACACACACACACACACACACACACAAAACATACACACACAAACTCTCTATAATTTAAAAAATAAATAAATAAGTAAATAAATAATAATAATAGTAATAATAATAATAATAATAATAATAATAATAATAATAATAATAACAATAATAATAATAATAGTAATAATGCACTTACTCCCTCCTACACATTCGAGAACCGAATGATGTCTCCAACACATTGGAAGTTTGCTTCAGAAAACAAAACACACCCCAAAAAAAAAACTTGTCTTGCCAATACAGTGAAGATGTTCTTACATAGAGATGGCGAGGCAAAAATCTGTGAGGGTTCTTGAGTGAGGCAGTGGTTAACGAGTGTTTCCACTCTGTCGCTTTCTTCCCATTAACCTGTCTCCCAACAGAGTGCTCTGTCTGTCTCAGAAGAATCTTTTCTTTTTTCTTTGTTGCTTTCTTTTCTTTTGTGTGTTTTTTTAGGTTGGGTTTGGGTTTTTTTGGTTTTATTATTGGGGTTTTTTTGAGATTTTTAATAGGTTTTTTTCTTTTCTTTCTTTTCTTTTTTTCTTTATTTGTTTCTTTGTAGCTTTTGTTGTAATTTTTGGGGAGGGGAGGGGTCTGATTTCTTTTTTTCTTTTTGTTTCTTTTTTTTCTTTTTTTTCTCCTCTTTTTCTTATAGTTTTCGTTCTTGTGTTCCTTTTTTTCTATTTCTTTACTTTTCTTTATCTACTTTGCTTCCTTTCTTTCTTTCTTTCTTTTCATTTGTCATTTTCTTTTCTTTTCTGCTGGGGTTTTTTTTTTGTTTTATCAGGAGGGTTTTTCCTTTGTTGCCTTTGTTGCCTATCTGCATGCCAGCCTGTCTTTTTTTAAACCTTTTTTTCTTTTCACTTTTTTCTGCTCTTTTTTTCTTTCACTTATTCTTTTTATTTCGCTTTCCTTTTCTTTGCGCTCTCTCTCTCTCTCTCTCTCTCTCTCTCTCTCTCTCTCTCTCTCTCTCTCTCTCTCTCTCTCTCTCTCTCTCTCTCTCTCTCTCTCTCTCTCTCTCTCTCTCTCTCTCTCTCTCGCTCTCTCTTTTGTTTCCCTATAGACCCCGTCTATTCTGTTTTTCCTTTGTGTTTGTTTGTTTGTTTGTACGTCGTCTGTTTCCTTTTTTATTTGCACTATTTTTTCTTCTTTCTTTTGTTAACATGTGTTTGTCTCTTTCATTGATTCTGCTCACCTTTTCTTTTTAAATTTTTCTTTGTTTCGTTGTTTATCTATCCGTTTTGTTTTTATTCTTCGTTGTTTGTTTATCTCTATTTCGTTTTCTTCCTACGTGGTTTCTTTTTTCCACTGCCTTTTTTTTTGCTTATGGTTTTTTTTTTTTCTCTCTCCTTCCTTCCCTACTCAACACTAGTGTTCTCTGGTAGTGTGTTTCCAGCACAACGGTTTTACGCCATTGCTTTTCATGGGTATAGTTGAAACTGTTTTTCGTCAGTGTTATCAAAGATGATTGGTGATCTGTATTATTGGGGCACAATAGTCTAGTGGTTAGAGTTCTGCGCTCATTATCTGACAGCTGGGGTTTGAGCCTACACCGAGGCACCCGTTTGAGGGTATTTTTCCTATAGGGTTAACATCAGTACCCAACTCCGCTACCTGAAAGTCCACTTTGGATGAGATTCTAAACCAAGCTCTCGTGTGGAACCTCATGAAGGACATCCTGCGGCACATGTTAACAAGCCTGTTGTGCCTTTTGGAAGAGTAGGCCATGTTGTTCCAGTAGGAGCATATGACAAAATGTTTAAATGCATGCACACAGGCATGGTGTCACACCATCTACTAAGTCTGAATGCAGCAATGCCAGGCACCCAGCGACGAAAGTCGGGCTTGTCCAATCATGTTGACTGGATTTGTTTACACCGAAGAGCACACAAAAAATGCCATCCCTGAAACAGAACGTTTCAAAAGCGCCGTGATGCCCACACTGTTCCATTTTCTGACAAAGACACTGGCAACACTTTGAGGTCCTTGAAAGGCAGGATGGTAAACAAGTGTTTTTATGTTTCCTGCCACTTCCATTATCACGTAACCTTGATTTTGTTGTTGGTATTTTTGCCTTGTTTTGTTTGAGTTCTTGCTGTCGGGTAAATGTAATTTTTATCCTTTTTCTGTTTTCTGTTAGCGTCTATTAACATGTTTACAAAAAGTTAGCTTTTTCTGTTTGTCTTCGGTTTTTTCTTGTTTTTATAGTTGCTTTACTCATTTTTAGCCACATTTCTTCATGTTCACTTTTCGTTAGGTCTTGCTACGTTTATTTTGGTATTGTTTATTCTTTCATGACTTTTGGTAGTTTCTGATAGCATCTTTGTAGATCAAAGCTGTCATTCTGTTTGTTTTTTTTCCATTCTTTTGGCTTTGCTTTCATTCATTCCTTTTTCATTCTTCATCCTATTGTTTATTTTCCTCGTTTTGCTTGTTTTTAGTTCTCTTTTTCTATCTTGTCTTCCAGGTACTATCAGTAGTGCATCTTCTTATAGAAGTTAACTTCCATTTTGTTTCATTTTCTGGTTCCTTTAGTTTTCATTTCTTGGTTTGTCTGTTTTTTATTTCTTCTTTAATCTATTTGTTCCAGTTCCCACTATTGTATCTTTGTGGAAAGTATGTTGTCCCTTCTTAGTCTAACTGTTGTTTTTTGCCTTCATTCATTCAGGGCTTCTCTATTCTGTTGTATATTCTGGGGAGGTTTTCAATATGTCATGTTCTGAAGAGAACATATTTCTCTTTTCTTTCAATTGTTTTGTTTTTTGCATTCATTTGTTCAGTGTGTAGTTTCTCACCTGTAGTCACCAGTTAGTTGCCATGAGAATATCTTTATTAGGCTGTGGCTTTCTTCTCGTTTGTCTCCTTTTCATTCTTGTTTGTATTTATTTGTTTGTTTCTTGTTTATTTTTTGCTTTTGGCTCTTGCGATTATATAGTCAGCCTTTGTATCTTTTCTTCTTCAAGGGTTTGATTGCTTTTGTTCCTTCCTGCTAGCTTGCAAGTTTTCCAACACAGCAGTGCGTCCCATTACCGTCCATCAACACCACAAGCAATCAGTGATCAATGTCAGACTGCCACAGGGTTACTGGCTGAAGACTGCCCTGAACTATGTGGGGGCTATGGCTGTATTCACTGTGTCTGTGTCCATTCTCTTGTATTGACAATAGGAAGTGTAGGAAGAAGATAAGACCCAAATACTTGTTGAAGATTGGAAATGTTACTTTGGAGGGTGTGAGGATGGGCAAGAAATATCACGTACATACTCAAAAACATGTGTCACATATGCACATGGACACACACACACGTGCACACAAACATGCACACACATGCACGCATCACGCAAACACACTCACGCTTGCATACATGCATACACACATATCTGTAAGCGTACATGCATGCACTTGAAAACACACACACACTTATACACACTCACACATACACACACATGCGCATGCGCAAACGCGCACACACACACACATACACACACACACAAACACGTGCACATACACACTCTTATACACACTGATACACAAACACACATACACGTGTGCGCGCGCACGCGTGCACACACATACACACATAAACACAATCAGACACAAGGTCAGGCTTGTGCAATTATGCAGACTGGCTTTGTTTACACAGAAGAGCACAAAAAATGCCTTCCCTGAAACAGAACGTTTCAAAAGCGCCGTGATGCCCACACTGTTCCATTTTCTGACAAAGACACTGGCAACACTTTGAGATCCTTGAAAGGCAGGATGGTAAACAAGTGTTTTTTATGCTTTCTGCCACCTCCATTACCACACCTCATCAGGAATTTGTTGTTTTGCCTTTTGGCTTTGTTTGGCTAGAGTTCTTGCTCTGAGGTATTTTTGTTGATTGATTTTGGTCTTCTGCTGGCTCCCCATTAAGCCGTCTTTCAAGTATTAGCTTTTTTTTTGTTTCTTTCAGTATTACCTTTATTCTTTATTTCTCATTCTTCTGGCTATCCATTTTTTCTTGATTCTTTCCTTATTTCATTGGTTTGTGTTTAGGATTTACTGACTTTTCTAGTTGTTCCAATTAGCATCATTTTAGAGGTTAGTTTTTAGTTTTCCTTTTTATCTTTTGTCTTTGGTTTGTTCATTTCTTCTTAATCGTTAGTGTTTGTGTTGTTGTAGCTGCTGTTGATGGTGTTATTTTTATCTCTGTCCTTAATCATTGCTTGATTTTAGCTCTGTGATTCGACCTTTTCTTAAGGTACTTTTAACAGCCATCAATTTGGATAGATCTGACATTTTGATTTATCCTCTGTTTATTGTTGCTGCCCTTCTTTATATGCCTTTTTTTTCTTATTTTCACATACTCCTTTTTTCTAGAGCGTGAGTTTCTTTTACCTGATCTTACCCTTGTTGTTGCAGTCTTTTATTCTTTATTTATCTTTTCTTCCCTGTCTTCTGTTTATTTTTTTTTGGTACATTTCCAATATGAGTAGGCCACCTCTCTTGTCCTTTTTCTCATTGTCTTCCTTTGACATTCGTTTTTTCCACCTTTGTTTATTCTTTCTGTGTTTTGCTAGTTTCTATAGACACACCTACATAGAATGTTAACTTTGTCCTTGTGCGTCTTTCTTTGATTTTTGCTTTTATTCATTCTTTGTATCTTGTTTATCTTATTCACTTCTCCTTAACCCTTGTAATCATTCTGGTTTTATTTTCTTTCTTCAAGATTCCTTTTATTCCATCACTTCTTTTATGACTCATCTTTCATGCCACACATTCTAGTTTTCCATCACAGCAGCACGTCCCATTACCATCCATCAGTATTGCAAGCAATCAGTGATCAATGTCAGGCTGCCACGGGGTTACTGGAAAATGAAAGCCCTGCACAGTATGGGGCCACATACCTTTTGCTGACAGTATCTGTGTTCGTTCACTGATGTTGAACCCTGGGGATTGGGTAAGGAAGATGAACTAGAAAATCTGCTGTGGATTGGAGATATCCCTTGGTAAAGTGTGAAGAGGGCAAGAGATATCACATACATGCATCCCTGAAGTTTGAATGCTGCTACCTTAGATGTGGGTTAATGGCAGTCTATGCAAAATCTCACCATTAGTTAACCTTAGAACTCTTGCTCAGAAGTGAATAAAAAAAAAGGAAAAATGTCACACGAACATGTGTGTATATGCACACAGACACACGTGCATACATGGGTGTGCATGCACACACACACACACACACACACACACACACACACATATACACACATACACATACACACACATACACTTGCATACACACACATACATATCTGTTTGCATGTATGCATGAACTTGTAAATAAACTCTCTCTCTCAATTAATCACTCATTCACTGACACCCACACACAATCAGACAGAAGGTCAGGCTTGTGCAATTATGCAGACTGGCTTTGTTTACACAGAAGAGCACAAAAAGTGCCTTCCCTGAAACAGAACGTTTCAAAAGCGCCGTGATGCCCACACTGTTCCATTTTCTGACAAAGACACTGGCAACACTTTGAGGTCCTTGAAAGGCAGGATGGTAAACAAGTGTTTTTATGCTTTCTGCCACTTCCATTACCACACCTCATCAGGAATTTGCTGTTTGGTTTATTTTGGAGGGTCTGGATTTGTTTGGCTAGAGTTCTTGCTCTCAGGCGTTTTGTTGATTGTTTTGGTTTGTTTTCTCTGCTTGCTCTCATTAAGACTTTTTTCAAAGAAATGGCCTTTGGCTTTGTTTTGCTTTGCTTTCATTTATTTTCTATTTCTTTTGCTCTCTGTTGATTGTTCCATAGTTCTTCCCTTTATTTGTCGTGAACATGTTTATTTTTGTCGTGACTTATGCTACTTTCTTTTTAGATGTCTTTATAGAATGTAAGTTTTGTTGTCTTTTTTATTTCTCTTTCCTTTTCTTTTGTAATTGCTTTCATTACTTTCTTCCTCTTTGCTATTCTTATTTATCATTTCTTTCCGTAATTCTTCCTAGGATTTTAGTTTTATTCTATGTATGTTCTGCCAGGTACTATGGGAAAGTTATTATAGTGAGTGGATTGATTTTGGTGCTATTCTATGTATGTTCTACCAGGTACTATGAGAAATTTATTACAGTGAGTGGATTGTCTTTTTTCTGTTCCTCTTCCAGAGATCCCAGGTTCACTAATAGTGAGGCTTGTGTGTATGCGGCCAGTTCTGCCCATCAGCAAGGCTCCAACATTCTGATATTAACTCCAGGGTGGGAAATCCCCTTGTAGAGGTGCCTCAGTGGTGGCTTGAACCTGGGCTTAATCCTGGGCCATCAAATTAAGAGTGCACAGCTCTATCCACAAGGCTCTACCAGATATTCCAGATATTCTATTTTGGTTTGTCTTCTGTTTGATGTTGTCATTCTTTTTTTAAAATAACTTTCTCTAGTTCCGATATGCGCAGTTCTATTGGGTGTAATTTTTTTATCTTTGCTGGTTTTACCTTTGATGTTGTTTTCTTTTCATATTATCTATCTGTTCTTTTCTGTCTTCTTATTCTCATCAGCCCAATTCCAAAGAGAGTACCATTTTCCTTTCTGTTTCATTTTTCCTACCCGCATGTACTTTCTATTCAGTTGGGTGTTGTTGTTTTTTTTGTTTCTTCTTACATATCTATGATTAGTTCTTATAAACATACCTTCATAGAACGTAGCTTTCTCCTTGTTTGTCTTTCTTTAATTCTTTCTATTTTTCATTCTTTTATTTCTTTTTTGTGTTATTCTCTTCTCTTTTGGTTGCTCTCGCCTTCGTTGATTCATTTATTCAGTATAGGTTCCATTCTGTTTTTCCTTTCATAACGATATCTTTAGATCTTTATCGCTTGCTTGTTTCCTCACTGGTCCCCACCACCATAACATTCTTGTTTACCAGCACAGCAGTATGTTCCATTACCGCCCATCAACATCACAAGCAATCAGTTATCAATGTCAGGCTGCCACAGGGTCACTGGCAAAAGATGGCCGTGCAAGGTATGGGGCCACATAGCTTCGTTCTACTCACAGTGTCGGTGTGCATTTTCTGGTGTTGACAGATGGGATTATGTGAAGGAGATGGGACACAAAAATACGATAAGCACTAGATATATCATTTGGAACGGTGTGTTAATGGCAACATATATCATGCACACAAACATACACACACGCACACGCACAAACGCACGCGCGCACACACTCTTAAATATGTGAATGTGCAAGCACACACGTACGCACACAGGCGGACACGTGCGCACACACAAACACAAACAAACACATGCATGCATAGATGCTTGCATGGTCATATCACATACTTATAAATACACACGCGCGCATGCAAGCACGCACGCGCACACTCACACAATACATGCATACATACTAACACACACACAATATAATTATACCCCGTAAAAGTCCCTCGGGTGACATTATAAACCAAGGTCTCGTGTGCGAACACACCCAGAACATCTTGCGCACACGTAAAAACCCGTTCCTGTTTTCGGAAGAGTAGGCCATTGTGTGCCGGTGGGAACGGATCACAAAAATTACAAAAATGCATACACACACCGGGGACTGAATGTAAAAAGGCACACGAGTGCTAGTTCCATCATCCTCGATATAAAAAAAGAAAGAAAGACAGAAAGACAGAAAGAAAGAAAGAAAGACAGACAGACAGACAGACAGAAAGAAACAGGGAAACACACAAACAAACAAAAACGCACAGACAAACAAACAGACAGACAGAAAAGACAGACAAAGAGGAGTAATCTCAAACGTGCGTAATTACGTTGACTCACTTGCTTTACACGCAAACAGCCAAATAACAAAACAATAAACAACGTCTCTACTGCAGGAGTACACTTCAAAAGCGTGAGGAGGCCGATACCGCTCCCTGCTCTAACAGCGTGACATTTTGCCAACACTTTGAACTGCTCCTTCCAGGACATCATGGTAAACAAGTATTTCTAGGCTTTCTGCCATGTTCCAATTAGCAGAGAAAATCTTTCCTTTTGTTTTTGTTTGTTTGTCTATCGTGTGTGTATTCGTTCGCTCTTCTCCTTTCGTTCCATTCATTCAGTCCTTGGGTGGGTATTATAATAATAATAAAAATAATAATAATAAAATAAAATAAATAATAATAATAAAAATAATAATAATAATAATAATTATTATTTTATTTTTATTATTTTATTATTATTATTATTATTATAATTATAATAATTATAATAATAATATGGAATTTATATAGCGCTGAATCTTGTTAAAAAAAAATCGAAGCGCTTGATCACGGTGATGTTGTTTTTATGTTATTTTCTCGCTAGCATTTCTCATTACAAGACATGCTATTTGTTTCTGTCTTTGTTTTTATTGTCATTCATTTTCATTTAGTTTTGTGTTTCGTTTTTGGTTTCTTTCTTGTAGTTTATTTCGCTTTTTTTGTTTTGTTAGATTTCTTTTTTTTTTTTTTACTGTTTCTGACTGAATTTTGTTTTTCTCTCTTTTTTCTGTTTGTTATCATTAGCTTATGTGAACGAGAGTGTAGGCTTTCTTTCTATTTCTCGTTTTCTTTTTTGTCTTTTTAAAATTTTGATTTTACCTATTTCTTTAAACATTTCTTTAAAATTTACTTCTCATCTCCTTTAATTTAGAAAATCAGAAGTAATCTTTTTAATGTTTAAAGAAATAAACTGACTTGTTTTTTCCTGTCGGCTTCTTTTGCCAAAGGTCATCGGTGCCATACAGTACTGTTTTCAACACAGCAGTATAGCCCCATGAAAGTCTGTCAACATCACATGAGATAACTGATCAATGTCAGACTGCCGCCACAGGGTTACTGGTAAAAGACGATCCTGCGCAGTGTGGTGCCACATGGCCGTGTTCAGTGTCTGTGTGTCCTTTTTTTGTGGTGATGACAATGTGAGACTGTGTGAAGGAGATGGGAGAGCAAAATATGTCGAGGACCAGACACGGTTCTTATACAGTGTGTGTGTTGTGTGTGTGTGTGTGTGTGTGTGGCGTGCGTGCGTGCGTGCGTGCGTGCGTGCGTGCGTGCGTGCGTGCGTGGTTGTGTTGTGTGTGTGTGTGTGTGTGTGTGTTGTGTGTGTGTGTGCTGTGTGTGTGTGTGCTGTGTGTGTGTGTGGTGTGGTGGGGGTGTGGTGTGGTGTGTGTGTGTGTGTTTTGTGTGTGTGTCTGTGTGTGTGTCTGTGTGTCTGTCTGTCTGTTCGTCTGTCTGACTGTCTGTCTGACTGTTTGTCTTCGATTTTACGTCTGTTCACTGTAAATCTTCTCTGTGTGTGGGTGGGGGGTGTCGTCTGTCTGTCTGTCTGTTCGTCTGTCTGACTGTCTGACTGTGTGTCTGTCTTCGATTTTACGTCTGTTCACTATAAGTCGTGTGTGTGTGTGTGTGTGTGTGTGTGGTGTGTGTGTGTGTGTGTGTGTGTGTGTGTGTGTGTGTGTGTGTGTTGTGTGTTGTGTGTGTGTTTTATGTTGTGTGTTCTGTGTGTGTGTGACTGTGTGTGTGTGTGTGTGTGTGTGTGTGTATGTGAGATAGAGTGTGTGTGTGTGTGTCTGTCTGTCTGTGTCTGCGTCTGTGTGCTCTTTCTATGCATTTAAACGTTGAAGTGATACGTGTAAGTACAGTGCGATGAACTGTACTGCATTGTATTACATTGTATTATAGAATAATTCATTATCACCATCATCATTTTTCTGACATAAAGCGAGGTAATATTGTTTTCAGTCATGCAATGGTCATATTATTTGGATTAAATCGATTTTTTGTCACCTTTTTCTGAGATTTTTTTCTAGTTCATTATTGATCCACTAGTTCAGTGTGTGGTAAACTGATAGGTGGGGGAAAAGCGTAGGGTTTGTTAAACGCTTGCTGTTTTCCATGGGAAATTAACACAGACTTCGGTAGTGAATGGGAGAAAGTGCAGGTTACCTTTTGGTTAACTCTTTAACTGTTTGCAAGGGGAATTGAACACAAAGTATGGTTTTGAATGGGAGAAAGGACACGTTACATTTTGTTGACTATTTAACTGTTTACTATTTACAAGGGAAAATTAACACAGACTAAAGTAGTGAAAGGGGACGAGATAGTTCAGTAGTCGGAGCACTCGCTTTCTCCCCAGCTAAGGTTAAGCAGCGTCGAGCGTGGTTATCACTTGGATGGGTGACCGTTTGCGCACCTTAGCTTCAGTACAGTCACCCAATTCACCCAGCTATAAATGGGTACCTGCTCTCTTTAGGGCCAGGGAAGGTAAAGCAGCGAGGGAGAGGAGATGGGCGCCGCCCTCAATACGCTGGTCCCTTGAGAAGTTGAGATCT
>CM054150.1:24279034-24291534 GCA_028751875.1 Rapana venosa
CCATGTATACTTTTAATGAATCAGTGCTATAATTTAAACGTTTCTGTCACTCATGAGAGAGAGAAACACAGAGACAGAGAGAGACAGAGAGAGACACAGAGAGAGGTTAAGATTCGTACAGCTTCTTTCACTGACACCGATTTCTTCTTCTCTCCTTTTCTCTCGTTCACTTTTTACACCATCAGATGTGTTTGGGAGAAGTAGTGGCATGTCCTTTCCAGCTCCTCTCGTGGGCTGTACAGTTTGGTTTGGAGTGTTATCTCCGTCGGCCACACAATCTTCCTCAGGTCGCCGTATAGCGTGCACCTCCGAAGGATGTGCTCACCAATTTTAAATGACAGGAGGAATTGGAGTAGTAATGCTTTTCTGCTTCTTTTTCTTTTAAAATAAACATATGAAAAGTTTCATTCTCTTTTCTATCGCTTTCACGTCTATGTCATTATGAATGTAAACCCCAAGGAAAACATAAACTTTAAGGATGAGAGCAAACAAAAGCCATTGATGCAAGGACATAAAGAAAATACAGAAAGATTAAGAAACTATTGATTTTAAACTTTTGTTGACTTTGTAAAAGGAGGTTTTTTAAAGTAAACCTAAGATTTTACTTTTCTTTTTACTGTGTATGAGTTTCCACTGAAGTTGAACAGAAGAACAGTTTTTAAAAAATAATATAAATAAAATAAAAAGAAGGCTTGGGTGGGGGGGGGGGGGAGAAGACCAGAAAGATAAACAGGAAAGAGACAAGAAAGACAGAGCTGCTGATATATAGAAGCTTTTAACGGTGTCTAACTTGAAGATCTGAAATAACATAAGGAACGAATGGAGCGCTCTGGACAAACAACAACAACGACGACAACAACAACAGCATATCTGATGATCGGTATAATGGGGAAAGCGATATTTGCCCACGGTAACAAAAGATACGTCTAGGCCAAATCTTTGACGTGGTTCTTCCTTATTATCTCTCTTCCCCACCCCCTAACCCCTTTACCGGTAACAAAAGACATGTCTATGCCAAACTGTTGACCTAGTTCTTCCTTGTTATCTGTCCGCCTCCCTCAACATTGCTACCGCTCCCTCCTAGTCATCAGCCTTCCACATTGACAGGATCCCATCACTGGATTCCTTCCAAAAGCTTCTCACGAAGCAGTCGGACGCCATTAGACAGCCAAATTGTGCCAGGATGAACGGTTGGCTGAGAATTGTTGGCCAGAATTGCGCTTACTTACTTACTTACAGCGTAGTAGTAGCAGTATGAGGAGGCGGAACTGGGTCAGGGGGGGATTCTCATTTCTGACAGAGCAGAAAAAGGACATGTACAAGATTACCTTGTGGTTTGGGTTTTGTTTGTGTTTATATTAAGCTGATGGAAAGAGGAGATTATGTATCGAGGAGTTTTTGTTGTTGTTATTCTGAAATGATCATCCAAGAATCAGATGAAATGTTGTTTCGTTATGAAGGTAATAAAAAGGGAAAAGAAAACCAATGTTTTGATATATTTTTTGAGGGGGGGGTTGTTTCTTGTGTTTTTGCTTGCTCTTGGAGAGAATTGATTCTGTTTTCTGTCAAGATTATCATGAATGTACGGTATAAGTTTTCTGTTCCTCTGGCTCGGTCTCTGCTCTTTTGTGTCTGCGTTTCTGTAATTACGTTCTTCTCTCTCTCTCTCTCTCTCTGTCTCTCTCTCTCTCTCTCTCTCTCTCTCTCTCTCCTCTCTCTCTCTCTCTCTCTCTCTCGCTCTCTCTCGCTCTCTCTCTCTCTCTCTCTCTCCCCTCTCTCTCTCTCTCTCTCTCTCTCTCTCTATCTATCTATCTATCTATCTATCTCCCTCTTCGGAGTCAAACATTTACAGACTAATAAATTAAGACAAGAATTTTTGGGGACGAGACAGCCTAGTGGTTAAAGCATTGTGCTCGCCGTCTGACGGCCCGGGATCGTCCCCAGGTTCGAGCCACCACTGAGACCCCTGTCGAAGGGAATTTTTTTGTCTTTTGCCTGGACTTAGCATCAGTGCTGACACCATTCTCCGGAAAATCCTTCAGATTAAACTCCAAGTTGAAGCCCCGTGTGCAAACGCACGCAGAACATCTTGCACAAGCGTTAAAACCCGTTCTGCCTTTCTGCAGAGTAGGTCATTGTGAGTCGGTAAGAGCGGATGACAACAGAAAATGGCATACACGCTGGGGTCGTGTTAAGACACCAACCCCGAAGTCGGTTTGTTGTTTTTGTTTTTTGGCATAATTATGCGACTGTTTTTGTTCACTTTTAATGTCGTCGCATTCCGACCTCGGGGATGATGTCTAACTACAATACCAGTAGTGTGCATGCGGTTTGTGGTGGTGGTGGGTTGGTGGTGGTGGTGGGTGGGTGGTGGGTGGTGGTGGTGGATGGTGGTGGTGAGTGGTGGTGGTGGTGGTGGTGGTGGTGGTGGTGGTGGTGGTGGTGGTGGTGGTGGTGGTGGTGGTGGTGGTGGTGGTGGTGGTGGTGGTGGTGGTGGTGGTGGTGGTGGTGGTGGTGGTGGTGGTTGCGTGTGGTGGTGGTGTGGTGGTGGTGGTTGGTCGTGGTGGTGTGGTGGTGTGTGTGGTGTCTTATTCGCGTTCTTTATTTCGTTTTTACCTCCATTCGTACCGGCACGAATGGCCTACTCTTCCAAATGACACAACGGGTTTTTAACGTATACACACAAGATGTTCTAAAGATGTTCACACACAGGACCTCGGGCTAGAGTCTCATCCAGACATTCAGGGAAGTAGAGTCGGTACTGATGTTAACTCCAGAGGGGCAAGACACAAAAAAAACCTTGTACGGGCATCCCGGTGGTGGCTCCAACCTTGGACTCGAACCCAGGTCGTCAAATCATGAGTGCAGTGCTCTAATCACTTGGCTATCCACCCCCTCCCTACCCTCAACACCCCCACCCCCTATCCCCCGACCCAAACTCTCTGAAATGACAGGCGAGTAGCGTAACCACAATTACTGCAAGTATTAAAGATACTGATAAAGAGATGGAAAGGAAAGGAAGGAGGGTATTGGGGGAAGTGATTCTGGTTATTGACCTAGTCTACTACTATAATTATACGAGTGCTAGTTTTTCACTCTGCAGTCTGGGTTTTCGCTGCATCATTATGAACGTGATGTGATTTCCTGGTCTGTATTGTTGTTGTTGTTGGTGTGTGTGTGTGTGTGTGTGTGTGTGTGTGTGTGTGTGTGTGTGTGTGTGCGTGCGTGCGTGTGTGCGTGCGTGCGTGCGTGCGTGCGTGCGTGCGTGCGTGCGTGCGTGCGCGCGTGTGTGTGTGTGTGTGTGTGTGTGTGTGTGTGTGTGTGTGTGTGTGTGTGTGTGTGTGTGTGTGTGTGTGTGTGTGTGTGTGTGTGTGTGTGTGTGTGTGTGTGTATGTGTGTGTGTTGTTTTCTAAAAGACAGTTATATGAGTGGACAGTCTAGTAGAAAGGCTTCTTTTGTGTTCCCCTCCCTCTGTCGCTCCTTGAAGCTATTCAGCGAGCGTTCTAGAAGTAGAGATCAACGGACTGTCGCCAGAATCAAAGGATAGAGTAGAGCTGGGATATAATTATTGCGTTTGACCCGACTTGCCAGGCGTTTAACGGTAAACCTCGCGCGTTTTCTTTCATATAACAGACAACAATAGCTGCTGTCTGAGCGTTCGACGAAGAAGAAGAAGAAGAAGAAGAAGAAGAAGAAGAAGAAGAAGAAGAAGAAGAAGAAGAAGAAGAAGAAGAAGAAGAAGAAGAAGAAGAATTTGTTTGCGTGATAAAGCGTATTGATTTATCACGACTATAGGAAGAATGTGCTTTCCAACATGTATTTATTATGTATTCATCTATTTAGTTATTTATTCGTAATTTTCTTTATCGTTATATATTTACCACCCGGCCATGAATTTCTTTAGTCAACTATTATCAGTATAGTTACACTGTCAAACTTTTGTTTTAGTTTTAAAAAGTTAGATGGATATTTTGCTCCACAACACATGGCAACTAAAGAGACGTTCAGATTTTAGATATGCATCTGAACTGATAAGTGTTTCGTCTGCTCCATTACACTACTCGTCAGACCAGACAGCCAGAAAGTGCATCAGCAACGTTGAAGTTGGCAGGTGATTTGACAACAGCAGATGGGAGGGGCAGAGAGAGACTCCCTGTCTGTATGTCTGTCTGGCTGGCTGTCTGCGACTGTCTCTCTCCCTGGCTCTGTCTCTGTCTTTCTCTCTGGCTCTGGCTCTGTCTTTCTCTCTGGCTCTGGCTCTGTCTTTCTCTCTGACTCTAAAATGAACAACATTTCTTAATTACTTGTCCATTATATAATGACATGAGAGAAAAGTTCCTTAAAGATTTTCTTGATTTACCTCTGTCAAGACTGCTAGATGGAAAGAGCGAAGATGTCTGTCGCCATGTCGGTAAATATGTGTTTCATGCTATTAAAAGAAGACAGGCTATTCTTGAAAGTTAGGTCATCTTCAGTCTCAACACCTCCACCCCCACCACTTTCCGAATATTAACTTGAAGTATGTTCAGTGATTTTCTTGTTCAGTTGATATATATTTTGTTTTAATTTTTCTAAGAAGGATAGATGATTAAAAGCTGTGAATATCTAAATGCTTGTTTGTAGATATAAATTGGTTGTACTTTGTATTCTAATTGGGAAAAGGTTATTATATTTCGGTTGTCATACATTAATGGGCCACCCCATCTCCACCCTCCCACAATGTGTATGTATGCCTATGGCCAAAACACATTAAACATTTGAAATCTTGAAAATCTCTGACTCTCTGTCTCTGTCTCTGTCTCTGCCTCTGCCTCTCTCTCTCTCTCTCTCTCTCTCTCTCTCTCTCTCTCTCTCTCTCACTCTCTCTCTCTCTCTCTCGATATATATATATATATATTGTCCTTTACCTCATTTCATATATATGTATATAATATATATATATATATATATATATATATATATATATATATATTATATAAACATATATATGTGTGTGTGTGTGTGTGTGTGTGTGTCTGTCTGTCTGTCTGTCTTTCTATCTTTCTATCTTTCTATCTGCCTATTGTCTGTCTATCTAAATGTGTGTGGGTGCGTGCGCGCGCGTGCATGCGTGTTTGTGTGTGTGCGTGTGATTGTGTGTCTTTGAGTTCTCTCGCTCGTGTTCGTAGTGTAGACGTGTGTGCACGCGAGCATGCCTGCATTCCTGATGAGGGCTTTAGCTCCGATAATGGTGAAGGAAGCTGTCAGGATCAGGCCGTCATTGCTCATTCATGACTCCCGAATGGAGGCTTCCAAAATCCCTGCAGCACATCATCGCATCAGCGCATTATTGTCAGCCAGCTATCATTTCCGTGCAGTCAGCTGCCCCCTGTTCATGCATTCATATGACGTGCTATGAGTTTTCTGTTCTCTCGAATTCAGCAATTTCAAGATGTCTTTTATTTTTTGGCTGTTGAAATCATCAGATATGAAACAGGTTAAAGTTTCCTTGCGATGCAGTCGCAGAAGGGTATAGATCGATAGAAAATTATTTTTTCAGGTCGTAATATTTGCGTGCATACGTGAATTCACCGTTATTCTCAATCTTACTCACGTCAGACAGACCCTGCAATTTTATCATTAAAATAGTTTATACTATGTGTCAAAGTCTTCAGCCATTTACCATGGCGCAATGTGCTTTACGCTGGAAGATCGCGGTTTTGAAACCCATAGAAATGCAGATTTTTTTTTATCTGACTCCGGCTAGCTCCTACCCAGAGTAAGTGAGTGTACCATGGGCTCATTGACAAGACTAGGACCATACAATCGAGCTTTATCCACTTTACGGATGCGATTTTGAAAGCGTTGTTCAAAATTACTTGACCGACACTGCATCACTTACTTTTTGTCCTTTCTCATTCCATGTCAAATCTTCTTTCATTTCATATTAAATCTTCTTTCTTTTCATTTTAAATCTTGAAAAAAAGAGAAAGAAAAACAGGGGAAAAAAAGAAAAACATAAGTTATCAAGGCTAGAAAGTGCACGAACTCAAAAGAAAACTAGCATGACGCCTTCAAGTTTTTTTACTTTTAAGTTCGTAAACATTTTCAACTTGAAAAACTGCATTCATGATTACACGTGAGTTTAAAACAATACCCCTACTTTTTTGTTGTTAACAAGTATTCTGTTGATGTTTACACTATAACAGGAGAGCTTTATAATTATAATAATAATAATAATAAATAATAATAATAAATGGAACTTATATAGCGCTATATCTTGCAAAGACAAATCAAAGCGCAAAGCTTTGATGATGAACACTTAAGGGTCTGTTTTGTTTGTTTGTTTGTGTTTGTTTCTCGGACAACCAATGGGGATATTTTGTGTATGCGACCATAACCCAACATGAAGGTAGCCACATTCCTACTTCGGGGATCGTGTCTTCAGCACATCAACTGGATGTAAGCGAGTTTGTTTTGTTTTGGGTTTTTTAATTTTGTCATCCGCTCCTACCGCCACGAAATGGTCTACTCTTTTCAAAGGAAGAATTGGGTTTACAACGTGTGCCCAAGACGCTCTGCATGCATTCTTACTCGAGGCCTTGGGTTTATAGGCTCATCCGAAGGACTTTCGGTGGAGTATAGTCAGTACTAACGTAGATCCAGGGGAGGGGGGGGGGGTCCTGGGTCGGAAGTGTCCCGGGTCGAAAGTGTGCGGTGGTTCGAATCCCGTTTGGACCCAAAACTTTTTCCCCATCCATTAGACCATGAGTGGTGATCTGGGTGCTAGTCTTTCGGATGAGACGATAAGCCGATTTCCAGTGTGTTACACAAAATTATTTAGCACACGTAAAAGAACTCACGCAACAAGAGAGTTGTCCCTGGCAAAATTCTGTAAAAAAAAATTTACATATTTAAAAAGCCACTCTGATAGGGATATAAATACAGTTGCAGACAGGAAAAAGACCCCCAAAAAATGGGTGGCACTGCTCTTGTGGCGACGCGCTCTCACCCGTGGAGAGCAGCCCGAATTTCACGCTGGAAAAATCTGCCGTGATTCAAGGTGGTATAGGATTTTTTTGTAATTAAAATAAAATAAAACGGGTTCGCATCTGTAGTGGCTCTATCCCCGGGGCGTTAGATCACGAGCGCAAGACTCTAACCACTAGGCTACCCTACACCACCATCCCTTTGAGTATCATATAAATCTAGATTAAAATCAACGTCAACACTGTCTTCTATCATATATAAAAGACGACCATGGCATTTGTCAGACAGTCAGTATCTCCAGGCGTCTGTCTCTTTCAATCTCTTCATTAGTCTCTGGAACTCCTGTCTCTAACCCCCTAGCCCCAACCCCCACCCACACCCCAAACCGCTCCCCCACCCCCCACCCCCTCATCATTGATTTCCGAAGGTTTCGACCATCGTTCATTTTCTGCTTGGTCTCCTGTCTGGATTTCATCTTGGAAATCTATTTTCTTTTGGGGTTGGTTTTTTTTTTGTTTTTGTTGTTGTTTTTTTGGGGGGATTAGAGAGTTCATTTTGGGAGTCAGGGTATTGTTTCAGGATTTTAAATGGTTTGTGTGTGTGTGTGGTGTGTTGTGTGTGTGTGTGTGTGTTGTGTGTGTGTGTGTGTGTGTGTGTGTGTGTGTGTGTGTGTGTGTGTGTGTGTGTGTGTGTGTGTGTGTGTGTGTGTGTGTGTGTGTATGTATGTATGTATGTGTGTGTGTGTGTGTGTGTGTGTGTGTGTGTGTGTGTGTGTGTGTGTGTGTGTGTGTGTGTGTGTGTGTGTGTGTGTGTGTGTGTGTGTGTGTGTTTTGTTTGAGTGTTTTTGAGTTTGTTTGAATGTATGTGTGAAGTGTGTATAGTGTGTGTAGTGTGTGTGGGTGCGTTGTGTGTGTTTTGAGTGTGTGTATGAAGTGTGTGCCGTGTGTTTGTGTTTGAGTGTGTGTGTGTGTTGTGTGTGTGTGTGTGTGTGTGTGTGTGTGTGTGTGTGTGTGTGTGTGTGTGTGTGTGTGTGTGTGTGTGTGTGTGTGTGTGTGTGTGTGTGTGTGTGTGTGCGCGTGTATGAAGTGTGTGTATGTGTGAAGTGTGGTGTGTAGTGTGTGTGTGCGTACACGTGTGTTTTTTGCATTTTAAAAATTTATTCTTTTATATCGAGGATAATGGAATAAACACTTATGTGCTTTTTTACATCCAGTCCCCGTGTGTATGCGGTTTTGTAAATTGTCATCTGTCCCCACCGGCACACAATGTTCTACTCTTACGAAAAGTGGAACAGGACTTTAACGTGTGTGCAAGATGTTCTGCGTGCGTTCACACACGGGGCCTCGGTTTATAGTCTCATCCGAAGGACTTTTTTGTGTGTAAACGTGTATGTGTGTGTGTCTGTGTGTGTGTGGGATAGAGAGAGAGAGAAAGAGAGAGAGAGAGAGAAGAGAGAGAGAGAGAGGTAGGTAAACAGATAGATACCTATACATACTTGTCCCCCACCCCCACGCTCACCCTCACCCTTTCCGAGCAGAAACGAAAAGTGAACTTCCAAAGTAAACAGTTTATATTGGTCATTAGCCTTGACTGTTCTCGCTGGTTCATTTGTTACTCCACATAAAGAAACACGAAGACAACTATTACTCAGAACGCAAAGGCAAGAGACCACAGCCCCTTAGAATAATAATAATAATAATAATAATAATAATAATAATAATAATAATAATAATAATAATAATAATAATAATAATAATAATAAATGAAATTTGTATAGCGCTATATCTTACAAAGACAAATCAGAGCGCTTGCATTCAACATATTCTTACAGAGTCATGCAGCCAATAACTATCAAAAGCTTAAACAAAATTTAAATGTATACACACACACACACACACACACACACACACACACACACACACACACACACACACACACACACACACACACACACACACACACACACAGGTTGTAGGCTTTGTCAGGGTAATGGGATTTGGGCTGTTGAAGGCAGGGACAGTTTTGAGATGAAAGAGGGAAAAAGTTAGGTTTGAAATAAATATGTCTTGAGGCTGGATTTAGAAGACGAGAATCGAGGAAACAGTCAGGCAAACCAGTCATTGTGAATCAGAGAACTTGGCATATTCCTTGCGACCGAAAAAGTGAAACAAAGACGAGGCAGAAGTCGAAGTGCATCAATACGTATCACTTCTGCAGGCTGCTAACCAACGCTTTGAGTGAAGCCTGGGGTGACTTTGATGTCACAGCTTACACACAATCAATCACTTATTCCACCTTCCACAGCTCTCCACCAAATAAAGATGAGATGTTCGATTTCCGGTAGGGGCAGGAAGTTGTCTTTAGATTGACGTACCTTGACGCGAGAGAGACCTTGTAGTGGCCTTAAAGTGGTTAGAGTGATGCATTCATGATCTGCTCACCCGGGTTTGAATCTCGTTCAAGAGGATTTTTTTCCTTCGGAGTTAACATCAGTGCCGACTCCACTTTCCTCAAAAGTCCTTCAGATGAGACTGTAAACTGAGTTCCCGTGTGCGAACGCACGAAGAACATCTTTCACACACGTTAAAACCCGTTCCGCTTTTCGGAAGAGTAGGCCATTGTGTGCCGATGGGAACGGGTGACAAAATTGATTATAAAAAACTGCGTACGCACGGGGACTGGATCGGGAAAAAGCACATGAGTGCTTATTCCATTATCCTCGAAAGAAAAGAATAAATAAATAAATAAAATAAAACTTTTCTCTGTGTGTGCGTGATAATCATGGTTTCGCTTTGCGAATCCAAGGGACGGTTTTCCCAATCTTTGTGTTGGCATGTGTCTATGTTTAGCTAGCCCTGTTTTCCCTTGGGGTTACATGTGTCTGTGTGGATTCTATCTGTTCCTTTTTTTTAATGTATGCTGTTTCCTTCGGATGGTGGAGTGTTAGAGACAGTTTTAGTTTATGCTTCATGTTTTTAATGTTGTTAGAAGAAGAAGAAGAAGAAGAAGAAGAAGAAGAAGAAGAAGAAGAAGAAGAAGAAGAAGAAGAAAGAAGAAGAAGAAGAAAAAGAAGAAGAAGAAGAAGAAGAAGAAGAAGAAGAAGAAGAAGAAGAAGAAGAAGAAGAAGAACAAGAAGAAGAAGAAGAAGAAGAAGAAGAAGAAGAACAACAACAACAACAACAACAACAACAAACAACAACAACAACAACATAAACAACAAGAACAACAAGAACAACAAGAACAAGAACAACAAGAACAAGGAAAACAAGAACAAGAATGTATGCAATTCATATAGCACTGGATCTTGTAAAGCAACAAATCCAAGCGCTATGTTAAATATTTCAAACCTTGAAGCGAACATTCAGAGTAAGATGAGCTTCAACACCATAGTTGTCATTTTCTCGAGAGAGAAAAAAAAAGATTTCTTCAGTAATCACCAAACTAACCCAAAAAAAGCTATGATGATTACGGGCAGGCAGATTATATTATCAATCACTTTTCTTTTTAAAAACCCACACACAATGATGATAATATACACCTTAAAAACAAATTCTAACACCACACTTCTTTCACTTAGAAAGCAGACAGCCATGGTGTGTTTGTCTTCAAGTCAGGGCAAGTCCAGACATGTGTCTGTTTTGCTCTTCATTAGTCTTTAGAACCCCTGTCTGCCCCCAACATTGATTTCCAAAGGTTTCGACTATCGCTCATTTTGTGCTTGGTCTGGTAGTGTAGACCTAATCTTGCCTAGTTTCTTTCTTCCCTTTCTTTATTTTCCTGTTAGTGTTTCGGTCAGACAGTTCAGTCTGGAGGTTCAGGACAGGGGCGTTGTTTCAGAGTTGTTGTTGTTGTTGTTGTTGTTGTTGTTGTTGTTGTTGTTGTTGTTGTTGTTGTTGTTGTTGTTGTTGTTGTTGTTGTTGTTGTTGCTTCGATTTTACGTCTGTTCACTCAGAGTGATGTTAGACGTGTCTTCGAAGTGTATCGATACACATCACTTCAGCTAGCTGCTAACCAACGCTTTGAGGAAGCCTGGGGGTGACTTTGATGCCACAGCACACATACAATCAGTCAGTTATTCCAGGGTTGTGAATGGTTGTGCGAGAGGAGGAGAGAGAGATGGATGTGTGAGTGAGAGAGAGATGTGAGGAGAGTGAGGAGGGAGGGAGAGTGGTGAGTGAGTGATGGTGAGTGTGGAGAGAGAGAGAGAGATCGCAGTGGGGCAATGACTATAGTACGATTAAACTGCACAGCTCAGTTGCGTTATCAAGTGAAAAGAAAATGAAGTGTGGGGAAAAAACAAAATATGCAAGGGCACATACAAATTTGCTTCCTCTCTTCCTCCTTCTCTTAACTAATGTCCTTCATTACTACTACTTCCTTCCTCTTCTCCTCCCTTCCTCTCTTCTCTTTGCATTCTTCTTCTTCTTCTTCCCGCATTAATTTACACGGTTGCTCTCGGTTGAAGGAAAAACAAAAGGAGGGAAAAACACAGAAGGAAAAAACTAGAACGATAAGAATGAAAGACATTCCTATGACGCTGCTTTTGCTGGAAAAAAAACCCTCTTGCTGAAATACTGTCACAAATGTCTGCGTTTGTCATTCTTTTTCCCCTGGCAAATCAAAATGGTTTGTATGATTCCAAAATAAGATATTCTGTCTCAGTCATAACTCACATCTTTTCTAGGTGACTCCATTATATACGTTGAATAGTACAGCAGTCATTACCATTAAGAACACACAAGGAAATGAACAAAGCTGTCAGAAAGACCTAAACCAAGGGAAGAGAAATTAAAAAAAGGGAAACGGCCATTTTGAATCAAAGACTTCCCCGCAAACAAGGAACGCACAAAGACAGGGCAGAAATCAAAGAGAATCCATAAACGCCACTTCTACCGGCCACTACCCAAGTCTGGGTGGGAGCCTGGGCTGGCTTTGATGCGGGCGCACAATGGGTCAGTTATTCCACCTCCTGCTCTCCACCGATCCAAGATGGAGGTTCGATTTCCGGTTGCGGCCGGAAGTTTCTATGGGTTGACGTCCCTTGACACAAGATGGACCCCCGTGGCTATCCTTTGTGTTTGGAAGTCGTGATTCAACTTGCGAGTTCCTGGGACTGTGTTTTCCTATCCTTGTTGACAGATGTCTGTGTAAAGCTAGAATTGGGTTGTTTTTTCCCCTCCACCTTTACCTATGAAGTGTTTACCTGTGTCAGTGTACATCGAATCTGTTCCTTTATCTTTTGAATTTAATGTGTTTGTGGAGTGTTCAAGGGTTTTTTTAGCTCACGCCCTATGTTGACAGTTGTCAGTGTGATGCTAAATGTTCTGTCTGGGCGGTGTTTACTTTTGTCAGAATGGGGTTGAATGATTTGTTCGTTCGGACATGGCTATGCCCGTTTTTGTGTGCTCCTTACATGTAATTTTGATATTTACGCGTACGGGTATTATTTCTTGTCTACTGTCTTCTTTGGGGCGTTTGTTTCTTTATTTGCTCGGGGGTTTCTTTTTGTTTGTTTGGGGGGTTTTATTGCA
>CM054150.1:24299034-24309034 GCA_028751875.1 Rapana venosa
AGTGAAGGATGGCGCTAAGAAGACAGAAATGCATGATAACAATAACAAGACAGGAGACCTAACATGAATATTAAAAACCATATAGATCACAAGATAGAGAGACAGACAGACAGACGGAAAGCCAGTCCAAGAGGGACACAGACAGACAGATAGACAGGGAAAAACCAAACAAAGATGAAAAGGCAAGTAAGACAAAAAGATGATTAACAAAAAACCAAGAAAACGACAGTGGGTTTTTGTGTTCGAAAGCATGAGGGGGGAGAAAAGACAAACAGTGACAAAATCATATTTCTAAACAAAAACTCAGATCAAGGACCAACGATGGGGATAGATGAGGGGGGTATTAAATTGGTCTAGCTCATTATAACCATCTTATACACTATTCTTGTTCTTTTTCAAGATGTGTGGATCGGTGGTCTAGAGGTAACGCGCCTGCCTGCAAAGCGAAAAGTCCGGGTCGGAAGTGTGCGGTGGTTCAATTCCCGTTTGGGTCCAAAACTTTTCCCCCATCCATTAGACCATAATTGGTGGTCTGGGTGCTAGTCTTTCGGATGAGACGATAAACCGAAGTCCCGTGTGTTACACATAATTATTTAGCGCACGTAAAAGAACCCACGGCAACAAGAGAGTTGTCACTAGCAAAATTCTGTAGAAAAAAGCCACTCTGGTAGGGAAACAAATACAGCTGCAGACAGGAAAAGAAAAAAATAATGGGTGGCGGTGCTCTTGTGGCGACGCGCTTTCCTTGTGGAGACAGAAACTTAAAGTGGTATGAATGAATAAATAAATAAATAAATAAATGTGTCACACTAATCCTATAACAATATACAAAGCAGGTGGGTGGGGGAATGTGCCTGTTGGATGAGATAATTTTTCCAAACAAAATTTTGATTTTTTTGTTGAATATCCTTTTTTTTAACTTTCAAAAATCCCTGTACACTCAAAAGTGCTACTATATCATTATTATTGTTATTATTATTATTATTATTATTATTATTATCTGCAGGGGGTTTTTTATGGGCGAGGAACAGTATACTTGCTTGAATGAATATGCCCCGAAGATGAATGTGTAGATTTTGCAAGGGAGAAAAAACTTCCGCTGACAATGGTGGCGAAGATCTTGTCATCTCTCACTCCGCTGTAATTGGAAAACGATTATGGTCCTCAAATGCGTGTGCGATTATTATTTTACTGGTGGTGGTGGTGGTGGTGGTGGTGGTGGTGGTGGTGGTGGTGTGTGTGTGTGTGTGTGTGTTTTGTGTGTGTGTGTGTGTGTGTGTTCGTGTATGTGTGTGTGTTCGTGTGTTCGTGTGTGTGTGTGTGTCAAGTCAAAAGTCAAGTCAAAATTTTATTTCCAGATGGTACATTGAATAAGCAATGCATTTGCTTTTTTTCATCAAGCCATCTATCTAAGAACAAATTTCGTAATGATTATACTAAGACATTACATTATTGTATCATTTACCATTAAATTAAACCAGTAAAAAAATAAAATAAAAAAATAAAAAGGAAAAAATCGATAAGGAAATACATTGAAAATACAAATTACCACATATACATATACACGCACACACATACTCATGCACACCTGAGCGCGTGCGCGCTCACGTCCACACACACATTTAAATAAAAATGTTTTAAGAATTAAAAAAAGAAAATCATAAAACGTCAGGACAAACAAATTACTTCACTTACTGTTTCATCCATTTTTTCACGTTTATACTTTAGATAATAAAAAAGGTACAGGAATAAAACGTTAGAAAATACTAGGCATTCGTCATTACTAATAATATTACCTTCAATGACCTCCCTCCTCTCCTCCTCCACCAAGCAAACGTGTGCTTTTTATGCGCTCATACTTTTCAAATAGCGCTTTTTTTAAAATGACATATTCACACAATAACTATCAAAGCAAGAGAAGTCAAATAAGATTACAATAATGATTATTATAATAGAGATACAATTATAACAACACTCACACACACACTCCCCTCCCCCTCTCCTCCCCTCTCCTCCCCCCCCCCCCCCCCCCCCCCTACACATCGAAACCTTCCTCTCCCCGTGTGTGTGTGTGTGTGTGGGTGTGGGTGTGTGTGTTGGCGTGTGTTTGTGCGTGTATGTGTGTGTGTGTGTGTGTGTGTGTGTGTGTGTGTGTGTGTGTGTGTGTGTGTGTGTGTGTGTGTGTGTGTGTGTGTGTGTGTGTGTGTGTGTGTTTCTTTCTTTTTTCTTTCTTTCTTTCTTTAATTTAACGTCTGTTCACTCAAGGTGATATTAGACCATAGTGTGTGTGTGTGTGTGTGTGTGTGTGTGTGTGTGTGTGTGTGTGTGTGTGTGTGTGTGTGTGTGTGTGTGTGTGTGTGTGTGTGTGTGGTGTGTGTGTGTGTGTGTGTGTGTGTGTGTGTGTGTGTGTAGGTGTGTGTGAGGGGGTGGCGAGGGGTGTAGGGAGCGGGGGCGAGGAGGAGGAGCAAGGTTTCGGTGTGTGTAGAAAGGGGAGGGAGGGGGTGGCGGTAGTCGGTGTGTTTGTGTAGGTGTGTGAGAGTGTGGTTGTGTAGGTGTTTGAGAGTGTGAGTGTGAGTGTGTGCTTGTGTGTGCGTATGTGTGTATGTGTGTGAGAGAGAAGCGGGGAGAGGAAGGTTTCGATGTGTATGGGGGGGGGGGGGGGAGGAGGAGGGGGAGGAGAGGGGGAGGGGAGTGTGTGTGTGAGTGTATGTGTGTGCGCGTATGGGGTGGGGGGAGAGCTATGTGTAGAGGGTTCTGTGTGTGTGTGTGTGCGTGCGTGTGTATGTGTGTGTGTGTGTGTGTGTGTGTGTGTGTGTGTGTGTGTGTGTGTGTGTGTGTGTGTGTGTGTGTGTGTGTGTGTGTGTGTGTGTGTGTGTGTGTGTGGGTGGGTGGGTGGGTGGGTGTGGGTGTGGGTGTGTGTGTGTGTGTGTTGGCGTGTGTTTGTGCGTGTATGTATGTGTATATGTATTTATGTGTATGTGTATGTTGGAGTGTGTGTGTGTTGGAGTATGTGTGTGTGCGCGCGCGCGCGCGCGCGCGTGTGTGTGTGTGTGTTGTGTGTGTGTGTGTGTGTGTGTGTGTGTGTGTGTGTGTGTGTGTGTGTGTGTGTGTGTGTGTGTGTGTGTGTGTGTGTGTGTGTGTGTGTGTGTGTTCTCTGCATCATAAGTGCCCAAGGGGAGGATTGGTATTTCCAACGAGTCGGTTCGATCTGATCCCCTTGGGTCATTATTTGCTGCTTTCCTCCCTCACGTTCTGTCTGTCCGTCTGTCTGTCTGTCTGTCTGTCTGTCTCTCTCTGTCTGTCTCTCTCTCTCTTCCTTTCTATGTCTATATTTCTGTCTCTGTCTCCCTGCGTCCCTGTCTTTGCGTCTATATGTTGCGTAATTGATTGAAACTATATGTTTTGGGGAAAAGTACCGATGATTTGGAATTGGCTGTTGTGCTGTCTATGTTAAGGCAAAGAGAAGCTGACAGGAAATTTGAGTTGCTGCATTTTGGTCGGGACTTTGAACAGTTTGCATCTATAGCTAATTCAGATTTGACTTGTGTTGGACAGTTTGCATCTATAGCTAATTCAGATTTGACTTGTGTTGGACAGTTTGCATCTATAGCTGATTCAGATTTGACTTGTTTTGGGACAGTTTGCATCTATAGCTGATTCAGATTTGACCTGTTAAGTTGGCTGGCATCTGGTTCGATGCCTATTAATTTTGATTGGGGTTTGATTTATTTGCATGATTATTTGCCTGGGATTTGGTTTGTTGCATAGTTGACTGGGATATGGTTTGTTTGCATATTTGACTGGGATTTGGTTTGTTTGCATATTTGACTGGGACTTGGTTTGTTGCATAGTTGACTGGGATATGGTTTGTTTGCATATTTGACTGGGATTTGGTTTGTTTGCATATTTGACTGGGACTTGGTTTGTTGCATAGTTGACTGGGATATGGTTTGTTGCATATTTGACTGGGATATGGTTTGTTGCATATTTGACTGGGATATGGTTTGTTGCATATTTGACTGGGATATGGTTTGTTGCATATTTGACTGGGATATGGTTTGTTGCATACTTCAAAAGGATTTGGTTTGTTACATACTAGACATACATATTGATTGAGATTTGATTTCTACATATTTGACTAGTATTTGGCTTGCTGTATATTTGGATGAAATTTGGTTCATTGCGCATTTAGATGAGATTAGGCTTGATGCGTTTGAATGATGCTTTGTTTTGTTGCATAGTTGACTGGAACTTGGTTTAAGACTTAGCTGACGGAGATTTGAGCTGTTGTGCAGTTCACAGGCTTGTGGTCTGTCGCATTGTTTTTCTGAGTAAGCTAAATGGATTTGATTTTGTTTTTTGGTTTGATTTGTTGTAAGTTTACTGGAAGCTGGGGCTTTGAAGGATTTTTTGTTTAGGTTTTTCTCTTTTTTGTGTTTTTCTGTGTGAAAGTACAGAAGTTACATGAAATTTGATCAGATACAATTATTGTCTGTATTATAGCAGAAGCAAACGTACTCAGATGTTGTGTGTTTGTTGTGTTATCTATGTTATTAAGTTGACTGGGGTTTACTTTTAGAGATTTCACGCGTTTTTGCATGTGTGTGTGTTGTGCGTGCGTGCATGTGTGTGTGTGTTGTGCGTGCGTGCGTGCATGTGTGCGTGTGTCTGTGTCTGTGTGCAGTGACAGTCTAGCCTTCGCCACAGAGCCTGTGCTGGGCAGCCTGGCCAATGTCTTGGGCAACTATGAGCGTCTGCCTCCTGTCATCCCACCTGAGATCAGGGTAAGTATGTGTAAAAAGGTAAAGGTAAAGGTGTCCCATCACCTATAAGGTCGTAGGGGAGCGAGGCGTCAGAGACCTCACTTCTCTAGGGGCCAGCATATTGAGGGCGGGGGCTCCCATCTCCTACTCCCTCCCTGCTTTTACCTTCCCTGGCCCTAAAGAGGGCAGGTACCCATTTACAGCTGGGTGAACTGGGGGAACTGTACTGAAGCCAAGGCGCGCAAACGATCACCCATCCAAGTGGTAACCACGCTTGTCGCTGCTTAACTTGGCTGGAGGAAAGTGAGTGCTCTGACCACTGAGCTATCCCGTCCCCGTATGGGTATTTATTTATTCATTTATTTTATTTTACTTCTTTTTTATTTCGAGGATAATGGAATAAGCACTCGTGTGCTTTTTTTTCATCCAGTCGCCGTGTGTATGCAGTTTTGTAAATTTTGTCATCCGTTCCCACCGGCACACAATCGCCTACTCTTCCGAAAAGCGGAACGGGTTTTAACGTGTACGTAAGATATTCTGCGTGCACACACGGGACCTCAGTTTATAGTCTCATCCGAGGAACTTTTGGGGGAAGTGGAGTCGGCACTGATGTTAACTCCAGAGGAAACTCTCTCTTGAACGAGATTCGAACCCGGATCAGCAGATCATGAGCGCAATGCGCATCACTCTATCCACCAGGCTATCCTGTCACCCTGTATATATATATGTATGTATGTATGCATGCATGCATGCATGTATGTATGTATGTATGTATGTATGTATGTATGTGTTATGTATGAATGTATTATGTATGTGTGTATGTATGTATATGTGTGTGTGTGTGTGGATGGATGGATGGATGGATGGATGGATGGATGGATGGATGGATGGATGGATGAAAGGATGGATGGATGGATGGATGGATGTTGTATGGTGGTGATGATTTGGAGGATGGATGATGGATGATGTGTATGCGTGTGTGTATTTGTTTGAGTGTAATTTTGCGTATGTATGCCTGTATGTCTGTACGTCTGTATGTCTGTCTGTCTGTCTGTATGTATGTATGTATGTATGTATGTATGTATGTATGTATGTATGTATGTACATCTGTACGTCTTAATATATGTATGCATGTATGTATACATCGGCATGTGGACGCGGACTGTGTGCATGCAGTGTACAGTGTGTGAGCACGAGCAGGGTAGGCAGGCAGGCAGACAGGCAGGCAGGCAGGCAGACAGGCAGGCAGGCAGGCAGGCAGGCAGGCAGACAGGCAGGCAGGCAGGCAGACAGGCAGGCAGGCAGGCAGGCAGGCTGGCAGTTAGTGTATGCACGTGCATGTTGACTATGTCTCTGTCTGCGTTGTCTGTCTCTCTGTTTGTTTCAGACTCTCTCGGGTTGTGTGTGTGTCTCGCTGACTGTTTTTAATCTGTGTCTGTCTGTCTGTCTGTCTGCCTGTCTGTATGTCTGTCTGTATCTCTCTCTCTATGTCTCTTCTCTCTCTCTCTCTCTCTCTCTCTCTCTCTCTCTCTCTCTCTCTCTCTCTCTCTCTCTCTCTCTCTCTCTCTCTCTCTCTCTCTCTCTCTCTCTGTTTTTGTCCCTACCTCGCGCATACGTGCAATTTTCAGCATACACCATAGGCAACAACAAGCTGAAAGCTCATATCATCATCATCATTATCATCATTTTTAATATTATTATTATCATCATCGTCATCATCATCATCACCATCATTATTATTATCATCATCATTAGTAGTAGTATTATTATGTATGCAATTTATATAGCGCTGAATCTTGTAAAGCTAACAAATCAAAGCGCTTACATACCGCACTCTGATGACACAGCATAAATAGCAGTTACTGGTTCATACCAACTGCTCTGTGTGGCAACTGAATGACTGCCTGTCAGCTGTAAGGCCATTTGAATCAGTTTTTTAAAAAAATAACAAAGATAACACCCACCTACCTCTGCTGACAGATACAGATCAAAATAATTTAATAAAATAATATTCTAAAAATTTGACAAAACATAAAAAGCAGATTTTTTTTTTGGCTTCATACTTCAATAGCAACTTATAGAAGATGAAAATCCTCCCTCTCCCTTACATACCCGTTTTCACCTTTATGAAAAACGTGTTTGTCAGGTTTAGCTTAAGGGGGGTGGGGTGGGGAAGCTCTAAGCTAAATCATCTTTTGATGTACACACTTAGTATCTTCCCTTCAGACCGCGCAGGACATAGCCTAGGTGTGCGGGAGGCTTACTTACTTACAGCCCTGGGGATGTGGAGGATGAAAGTGCCGAAAGCTGCTCCCCTAAGCTCTATTGATTTGCCGTAAAGTTCGCCAGTAAAGTTCGCCAGTAAAGTTCGCCCGTTTTCAAGGCGGTGACCCGTTTTCAAGGCGGTGACACTCAGTCTCTGGGGACCAAGGGTCAGAGTCGTTGAGGGGTGGGATCCAGGAGGAGAAAGTGAGGGAGGAGTTAGAGGGCAGTAGACTTTTTGGCCTGATTACGGCAGCTTTTTCCCCCCGCTCAGTGATGTTCTAGATGTGGTCTTCCTCAGCTACACACACATGCATACATACATGCATGCAAACACACATGCACAGATGCATGCGCATACTCTCACACATGCATGTATGCACATACGGACACAGATACACACATACACATGCACACACACACATGCATTTCATTTCATTTATTTCATTTCATTTATACCACTTTAAGTCACGAGATTTCTCTGCGTGAAATTCGGCCTGCTCTCCCCGGGGAGAGCGCGTCGCCACAAGAGCAGCGCCACCCTTTTTTTTTGTCTGCAACTGTATTTGTTTCCCTATATGAGTGGCTTTTTTCTAAGAATTTTGCCAGGGACAACTCCCTTGTTGCCGTGGGTTCTTTTACGTGCGCTGAATAATTTTGTGTAACACACGGGACCTCGGTTTATCGTCTCATCCAAAAGACTAGCGCCCAGACCACCACTCATGGTCCAATGGATGGGGGAAAAGTTTCAGGCCCAAACGGAATACGAACCACCGCACACTTCCGACCCAGACTTTTTCGCTTTCTAGACAGGCGCGTTACCTCTAGACCACCGACCCACACACATATGCATGCATGCACGCGTGCGCGTGTGCACACAGACACACACACACATCACACACATTGTCTTAATATCACATCCTTTGTAAAATGTCATCGTCAATTCTTTTAAATTTGTAATATTGCTGTGAGTGAACAGACATTAAATTAAAGAAACAAAACATGCTTGTACAATAATAATAAAAATGTATGGAATTTATACAGCGCTGAATCTTGTAAAGCAACAAATCAAAGCGCTCAGTATACACACACATAAACACACAAACACATAATAAGCAAATACATGCACATAAACACACACACACACACAGGTGCACGTACGTCTGTGCACACACACACACACACACACACACACACACCATGACTTTCAGAAAGCAATGAACTCACAAGTTTTTAATTTTAATCCTATAACATCAGGATCCTTCCCTAGCCACTTATTATAGGTGGATATCTGAGTTCTTTGTTTTGTAAAGAAAGGGGTCAGCCAGTCTTCAGGGCAGCAAATTCCTTGAGCTTTTTTTAATATCCTTTAGCTAAGATGCACAGCAAATTGAAATAAAACAGCATGGGAAGCTTAAAGATAAAAATGAAACAGCCCACTTCTGATGTAGCTTTCTTTTCTAGAAAGCTTGACAGAATAAAGAAACAGATTATTCTTATAAAGCATTTTACATGTGTGCTCATCAAAAAGTAGAGTAAAGGTAAATGTTGAGGTGTTCCCATAACCTATAAGGTCGTAGGAGAGCGAGGCGTCAGAGACCTCACTTCTCTAGGGCCAGCATATTGAGGGCAGCGCCGATCTCCTCTCCCTCGCTGATTTACCTTCCCTGACCCTAAAGAGGGAAGGTACCCATTTACAGCTGGGTGAACTGAAGCCAAGGCACGCAAGCGGTCACCCATCCAAGTGGTAACCATGCTGAAAGCTGCTTAACCTTGGCTGGGGGAAAGCGAGTGCTCCGACCACTGACCTATCCCATCCCCTAAAAGGTAGCGTAGATCAATCTTTTACATGTCAGTCCATGACTGCCTTATGATCTGGCTAATTGACTACTTCTATAAGTTGACATCTACCCAATGGTCTGGCTGATTGCTTCTCAGCTCTAACCTAGTTTACTTTTCTTCAAAACAGGAAAGATTTTTTTTAATCTGTCTGCCTTCAACAGACTAGTGTCAAGTCCAGTCAAAGTCAAAGTCAAAATTACTCTAATCATCACCATGATTGGTAAATACGAGCGACATGACAGAAGCACTATAAGCATGACACTAAGAAAGAACAAATTTAATAAAACTACCCCCACATACTTTTCAAAAGAAACGCACGTTCATCAGACTCCGAAAAAGCTTTTAAGCTAAACCATCTGTTCACGTGCACACCTAGTTTCCTTCCTGCCTGTACTCCCCCAGACCGTGACCTGACCAAGACTGTGGCAGGCTCAGCAGAGTAGTGATTTTAAGTGATGAAAGTTCTGAAAGGCATTCTCTAAGCTCTATTGATTTGGCCGGAAAGTTCACCAGTTGTCAAGGCGGTCACACTCAGTCTCTGGGGACCAAGGGTTAGCGAGGGTTGAGCTGAGGGGTGGGATCCAGGAGGAGGTAGGGGAGGAGTTAGAGGGCAGTAGACTCTGGACCTCTAGCAACACGTTTTCTCCACAGTGATGATTAGATGTAGCCCTCGTCATCTTCCATCCTCACACTCACATGTACACGCGCGCGCACACATGTACATGCACATACGTATTAATATGCACATGAACACACACAGAGACGTGTACATACACACACAAACATACACACACACACAGATAGATAGATAGATAGAAAGATAGATAGATAGATAGATAGATAGATAGATAGATAGATAGATAGATAGATAGATAGATAGATAGATAGATAGATAGATAGATAGATAGATAGATAGATAGATAGATAGATAGATCGGTAAGTAGGTAGGTAGGTAGGTAGGTAGATCGGTAGGAAGGTAGGCAGGTAGGTAGGTAGGTAGGCAGGTAGGCAGACAGGTAGGCAAACAGACAGACATAGATAGATAGATAGATAGATAGATAGATAGATAGATAGATAGATAGATAGATAGATAGATAGATAGATAGATAGATAGATAGATAGATAGATAAAGA
>CM054150.1:24319034-24324034 GCA_028751875.1 Rapana venosa
TGTTTGAATGTGGTGTGGTGTGTGCTGTGTGCGTCCTTGCATTTGTGTTTGAATGTGTGTGTGGTGTGTTGTGTGTGTAAGTGCGTTGTGAGGTGTGTGCGTCTTGATTTGTGTTTGAAGTGTGGTGCGTGTGCTTGTGTGCGTCCTTGCATTTGTGTTTGAATGTGTGTGTGGGTGTGTGACTAGTCTGTGTGTGTAAGTGCGTGTGAGTGTGTGTGCGTCCTTGAATTTGTGTTTGGATGGTGTGTGTGTGGTGTGTGGTCTGCATTGTGTTTAATTTGTGTGAGTTGTTTTTTTGTGTGATGTGTGTGCGTCCATTGTGTTAATGGGTGGTAGTGTGTGTGTTGGTCCATTGAATTGTGTTTGAATGTTGTGTTTATGGGTGGACATAGCATACAGTACAGAGAAAGGGTAGCGAAGAGACTGTGACGAGAGAGAGGGGGGGGGGGGGGGAGCGGGTGCTGGAGGGGGGGGGGGGGTGTAATTGGACTTTTATTTTTGTTTCCAAACTTTTTTTTTGCGTGGTGATTTAGTGCATGTGGACCATCCCCTGTCGCTAATCTGCTTTGGGGGTTTGTTTGTTGTTGTTGTTGTTTACATTTCAGTGTGAAAGGTTTTTGAGTACTTTATGGTTTTATACAGAGGGGGAGAGACATAGAGACAGACAGACAGAGAGACCGACAGACCGACATCAGAGACACAGAGAGAGAGGGGGGGGAGGGAGGTTGAGAGACACACAGACAGTCGGACGGATAGAGACAGAGACAGAGAGACAGAGAGAACGAGACTCAGATGTTTTTTTACGTGTCACCCTTTCTGTCTGGTTATCAGCTTTTTTTATGTATCCCCTGGATTTGTTTTTCTTTCCTAAAGTTGGAAAGTTTGCAAAAAGATTTCGCTCTGTCTCTCTCTGTGCCTCCCCTCGTCGCGCCTCTCTCTCTCTCCTCTCTCTCTCTCTCTCTCTCTCTCTCTCCTCTCTCTCTCTCTCTCTCTCTTTCTCTCGTCTCTCCTCCATCTCTCTCTCTCTCTCTCTCTCTCTCTCTCATCTCTCCCCTCTCTCTCTCTCTCTCTCTCTCTCTCTCTCTGCCTCCTCTCTCTCTGTCTTTGTGTCTGTCTCTGTCTCTCTCTGTCTCGCTCTCTCGCTCTCTGTCTCTCTCTCTCTCCCTCTCTTCCCTTCTCTCTCTCTCTGTCTCTCTCTCTTCTCTGTCTCTGTTTCTCTCCTCTGTCTCTCTCTGTCTCTCTCTGTCTCTCTCTGTCTCTCTCTCGTCTCTCTCTCTCTCTCTCTCTCTCTCTCTCTGTGCCTCCCCTCCCCTCTCTGCCTCCCCTCCTCTCCCCTCTCTCTTCTCTGTCTCTCTGTCTCTGTCGTCTCTCCTCTCTCTCTCTCTCCTCTCTCTCTCTCTTACACCCTATTCCCCCTTACCCCCCCCCTCCCCCCTTCCTTCTCTTTCTTTTTCCCCACCATCCTCATAAACTGAAAATAACATCTTCAGTCAATACCAGCGGCAACTTCTAAATCCACACGACCCTCGGTTGGCTCTGAGATGCCAGGGGATCTTTAACGCCCGCTGATTTGTAGTTAGTTAAGTTAGGATCTTGAATCATTTTTAACGCTTGTAGTGACACCTGGAAGATGGTCGGGTGGCAAGCGGCAGGTGGATGGGTGGTTCTTTTAGAGGAGAAGAAGTAGAGTAAAAGTTTTATGGGGTTTGTTGTTGTTGCTGTTGTTGTTCAGAGGAGGTTTGTTTTAATTTTATTTTCGTTGTAGCCATTACAATACTTTTTTAAGAGAAGAAGTTGCTGGTCTGGATTTTTATTTTAACTTGCATTTTTTTTTTTTACAAAAGGGGTTGTTAGTTTTGAACTTTGTGTTTGTGGGGTGGAGGAAGAGTGTGTGAGTGGTGGTTTGTTGGATGAGATTCTTTTTTTGTTGTTAGAGGAGTAGAGGTTTTTCTGTTCGTGTTTTTGATTCTTAGCGGGGGGGGGGTGGGGTTCAGTGTGGTTATCGGCGTGGATGGATGACCGTTTGCTCACCAGTCCCCCAGTTCACCCAGCTGTAAATGGGTACCTGCCCTCTTTAGGGTCAGGGAAGGTAAAGCAGCGAGGGAGAGGAAATGGGCGCCGCCCTCAATATGTTGGCCCTAGACAAGTGAGGTCTCTGATGCCTCACTCCCGTACGACCAGAGAGGTTATGGGGACACCTTTAGCCTTTACCTGTAATCGGTGTTTCTGCGCAAGAGAGGGGGTTCAGTGGGTAAGCTCATAGAAGACTGAACAAAAAATCCTGTTGATGTGTTATTCTACAATTACATTCTACACAGTCTTTTTTTTTGTTTTGAGACTACGAGAAACACACACACACACGCGCGAGCGCACACACGTACACTCGTACACACACACATACACACACACAACCACCACCTCCACCCTCACCCCACGCACACACACACGTACACACGTACACACACACTTACCCCCCACCCCCACCCCACCCCACTACCCCAATACCCACTCACCCTCCCACCCCACCCACACCACACACACACACACACACACACACACACACACACACACACACACACACACCATACAGACACACTCACACACGCTTTCACCATTCGAGAGACAGAGACAGATGCGAGGGTTTCTGTAATGGAAACAGATAACACAAGGCAGGAATAACCCCATATTCAGACTAGGAGGAGGAGGAGGAAGAGGAGGAGGAGGAAAAAGAGGAGGAGGAGGAGGAGGAGGAGGAAAGAGAAGGAGGAGGAGGAGGAAGGAGAGAGGAGGAGGAGGAAGAGGAGGAGGAGGAGGAGGAGAGAGGAGAGGAGAGGAGGAGGAGGAAGAGGAGGGAGGAAGAGAGAGAAGGAGGAGAGAGGAGGATGAGGAGCAGGAGCAGGAAGAGGAGAAGGAGGAAGAGGAGAAGGAGGAAGAGGAGAGGGAGGAAGAGGAGGAGGAGGAGGAAGAGGAGAGGAAGAGGAGAGGAAGAGGGAGGAAGAGGAGAAGGAGGAAGAGGAGAAGGAGGAGGAAGAGGAGAGGGAGGAAGAGGAGAGGGAGGAAGAGGAGGAGGAGGAAGAGGAGGAGGAAGAAGAGGAGGAGGAGGAGGAGGAAGAGGAGGAAGAGGAGGAGGAGGAAGAGGTGAAGGAGGCCGCTATCTCTCACAGAGTGTCCCCACTATTCATATATGCAAGAGTGCTGTACTGTCTCACCCGCTCTGCCCTGCTGCATCTGTCACCCATCTTGGGGGGACGGGATGACCTGGTGGTTAGAGTGATGCGCTCGTGATCTGCTGACCCGGGTTCGATTCTCGTTCAAGAGGATTTTTCCTCTGGAGTTAACATCAGTGCCGCCGACTCCACTCTCCCCAAAAGTCCTTCGGATGATACTATAAACCGAGGCCCCGTATGCAAACGCACGCAGAACATCTTTCGCACACGTTAAAACCCGTTCCGCTTTTCGGAAGAGTAGGCCATTGTGTGCCAGTGAGAACGGATGATAAAATTAACAAAAGTGCATACACACGGGGACTGAATGAAAAAAGCATATGAGTGGTTATTCCATTATCCTCGGAATATCTTCTTCTTCTTCTTTTATCTGCTGCTGGTGCCTTTCGGCGTCGCGGGGAGACACAGACGTCTGTCTGCAGCAAGGCGGGAGGCTTGATGTAGTGACAGGTCATGGGCTCGCAGAGTGTCAGCCACGGAGTCGCTCCATCTTCTCCTTGGTCTAACTCTGGCTTTCCAGCCATTGTGTTTGGTGGTGTATGCCCGTAGGGCTGGTTGGTTGGGCGGCATTCTAGTGAGGTGACCAAACCACCTGATCCTTTGTTGTTCGATATGGTGGAGAATTGGTGTTAGTCCGACCATGTCTCTGATCACCTCATTCTTGATCTTGTCGCGTCTGGTCTTGTTGACAGCTTTTCTCAGGCAGCGCATTTCACATGTGACCAATTTTCTTTCTAAGGCTTTTGTTAGGGCCCATGTCTGACACTGGTATGTGAGTGTTGGAACGAAGATGGCGTTGATGAGTTTTGCCTTGGTGCTCATTGGGATGCTGGAATGTTTTAGAAGGCGGGCGAGTTGGTAATTGACTACGTTCGCTTTCTGGCATCTTGTTTCTATCCTCGGAATATAAAAGAATAAAAACAAAATAAACACAAAAAACAAAAAAGCTACACACACACACACACACACACACACACACACACACACACACACACACACACACACACACACACACACACACACATGCACCACTTCAGATGGCAGCAAATCTCCAATTTGGGGGTTATTTATTTTATTTTATTTATTCTTTTATTTCGAGGATATTGGAATAAGCACTCATGTGGGGTTTTTTACATCTACTTCCTTTGTGTTTGCAGTTTTGTAAATGTTGTCATCCGTTCCCACCGGTACGCGATGACCTACTCTTCCGAAAAGCGGAACGGGTTTTAACGTATGCGCAAGATGTTCTGCGTGCGTTCACACACGAGACCTCGGTTTATAGTCTCATCCGAAGGACTTTTTGGGAGAGTGGAGTCAGCACTGATGCTAACTCCAGAGGAAAAACCCTCTTGAACGAGATTCGAACCCGAGTCAGCAGATTACGAGCGCAATGCGCATTACTCTAACCGTCAGGCTATCCCGTCCTCATTAAGTCATTCGTTTCTAGAGGAAAATATGGATGATTTCGTTTTAAATACACAGGTTTTACTGCTTTTTTTTTAAGACTAAACTCTAGTGATCCAAATGGACTGATGGATTGGATCTTGATCATTGTCAGCTAAATCCATCCCCCCTCCCCCCACCCCCCAATCATGCATTGGCAGATGATTCGTTATATTTTGAGGCATGCATCATAAAAGTGCGTGATTCAAGCAAAGGATAGCAATCATGTGGGGTTTGAGTTTTCTTTTGTTAATCTTTCTGAGTGCTATATTTGAATGTCGTCCTCCCTGCCCCCCCCCCCCTCCCCCCTCCCTGGCATCCTCCGTGGCTTAT
>CM054150.1:24331534-24334034 GCA_028751875.1 Rapana venosa
GTGTGTGTGTGTGTGTGTGTGGTGTGTGTGTGTAAGAGAGGGAGAGAGTGTGTGTGTACTTGCATGCGTGCGTGTGTGTGTGTGTGTGAGAGAGAGTGCGTGCGTGCGTGCGTGCGTGCGTGTGTGTGTGTGTGTGTGTGGTGGTGGTGGTGGTGGTGGTGGTGGTGGTGGGTGGGTGTGTGTTTGTGTGTTTGTGTGTGTGTACGCGCGCAAAGAAGGAATAGTTTGGTGTCTATGTGTGACTCTATGTCTGTCTGTATAGATCCGAGTCTGTGTATTGATTTGTATATTATAGATATATATAGATATAAATATGAATATGAATATATATATGGATGGATGGAGGAATGGATCGATGTTTTGCATTTGTTTGTCCTTGTGTATCTTTAATGTGCCAGTCTGTCTGCATGAGAAGGAACAATAATATGTTTTCCTTTCTGTTTTTCTGTTTGCTCGCGTGTGTGTGTGTGTGTGTGTGTGTGTGTGTGGTGTGTGTGTGTGTGTGTGTGTGTGTGTGTGTGGTGTGTGTGTGTGTGTGTGTGTGTGTGTGTGTGTGTGTGTGTGTGTGTGTGTGGTGGTGGTGGTGGTGTGTGTGTTTGTGTTTAATTTATAAGAATATATATAATATTTATGAGAATATACATATGTGTGTATGTATGTATGTATGTATGTATGTATGTATGTATGTATGTATGAGTGTGCATGTGTGTGTGTGTGTGTGCGCGCGCGTGTGTGTGTGTGCGTGGTGTGTGTGTGTGTGTGCATGTGTGCGCGCGCGCGCGCGCGCCTGCGCGTGTCTCTGTCTTTATCTGCGTATGTTCCTCTTCTGTTTTTGTTTTTTCTGACACTCACTCAATCTGTCTATCTCATGTCTTTTTTTTTCCTGCCTATCTGTCCGTCCATCCATCCATCCGTCCATCTGTCTGTCTGCCTGTATGTCTGTTTGTCCCTCTGTCTGTCAGTCTGTCTGTCTGTCTGTCTGCATGAACTGTTGCTAACAGTGGTATCTTCACAGTGCGTGGAGCAATACATCATGGACCGGTGGAGGGCTGATCAGACAGGCTGTGAGCCCGAAGGAAGCGGGAGGGGGGGATGAGGGGCATATCCCCTCCCCCCCCCCCCTCCCCCCCCCCCCCCCCCCCCCCCACCTTGTCTCTGAACTACCTTTGCTGCTGATTCATCCATAGGTCTGTGCGACCATTCCTTGTTATATTTCTTTTCCTTTTTTTTTTCTTTTCTTTGAGGGTTGGGGGATTTTTTTGCCTGCCTCGCTATTTCTAGTCATCTTTGTCTGTGTATCTGTCTGTGTTTATGTTCTTCTGTGTCTGGTGTTGTTGTTGTTGTTGTTGTTGTGTTTTTTTGTTATTGGTTTGGTTTGGGGGGGGGGGGGTTGGGGGGTGAGGGGGGGTTGGCTCTCTTTATAGTTTTGTTTTTTCTTGTTGTTGTTTTTGTTTTTCTTCTTTTTATTGTGTTTCTTTGGGAGGGGGGGGGGGTGTTGCTGTTATCTTCTTCTTCTTCATCATCATCTTCTGTCAATCTCTCTCTCTCTCTCTCTCTCTCTCTCTCTCTCTCTCAATCTCTCTTCTCATCTCTCTCTCTCTCTCCTCTCTCTCCGCATATATGCATACACGTATATAGATAAATAGATACATAGCTGAGTATTGATATATGTAACCATATATAATTATGTATAATGAATATATAATATATATATATATATATATATATTTATATATATATATATATATCCCTCTCTCTCTCTGTTGTTCTTCAATTTAACGTCTGTTCACATGAAGGGATATTAGACACAAAAAGGCAAACAATTCAGCAAAAAAAGGTTAAGGAATTGTCTAACTACTGTAACCATAATACAATGGAAAAAATGAATTTACCTTATGAATAACTGTATAACTGATTAAACTACAACAGATCAAAAAAAAAAATACACGTCATGTAAAAGAGTTAGGGGTGTGTGGGTGTGGGTGTGTGTATGGGTGTATGGGCGTGGTGGGTGTGGTGGGGGGTGGGTGTGGGTGGGTGGGGTGTGTGGTGTGGGTGTGGGTGTGTGTGGGTGTGGGGTGTGTGTGTGTGGCTTAGATATGTGATGGTTCACAACTACATTTTTTTATTTTTAATCTGTGTCTAGCGGCTGTGCAAGGGTAAACTGGTCAGCTTAAGATAATCAGATTGAACATCAACTTCTTTGTTTCTCCATGCGTTTTGGGTTGTTTTAGATAATCCAAGTCTGCAGAGCTTTATATCATAACTTTCTCTAGAAAAAAATTGCTGTTTCTTCATCCACTGTGCTTTTGTAAACATGGCGGAAACGTTGTTGCGTTGCTAATGTTTGGATTTATCTCCTGTTTGGGTTTTTTCTTCTTTTAGCCAAGTCTGTATGTACGTTTGGGATGCTGGAAGTTGAGCAAACAGATTACTGAAGGAAAAAAATGTAACTGCACAGTAATAAAAGGAGTGAAAGCTTATTAAGATTAATGTGAAC
>CM054150.1:24361534-24366534 GCA_028751875.1 Rapana venosa
CTTAGAAACACACTCAGCATGTGTCTTCGATTCTCACCTCATCTCATCTCATCTCATCTCATCTGCTCCCCTAAACCCCTCCAGGTTCGTAGGGGCACTGCACTGCAGTGACGAACGTTGCTTCAGTTGGCTCCATTTGCGGCGGTTGTGGGCAAGTGCCTGGGTCGTGGAGAAGCTCTTCCCGGACTTCGATTACCACCTGAAAAAAAAACATTTTCTGTCGTGCATTTCTGACCCCTTCCCCTTCCCCCCTTTCCTCCCCCCCCCCCCCCCCAAGTAAATCAAGAGGTGTCATGAACTCTCTTTGGCATTAACGTCCAGATTCTTCCTTTACCTACTCCATCCCCACCTCCACCCCCCACCTCCAAATGACATCAAACCAAACAATGTGGTGGAGAGAAAAAAAAACGGATGAGTGTGAAGAGAAAGAGAGACAGACAGACAGACGAACAGACAGACAGAGATAGAGAGAGACAGAGATAGAGAGAGACAGAGAAAGAGAGAGGCAGACAGAGAGAGACACAGAGAGAGACACAGAGATAGGGAGAGAGAGAGGCACACACACACACACACACCACACTCACACACACACACACACACACACACACACACACACACACACACACACACACACACACACACACAGAGAAAGAAAGAGGGAGACACAGAGAGAGAGAACTGAATTGAAGTGAATTGAATGAACTTTATTGAAGGAGTGAGAGAGAGAGAGAGAGACAATGACAATGACAATGACAAATTCTTTTATTTCGAAGATAATGAATAAGCACCCATGTGCTTGTTTACATCCAGTCCCCGCCCTTAAGGATATATGAGAGAGAGAACTGAATTGAATTGAATGAACTTTATTTCAAGAGAGTGAGATACAGAGAGACAGACAGACATACAGAAAGACAAAGACAGACAGACATACAGACAGAGAAAGACCCACAGACACACACACAAACACACAGAGACAGAGATACAGGGAGAGTAGACAGAGAACAGTAGGCGTACACTTCTTGTTATTGTTGGTTGACGTTGTCTACAGACGGAAAGAAAAACAGGCAAGCTCTCGTTCCATCAGACCATCAACAGCAGCTCTGTTTGCTCTACCGGTTCCTTTCAACGGCTGCAAAACCCTCTATGGGCAACCCTTTTCTCTCAGAGAGAAGAAAACCCCAAATAATAAAAAGAAGAATCACCTTTTCTTTCCACTTTTAACTGTGTCAAACGCCTTTTGTTTGACAATTCTCCGGGACAAAAAATCATGGACTTTTGAACTAAAAGTGGTCGTAGTAAGTGATATCGTGATTTTTTTCTCCGGAAGATTGTAGTTAGTCTTAGAGGTTTGGGGGGGGGGGGGGGGGGGGGAGGGGGGGGATAGTGAGTCAGTATTATATATTTTTATTTTTATTATTCTTTTTTTATTTTTATTATTCTTGTATATCGAGGATAATGGAATAAGCACTTATGTGCTTTTATACATCCTGTCCCGTGTGTGTGTGCGGATTTGTCAATTCTGTCATCTGTTCCCACCGGCACACAATGGCCTACTCTTACGAAAAGCGGAACAGGATTTAACGTGTGCGCAAGATCTTCTGCGTGCGTTCGCACACGGGGCCTCGGTTTATAGTCTCATCCAAAGGACTTTTGGGGAGAGTGGAGTCGGCACTGATAGAGGAAAATATCCCCTTGAACGGGCATCGAACCCGGATCGTCAGATTGCAAACGCAATGTTCTGACCACTAGGCTATCCGTCCCCCTAAGTAAGTGAATGAGTGTGTGTGTGTGTGTGTGTGTGTGTGTGTGTGTGTGTGTGTGTGTGTGTGTGTGTGTGTGTGTGTGTGTGTGTGTGTGTGTGTGTGTGTGTGTGTGTGTGTGTGTGTGTGTGTGTGTGTGTGTGTGTGTGTGTGTGTGTTGTGTGTGAGAAATACTTTACCATGTTAAGACCAACTTACGCAAAATGTTCATGTTTGTTTCCCTTGTAGTAACTGGACCATGCGTCAATTTTTTTTTCATTTAAATTCTTTTATTTCGAGATTAATGAATAAGCTCTCTTGTGGGGGGTTTTTGCATCCAGTCCCCGCGACACGCACACAAGCAAGTGCGCGTGCACACACACACACACACACACACACACACACACACACACACACATGTACATGTATATACACCAGAAATTACCTCTCTCCTCTTCCTCTGTCTCTGTCTCTTTCTCTGTACGTTTGTCTGTCTCTATCTGTCTCTTTGTGTGTCTCTCTGTCTCTCTCTCTCTGTCTCTCTCTTTCTCTGTCTCTCTCTCACACATACATACATACATACATACATACATACATACATACATACATACATACATACATACATACATACACAGAGTCATTATTATCTTTTTATTATTATTAATGATAATCCCTATGCAGGGCAAGGGTTGGTAAAACGAGTTTGCTTATGCTTATCTGTTACTCTTGGAATTAAAGATTCTCTCTCTCTGTCTTTCTCTCTCTCTCTGTCTCTCTCTCTCTCTCTCTCTCTCTCTCTCTCTCTCTCTCTCTCTCTCTCTCTCTCTCTCTCTCTCTCTCTCTCTCTCTCTCTCTCTCCGTGTTGTTGAAGAAGAAGAAAGAAAAAGCTGGGAATTGCAATGTGAAGCCAACATTTCAATCCAGTTCATTTTCAATTTCATTCCTGAGCTAAAATGATTTGCCAATGGCGCTCACACAATTTAGCCAAAGCAATCAGCTTTAATCAAGTTGTTTAGCCAGTGAGCGCGCAATCAATCCCGAGAGTATTTCAAACCATGGAGGACTGATTGCAATGACCAAAAAAAAACCACCCCTGATGTTTTGTCGATATTTAGAAATAATTTTTTCACATGTCATTTGTGTTTCTAATAACGGATCGATTGAGAAATACTGTCTTCGTTTTAGAACATACTGTAAAACAAGCTCACGAAATTATTATGGGAAACGGGATAGCCTAGTAGTTAGACCATTGCGTTCGCAATCTGACGACCTGGGTTCGATTCCCGTTCAAGGGGATATTTTCCCCTGGAGTTAACATCAGTGCAGACTCCACTCTCCCCAAAAGTCCTTCGGATGAGACTATATACCGAGGCCCCGTGTGCGAACGCACGCAGAACATCTTGCGCACACGTTAAATCCTGTTCCGCTTTTCGTAAGAGTAGGCCATTGTGTGCCGGTGGGAACAGATGACAAATTTACAAAACCGCATACAGACGGGGACTGGATGTAAAAAAAGCATATAAGTGCTTATTCCATTATCCTCGATATAAAAGAATTAAATAAATAAATAAAAATATCTGTATTGTTCTTCTGTGTGATCAGTGTGATTCTGATTCAGGGGTTCGGTACCAAACACTTTATTTTCATTCCTCGGCTGAAGATCCAAGGCGCGTTTTTAGTGGGATTTTTTGCATGTGCGACTGTTTCTAGCTGCCATTTAGGTAGCTGCGTTCTGATATAATAATAATAATAATAATAATAATAATAATAAATAATAATAATAATAATAATAATAATAATAATAATAATAATAATAATAATAATAATATATGGAATTTATATAGCGCTGAATCTTGTAAAAAAAAAAACAAATCGAAGCGCTTGCACTCAATCATTTACAGGCATGCAACTCTCCTTAAACATAATGAGCAACAGATTTCAAATCCATGCGCGCGCACTACGCACGCACACGCACGCACACGCACGCACGCACACACACACACACACACACACGGAACAACACTTAGAAGGTGAAAGATGCTGTTGAAAATTAGGGACAGATATGTGGGGGGAAAGTCTCAGGTAGGAAATAAGTGTGTTTTGAGGCTGGATTTGAAGGAATCAAGTGAAGGCTTTTGACGAAGTGAAAGAGGGAGGTCATTCCAGGTGGATGGACCAGAAACAGAGGAGCGACGGCCAACAGTGCATTAATATCGGGCATTAATATTTTTTCAAAGATGAAATTAGCAGAAATGGATTGTCAGAAGACTTTGTTGATGTTATTTTTCAATACATTTCACGCAATATTGACCGAAAACGTTACTTGTGGAAAGGATTTCTCTGTATGGATAAAATGTTATATTAATAAAGCAATAAAAGCTTCATGACAAAAGTATACACACACACACACACACATAAACACACACACATAAACACACACACACATAGAGAGAGAGAGAGACACACACAGAGAGACAGACAGACAGACACACAGACAGAGACAGACAGACAGACAGGTAGATAGATAGATAGATAGATAGATAGATAGATAGATAGACAGACAGACAGACAGACAGACAGACAGACAGACAGGCAGACAGATACACAGACAGACAGATACACAGACAGACAGACAGATAGAGAGATAGAGAGATAGAGAGATAGAGAGAGAGAGAGAGAGATAGATAGATAGATAGATAGATAGATAGATAGATAGATAGATAGATAGATAGATAGATAGATAGATAGATAGATAGATAGATAGTAGATAGATAGATAGATCGGTAGGTAGATAGATCGATAGGAAGGTAGGTAGGCAGGCAGGTAGGCAGACAGGTAGGCAGACAGACAGACAGATACACAGACAGACAGACAGACAGACAGGTAGATAGATAGATAGATAGATAGATAGATAGATAGATAGATAGATAGATAGATAGATAGATAGATAGATAGATAGATAGATAGATAGATAGATAGATAGATAGATAGATATAGAGCCACGTCCACACATAACCATACACATCCAGCAACCCCCACCCTTCCCTCCTTCTCCCATCCTACATTTCGAACACAAAGACACACACATCAAAAAGACCGACAGCTCAAAATTCGTTTGAAGTCGATAGACAGAGGAAATGCAGTCTTTCTAGTTTAATCAATCCTGTATTCTTGAGCTGAACCAGTGAGATGCAAGAGCAAGATCCCTTGCCAGATAAGAAACGCCATCATCCCGTCTGTACTGTACTGTATGTACTACCT
>CM054150.1:24384034-24389034 GCA_028751875.1 Rapana venosa
TCACCTCATGGTAAAAAAAACAGCCCTAAAGGTATACAATAGCCAGTACTAATACGTAGAGCAAAATCCATCCAAACTCAAAAGTAAAGTAAATTTTAGTCGATTCACACACACACACACACACACACACACACACACACACACACACACACACAACACACAACACAGATACAAACACACACACACACACACACACACACATACTAACCAAAATAATAAAGACAAAGCACACACACACACACACACACACACACACACACACACAACGCACGACGCACGCCGCACGCACGCACGTACACTGCACTGGCAGCTTACATTTGGTACCTTAAGGGGAAGGAAAGAAAGGACACTAAAGACGGTTTCCTAAGAGACGTGCTCGGCCTGATTCGCTCCTATGAAAAACAGCCAATAGTTACTGTCTGAGCGTTATGAAGAAGAAGAAGAAGAAGAAGAAGAGAGAAGAAGAAGAAGAAGAAGAAGCGAAAGAAGAAGAAGAAGAAGAAAGAAGAAGAAGAAGAAGAAGAAGAAGAAGAAAGAAGAAGAAGAAGAAGAAGAAGAAGAAGAAGAAGCAGGGGGAGGAGGAGGAAGAGGAGCAGCAGCAGCAGCAGCAGCAGAAGCAGCAGCAGCAGAGACGAAGAGAAGAAGAAGAAGAAGAAGAAGAAGAAGAAGAAGAAGAAGAAGAAGAAGAAGAAGAGAAGAAGAAGAAGAAGAAGAAGAAGAAGAAGAAGAAAAAGAACAACAACAACAACAACAACAACAACAACAACAACAACAAGAGACAGGAAGGAAAAAGAATGAGAAATATAGGAAAGCAGTGCATTCCAAAAGTCAGAAGCCTGGAAAGAGAAGGTGTGTTGACCAAATGATTTAGTTCTGCAGGACGGAATTTTCCACACACGAATTGGCTGACAAACAGCGCTATTGAGAAGGTGAATCGTATTGAAGAAGCTGGTCTAAATAGGCTGAGGCTTTTTATCAGGAATACATTTGGTACAAGTGCAGATCTTCCAAATGAGACAGATTTAACGCCCTTTTTGACCCAAATCTTCAATCACAATTCACCCAAACCGATAGATTTAATCCAAACCGATAGATTTAATGCCCTTTTGACCCAAATCTACAATTGCAATTTATCCAAACGGGATAAATGTAATGCCCTTTCGACCCAAATTTACAATTGCAATGTATCTAAATTATAAAGATTTAACAACATTTGGACGTAAAGCTACTCTAGCAATTTACCCAAATAGAATAGAGTTAATGCCCTTTTGACCAAAATTTACAATTGCAATCTATCTAAACGGGAAAGATTTAATGCCATTTTGACCTATATCAATATTGTTAGTCTTCCAGACAGCAAAAAAAGATCTAACGACATTTTAGTAGCCCACAACTTCAATAGTAGGTCGACCAGAAACTCTAACGACGTTGAGATGGAAAACTACAAGTTCACATCACCCATACGGAAAAGGTTAACACCTTCACCCAGACTTGCATGGAAGGTCAGCCCAGCAGAAAAGTTGAACAACATTTTGACACCAAAGGACGATTGTGGATCATCACAAATGGGGGAGGTTTAACGACATACTGATCTGGAGATACAACTGCAGGTTATACAATGGTGGCCTACTCTTTAAAAAAAGCGAAACGGGATTTAACGTGTGCGCAAGATGTTCTGCGTGTGTTCGCACACGGAGCCTCGGTTTATAGTCTCATCTGAAGGACTTTTACATCCGCATATACGCCAGCACGCATGCACGCGTGCACACACATACACAAACACACACACAGACACACACACACACACACACACACACACACACACACACACACACACACACACACACACATACACACACACACACACTCACACAGAGAACTTCACAGTGATGTGACAGCTTCGACGAAAAGTTGTTGAAGAAGTGCAGACAGGGGATCTTCGTGTGAAGTGAGCGTGCCAGGAATAGTCCACTAATCACTCTAAACCCATTTTTCCTTCTCCCACCCACTGACGGCTGGCTTATTCCTCTTCCCTCCCCCCCCCCCCCCACCCCTCACCCCCCCCCCCCCCCCCCCCCCCCCCCCCCCCCCCGCCGCTCCACAAGACGCACAACATACGCCGCACGCTTGCACACACACAGAGACACACACAGACACACACACACACACACACATTTCTTATCACTTAATGTGAATATACAATAAACTGAATAACAACAACAACAACAACACACACATACACACACACACACAATAATTTTCCTATCACATAATGTGAATAGACGATCAATTGAATAACAACAACAACAACACACACACACACACACACACACACACACCACCACCACCACCACCACCACCACCACCACCACATCACACACACACAATTTCCTCCTGTTCCTCCTCCTTAAAGCTTTCTTCTATCAATATTTGATCTCCAGGAATCGAAGGGGCTGTTCAGAGAAGCTGAATTTTCTCCCTTTTTTTCTTTTTGTGTTTTGGCTTTTTTTTTATGGAGGGGTGGTGGGGAGGATGTTGCTGCATCCAGCATCCCTGATAGATTTTGCCATGAACATTCCTTCATTGGAGTGTGCGGATGAAGGAGGTAAACGCTTTTTTTTTCTAATCCAATGTAGTAGCGCTCTCTGTCAGGATTTGATGTGTAATCGTCTGCTGCCCATTCAGTGTTAATCGTGTTTTAGGATGAGTAGCGGGGTGGGGGGGTAGGGGAAGGGGGTTGCAGGGACGGAGGGGGGCGGGAGGGTGTCACAGTCTGAAATAACTTTTTGCATAATAAAATTGATATCTCATTGCAAAACGTGATTTGCGCGCGCGCGCACACACACACATACACACACACACACACACACACACGCACGCACACACACAAACTTGTCTAATATCACGTAATGTGAAAGACGTTAAATTAAAGAAGAACATACACAAACAAACACACATACACACACCTTGGTTTAATGTTTTTTTTCATTAGTAGGTTATTTAAAAAACGGCATCTCTTTTAGTTTGAATGCAGCTACCTTCATGGTGGACACACACACACACACACACACACACACACACACACACACACACACACACACAAAATGGTCGCATATCCAAAATCTCACCATTGGTGTACCTCGGAGCTCTAGCTCAGGAAAGAAAAAAAAATTAGACACATTTTCAGAATGAAGCAATTGATCCAGGCAGAGGGCAGTATGCAGTGCACCCCCAGAAAGACACAGACCTACCAGGGACGGGATAGCCTAGCGGTTAGAACATTGCGCTCGCAATCTGACAACCCGGGTTCGATTCCCGCTCAAGGGGATATTTTCCCCTGGAGTTAACATCAGTGCAGACTCCACTCTCCCCAAAAGTGGGTTTTTTTCCGGATAAGACTATAAACCGAGGCCCTGTGTGCGAACGCACGCAGAACATCTTGCGCACACGTTAAATTCCTGTTCCGCTTTTCGTAAGAGTAGGCCATTGTGTGCCGATGGGAACAGATGACAATTTACAAAACTGCATACACACGGGGACTGGATGTAAAAAAGCACATAAGTGTTATTCCATTATCCTCGATATAAAAGAATTTTTTTAAATTTTACAGAATAAAAAATAAATTCCTATTATTATCCCTCTTTGGTGTTCAAAGAGGAGGTAGATATAGAGGCAGTAATATCCCACTACCAGATAATTATTTAGTGATATTTTTCTGATATGTCCCAAAATTCCCTTTCTTGCCATCATGAATGTACTGTTTAGTTGTTCGTTTTTAGTCTTTATCGAAGATATTATCTCCCATGCTGAACTATGGCTCAAACAATTATGTCCCTTGTCCCAAAACTTAGGAACCGGTATCTACCTAGTCTGTTATTTTCTCAGAAAAGGATGTAAAATCTGCTATGCAAAAAAAACAAAAATCTCGAGATTATTCTATACATGATTTCTGTTATTACGCAATGTTTTTATTATGTAGCATTTTTATATATCGAGGATAATGGAATAAGCACTTATGTGCTTTTTTACATCCAGTCTCCGTGTGTATGTGGTTTTGTAAATTCTGTCATCAGTTCCCACCAGCACACAATGGCCTACTCTTACGAAAAGCGGAACATTGACTCTATCAGGTCCTGATTATTGTTTCTATAGTTGCTCTGAGGCCACTCGACCAAAAACAGAATAGGTTGGATAAAAAAAAAAGTAAAATATACAGTCAACGAGTTATTTTGACTGAAATCTTTTGTCGCATGCATCGGAGTATTTTTATTCTTTTATTTCAAGGATAATGGAACGAGCATTCATTTCTTGGTGGGGGGTTTTAAGACTCAGTCCCCGTGTGCCTGCAGGTTTGTCAATTTTGTCATCCTTCCTACCTGCACAAACTGCCTACTCTTCCAAAAGGCTTTAAGAAAAAGTTTTCATTTTCTATTTTGTCTTTACTAAGAGAGAGAGAGAGAGAGAGAGAGAGAGAGAGAGAATGAGATTAAGGAAGAGAGGAGACTCGAGAGAGAGGAGAGAGAGAGAAGAGAGAATCTTTTGAATGAATCTTTATTTTCCAAGGGTAACAGAATAAGCATTGGCATACTTTGTTTTTCATCCGTCCCTGAGAGAGAGGGTGGGAGAGAGAGAAAGAGAGAGAGAGAGTAGAGAGAGAGTGAAGAGAGAGAGAGAGAGAGAGAGAGAGAGAGAGAGAGTCTTTTGAATGCTTTCCAAGGGTAACAGAATAAGCATTGGCATACTTTGTTTTTCAACGGCCCTTACAGAGAGAAAGAGAGAGAGAGAAGAGAAGAGAGAGAGAGAGAGTGAGAGAGAGAGAGAAGAGATAGAGATGAGAGAGGAGAGAGAGAGAGAGAGAGAGAGTGAGAGAGAGAGTCTTTTGAATGAATCTTTATTTTCCAAGGGTAACAGAATAAGCATTCGCATACTTTGTTTTTCATCCGGCCCTTAGAGAGAGACAGAGAGAGAGAGACAGAGAGAGAGAGAGAGAGGGGGGGAGA
>CM054150.1:24399034-24409034 GCA_028751875.1 Rapana venosa
AAGAGGGTGGCTACCAAATATTGCCAGCAAGGCTGAGTGTTTACAACAAATACCTGTTTTATGGGGGTATTCTAAAACAATGAAATAATTATCTTTTAAAAAGTATAGTACATTAAACATTAGTAAAGAAATGTTATGTCCTGGGGGGGTTAAAGATTAGGAACAATTACGTGGTTTTTTTTGTGTCTAGTTCTCAAAGAGAGAGTGAGTGAGTGAGTGAGAGAGAGAGAAACAGAGACAGACAGACAGACAAGACAGACACTGGCACACATACACACACACACACACACACACACACACACACACACACACACACACACACACACACACACACACACACACACACAAACAGACAGGCAAACAGAAAGGCAGACATGAGAACAAACGATGGGTTTGGGGGCCATGTTTATTCAGAACTCCCAGTGTAACTGCTGGAAAAGACACTTCAGAAATGCGCGTTCAAAAAGGATCATCCATTTTCTGCCGAATTAAAGTGAATGGAGTGATGCTGACCCCCCTAACACAAACAGCGCAGGGTTTTTCCAACATCAACATCACATTGTCGACATGGCTTGTAATCTCGTTCAGTTTTCTGTATTTATAAAAGATTTCTATTTGGCGGGTGAGGGGGGGTGAGGGGTGGGGGATTGGGCGTGTGTGTGGGGGTGGGGGGGGCGGTGTGTGTTTGTGGTGGTGGTGTGGGATGGGTGGGTGTGGGTGTGTGTGGTGGTGGTGGTGGTGGTGGTGAGTATGTGGGGATATGAGTGTGTGTGTGAGTGTGTGTGTTTGTGTGTGTGTGTGTGTGTGTGTGTGTGTGTGTGTGTGTGTGTGTGTGTGTGTGTGTGTGTGTGTGTGTGTGTGTGTGTGTGTGTGTGTGTGTGTGTGTGTGTGTGTGTGTGTGTGGTTTTCTCTATTCATAAAGGACTGGTATTTGTCTCATGTGTCGGTGTGCATGTGTGTGTGTGTGTGTGTGTGTGCGTGCGTGTGTGTGTGTGTGTGGGATAGAGACAGCGTGGATGCATAGACAATATGGGACAGAAAGCAGTGTATGACAAAGGCTAATAGAACACAGAGGCATGATGATGAAACAGTCACCTTGTTGCCTGTGAAGAAAAAGAATGTTTGTCATCGATTCACACACACACACAATACGACCAACACACACTACACACACCACACACACTACACACACACACACACACTTACACACACACACACTACACACCACACACACCCACACACACACACAGACTTACACACACTTACACACCACTACACTTAAACACACACACTTACAAAACACCACACACACTTACACACACACTTACAAACACACACTTACACACACTTAACACACAACACTTACACTACACACGCACACACACTACCACACTTAACACAATACACACACACACACAACATTACACAACACAACACACACACACACTTCACAACTACACACACACTTACACACACACACACACACTACACCAAAACACACACGTAACCACACCACACACTTACACACACATTACACACACACACTACACTTACACACACGACACCACAACTTACACACACACAACACTTCCACACACACAACATTACACAAACACAAACACACACACACACACTTACACACACTTACACATACACACACACACTTACACACACACATACAACACACACACACACACACACAACACACACACACACACACACACACACACACACACACACATACACACTTACACACTACGGACAAAACGGTCTCCAAGTTCCGACTTTCTGTGTACGTCGTAGTAGAGAGTCTGCCTCACACACTCATCTCATCTGACGTCTGCCTTCAACAGTCCCCTACTCTACCCCCAACCCCTTCTTCCAACAGGATGAATGTAGAGGTGGGACAAGCTTTGTGACTGCAACGCAGATTAGAAACAGAAAACCGGGTTTTCGGAGAGAGCTGAGTGACTGCGTGTTAGCCTTCAGCCGGCAGAAAAACCCAGTAATTGTATCAGTCACAATCAATGGAGGAGAGCTGTGAATGGAAATCCAATCACTGGGACTCTCTTGAAGAGACGTAACCCCATGGTCCTGTTGGAGTGTGTGTGCGTGTGTGTGTGTGTGTTTGTGAGTGTGTGTGTGTGTGTGTGTGTGTGTGTGTGTGTGTGTGTGTGTGTTGTGTGTGTGTGTGTGTGTGTGTGTTGTGTGTGGTGTGTGTGTGTGTGTGAATGTGTGAATGTGTGTGTGTGTGTTGGTGTGTGAATGTGTGTTGTGAATGTGTGTGAGTGGGGCACTGTGCAAAAGACAGTAAGTTTATTAGTGGTCTGCCTAGAAAGCCAAAAGTCCCGGTTGGAAGTGTGCGGTGGCTTGATCCCCCTTTTGGGCCCGAAACTGTTTCCTCCCACCATCCACTCGACCATGAGTGGTGGTCTGGGTGCTCGTCTTTCGGATGAGACGAAGAACCGAGGTCCTGTGTGTTTACGCGTAATTATTTAGCGCACGTGAAAGAGCCCACGGTAACAAGAGAGTTGTCCCTGGCAAAATTTTGTAGAAAAAGGCCACTCTGACAGGGGGAATAAACAGTTGCAGACAGGAAAAGAAAAAATAACGCGTGGCGCTGCTCTTGTGGCGACGCTCTCTCTCTCTCTCTCTCTCTCTCTCTCTCTCTCTCTCTCTCTCTCTCTCTCTCTCTCTCTCTCTCTCTCTCTCTCTCTCTCTCTCTCTCTCCGCGGGGAGCAGCCGAATTCACGTAGAGAAATCTTCCGTGACTTGAAGTTGTATAAATAAATAAATAGGTAAATAAATAAAATAAAAGTCGCCCCCATTAAACGGAAGCAGGAAAGTATGTTTCAATGACATGACAGTCATCTAAGATTTTTTTTTTTAATACTTCATCCTGTAATTTCTCACAGAAACGTTCCCCAGGTAACCCAGCCTGGCATGCCTCATGCTACATTCAAACACTGTAGTAGTCCACAGGTTTTCTAGGTGCTGCTGAATATCTGTTTGGAGTTTCCTGTACAATTATTGTGAAACGAAAATGTAGAACTGAGGAAGAGCCATAATTGGAAAAACACGTCTGTGTATATAATAATGTTGTGGCAGGTCATAACTTATGTTTTAATCATGTTGTTCATTTTCTACAGCCCCCCTCCCACCCCCCCCCCCCAAAAAAAAGAAACCAACCAAAAAACAAAACAACAGACAGCACCAAAAAGAGAAAGAAAAAAAGAAGGAAAAAAAGGAACGTAAATTACAGTTTCCGCTGCTTATTCCATTTTTCAAATGTGCTTTAAAAAAAGAAAAAAATAGCCTTTCTTCAGATTTATGTGCTAAGACAAAATTTAACACGTAAAGCTATTTCATTGTTCACTGAACAATAAAGATTTATTGTTCAGACTCGTTTTTATTGTTGTAGTTATACCCAAAAAAAACATCCATTTCTGATTAATGATCAAAGGTTTACTGTGTAAGATTTTCCTGTAGAAGATTTTGAAAATGTTCATTTGTAGCTGTTTAGTTATACACAATATTGTCAAAAATATATTCATAAGTCGGCTCACAAGCTAGTCACTTTGTTACGAAGTTTTTGCCATATCATAATCAACTGTCCTAAGCTTTTGTAAAGCATTAAATGCAGCATACACGTATTTCATATAGCTCTATCGCCCTGACAAAATGGTAAACGAAGTCCTGCTTTGGAGGCCCTAAATGTCAGATGGTGGGTTTTTTTTAAACGAAGTACGGAAAAAGTTAAAAATTAAAGGCAAAGTTACCCGCTTTAGCAGAAGTTGTCTCAAAAACGAAGCATGAAAAAAGTTAGTAGAATCAAAGTTAGTTAACCTAGCAAAAGTTAGCTAACCCTAACCACAAGCCATTTTTTTTCTTTCTTCAAGTGACCTCTAACCTTAAGCCTTTTAAGCATAGCTAACGTTTTCTCATGCTCTATGTGTTAGAAAATGTAAATCTCTGTGGCTTTATGGAAACAGATGTGGATTTTATTCACGAACCGCACTGCTACAGGCATACCATGTGGAACAGAAAACCGTCTGGAAACAGAAAACCATGTGGAAAGGGAAAACCATCTGGACACAGAGAACCATCTGGAAATAGAAAATCATGTGGAAACAGAAAACCATGTGGAAACATAAAACCGTCTGAAAACAGAAAAACTATGTGGAAACAAAACCGTCTGGAAACAGAAAACCACGTTTGAGGCAGGAAACCACATGGAAACAGAAAAGCACGTTGAAATAGAATACCACATGGGAACAGGAAAAAAATGTTGAAACAGGGAACCACGTTGAAACAGAAAACCACGTTGAAACAGAATACCACATGGAAACAGGAAACCATGTTGGAATAGAACACCACATGGAAACAGAAAACAATGTTGAAACAGAACACCACATGGACACAGGAAACCACATTGAGAACAGAAAACAACATGGAAACAGGAAACCATGTCGAAACAGAGACCAACCATTCTAGGGAACAGAAAAAGTCAAATATAATAAAGTTCAAACACTCCTGACACAAAACGCTATTCGAAATGACGCGCTGACCTAGCGCAGACAATGAAGCGTGAAAACGAGAGGCACTGTGTGGCAGAAGCACTACCGTATATAACCTGATAGTCTTGCCTGTGGAGAAGTTGTGATCACTTCACAAGGACAGAAAGAAAGAAAAAAAAGCCTACATCCCAGTTCCTTTTGCTTTTTTTTATAAAAAAAACATTCTAGATGACGCACTAACGTCAAATGTGTAGTCTCCTTGCTCTGTTTTAAGTTTGCTTGCTTGTTTTGCTTTATCGGGATAGCCTAGTGGTCAGAACATTGCGCTCGCAATCTGACGACCCGGGTTCGATTCCCGTTCAAGGGGAATATTTTCCCCTGGAGTTAACATCAGTGTTTAAGGAGAGTTGCATGCCTGTAAATGATTGAGTGCAAGCGCTTCGATTTTGTGTTTTTTACAAGATTCAGCGCTATATAAATTCCATATATATTATTATATTATTATTAGACCCCACTCTCCCCAAAAGTCCTTCGGATGAGACTATAAACCGCACAGGTCCCGTGTGCGAACGCACACAGAACATCTTGCGCACACGTTAAATCCTGTTCCGCTTTTCGTAAGAGCAGGCCATTGTGTGCCGGTGGGAACAGATGACAGAATTTACAAAACCGCATACACACGGGGACTGGATGTAAAAAAGCACATACGTGCTTATTCCATTATCCTCGATATAAAGAATAAATAAAATGAATTATCCGTTCTCTTGTACCGCTTAGCTAAGGCGTGGAGGGGAGAGAGAGAGAGCTGACGGTCTCTGGCATGCTGGACAGCCCGGCTAGGTGGTGGGATGGTGTGGCCATCATGGTGTGAACATTGACCAGTTTGGGGGATTTAAAGTTTATAACCTGAAACTCGTATCTGAGTGGAGGAAAAAAAAGGTGACTGATTGTAGGTTAACTTTCAGCTTAGGGATTTCTAACTGTTTTCAGTGAAAATCGACACGAGGAGCGCTGGAGGAAAATTCCATCTAGTAGATGGGACGGAATAGCTCAGTGGTCGGAGCACTCGCTTTCCCCCAGCCAAGTTAAGCAGCGTCGAGCGTGGTTACCAGTTGGATGGGTGACCGTTTGCGCGCCTTGGCTTCAGTATAGTTCTCAGTTCACCCAGTGTAAATGGGTACCTGCCCTCTTTAGGGTCAGGGAATGTAAAGCAGCGAGGGAGAGGAGATGGGCGCCGCCCTCAATATGCTGGCCCTAGAGAAGTGAGGTCTCTGACGCCTCGCTCCCTACGACCTTATAGGTTATGGGACTCCTTTACCTTTAACCTTTACCTTAGATGGATGAACTGCAAGTTTGGCATGTTCCAGTTGCGAGGCAGGCATAGACAGCGCGAGACCGCCATGAAATAGGAAGTGGAGGGACATATTACATAGTTGAATGTACAAGCAAAGTACAAATTTATAAAGAAAGTAAATGTTATGGTTTATATTTCCCAATGTTGCATTCACCGTGATAATAATACTGTACCCCATTGGTATAACTATGGTTAATATTTTAAAGTATAATGCAGAGTTATCACGCATAATGATTAAGATTTTTTACATCTTCGTGTTTTTAGAAACAGGATTGTATCAGTGTAAGTATTACTACCATAACTTACTTTGTTTTTTGCTAGGGTTTTTTATCTTTGCAGTGGTCGCTAAGAATGAGATCTTAACAGACAGAAAAGTCTTTTGAGAAGCTAAACAACACAACACAACAACGCAAGGGTTAAAACTACCCAGCCAAAAGTGAGGAGTTTGAAAAACAAACTCAGAAGCACACTAACAAGTGACAAAATAAACCTGTCTAGATCTGGAAGCAAACAAAGAAGCAAGCATCTGTGAAACAAAGGGCTTAACGGGATATCATGAGGAATTAGAAACAATGAGGTGCTTAAGGTACTAAAACACTTTTGACTTGGTGTGCTTAGCGAGTTGGAAAGCAACACACTTCGTTGCCTTTTTCTAACAACCAAGAGATGGGGAAGAAGGAAGAAGAAATCCTCATCTTATCTGGAGTTGGCTGTGAGAGAACATGAAAGTTTATGGGAATCTTTTCCCCACAGAAATGGCATTTCTTCCCCACACAAACAGTGGTTTACCACACCACGTGGAAATGGGGGGGAAAAAAGTCAAACGAGGTGGAGATACCATCGATATAAAACATATCGATATCCTTACTTGACGTGCATAGGTACGTGCAGACATTGAGGTGTGGAATAGTAGGTAGGTAGGTAGGTAGGTAGGTAGGTAGGTAGGTAGGTAGGTAGGTAGGTAGGTAGGTAGGTAGGTAGGTAGGTAGGTAGGACAGTGGCAGTGTGAGAGGCAGCAGCATGACAACACAGTCTCTGTACTGACCATGGGCAATACATGCACACTCACTTCACACCATAGAGTTTCCAAAGCTCTCACACACACACACACACACACACACACACACACACACACACACACACACACACACACACACACACACCACATGTTTTTGTTGTGTCAAATAAGTCTACATGACTTAAATGGCAATAAAATATTCTGAATCTGAATGTGAATCACACACACACAGACACACACACACACACACACACACACCACCTCAATTCTGGGTCACACCCTCATCTGTCTGTAGTCCTCCCAATCTCCTTTGCACAAGGCGTGGGGCTGGGACAGACTTTACTATTTTAACATCGATTGCACACAGAAAAGCCCAATGTGAAGACACTGGGCAGGCCTACGTGCATAATCGTATCAGAACAAAAAATCGATGGAGGAAAGCAGTGAGTGGAACTGCAATAAATCAAGAAGACATCTACACAGCCAGCCACAGTCTGGCTAGTCTGGTCCTGGGATGGAAACAGCTCGCAGACTTTAAAAAAAAACCGCCATGAAAATGTAATGGAAGCACAGTGGGATAATATTCATGCACCAGTTGAATGACAGCTGATATGAAGCATTTTGGGTTTGTTTTGTTTTTTCAATGAAGTATTCGCCAAAATGATAGCTTGCAGTTCTCACTGGTGTATAAGAATAATTTTGTGGGGGTTTTTTTAACTGTCATTCTGGTTACTGTTAAAAGTGCATTATTGCAGTTAGTATGAATGGTTTATAAGGGGGGGGGGGAATCATAAAGAAAGCAAACCTATATCAATTGACCATTTTGGGGATGAAGTTTGGATATCCAGGAGATGAAAAAAAATAGATTGGAACAAGAGAGTTCTATAGAATAAACAGAACTGAGAATGAGCCTCCCAGCACTATGATTCGTTCACTATACACGTTCTCTTTAACTGACATCATACATAACAACATCGATGGTGAATTGTATGCTTTCTTCTTTATGATATTATCAACAATTTCACCTTACTTTACATCAGCTGCAGAAGTCATCTCTGCTATGTGCACATTCAAAAGCAGCATAGGTGGCCATCCTGGCTCGGTGGTTAGAGCGTTGTGCTCCTGATCTGACTGCACGAGTTCGAGCCATCACCCAGAGGCGCGTTCGAGTAGATTTTCTCCCTTCAGTTACTGACTCCACCCTTCCCCCTGTCGAAAGTCCTTCGGATGACACTATAAACCTATGTCCCGTGTGCTGAACTCTTGCAGAACATCTTGCTCACAGGTTAAAACCGGTTTTTCCATTTGGAAGAGTAGGCCATTGCGTGCTGGTGGGAACGGCTGACAAAATATACAAAAAATAGCATTCACACTGATGTATTTATTTCCCGAAGTCAGAATACGGCTACCGTAATGGTGGGTAAACACTCGCGTACGCGAAATCTCATGATTGGTGAAATTCGGAACTCTAGCTAAGGAACTAAAATTTTAAAAAAGACAGAAAAAGAAAGTAGTATAACAAGTATACTTTATACCGCGAACAGCTGAAATCCTATTTCTATATCAGTGCACTATTGAGAAAAGATCATATTAGGTTTATTTTCATGTTTACAAGCCTAGGACATGTAACAATAATGGGTTGTTTTTTAATGTTATTATCTCTTATTTTGACTAACGATAGTATGCAGACCATCAGATTTGACGTTAATCATGCTTAAATGTTTTCAGGCAAAAACAATATATGCCACAATTAATCTGTGTCGATTTGTTTCTTGCTTGTTACACTAATTATATTGATTCAAGCGGGAGGGGGGGGGGGGTTAGTGAAGAACGTACATTTTTCTTCTTGTACAATTAGGTACAGATAATTGTTAAATTGGTACAGATCTGTAAGAAGTCAATAAATCGAATAATGGCGTATTGTAACTGACATTCCATTTTCACTGTCGTAAGTATAAAAATATCTCTCTCTCTCTCTCTCTCTCTCTCTCTCTCTCTCTCTCTCTCTCTCTCTCTCTCTCTCTCTCTCTCTCTCTCTCTCTCCCTCCCTCCCTCCCACACACACACAAACACACACCCAGCAACACCCCCCCATCCACACACACACACACACACACACACACACACACACACACACATCATAATCGTTTCATCATCATGCCTCTGTGTCCAATGCAGCCCTTGTCACACACTGCTTCCTGTCCCACACCGTCTCTGTCCCAAGTTAGTTGTCTCTCTCTGACTTTACCTTTGTCCCGTACTGCCTCTGTCCCGTGCTGCCTCTGTCCCACGCATTCTCTGTCCCGTGCTGTCTCTGTCCCACACAATCTCTGCCCCGTGCTGTCTCTGTCCCAAACAGCCTCTGTATCGCGCTGTCCGTGTCCCAAGTAGTCATTGTCTCACTTTACCTCTGTCTCGTTCTGCCTCAGCCCCACAATGCCTCTGTTCCTGCTTCATTCCAACACACTGCCTCTGTCCCACACACTCCTTCTGTCCCACACTGCCTCTGTCCCACACACTGCCTCTGTTCCTGCTTCATTCCAACACACTGCCTCTGTCCCACACACTGCCTATGCCCCATACTGCCTCTGTCCCACACACTCCCTCTGTCCCATACTTCCTCTGTTCCATACTGCCTCTGTCCCATACTGCCTCTGTCCCACACACTCCCTCTGTCTCACATACTGCATCTGTCTCACATACTCCCTCTGTCTCACATACTGCTTCTGTCCCATACTGCATCTTTTCCATACTGCCTCTGTCCCATACTGCCTCTGTCCCACATACTGCCTCTGTCCCATACTGCCTCTGTCCCACATACTGCCTCTGTCCCACACACTGCCTCTGTCCCACATACTGCCTCTGTCCCATACTGCCTCTATTTTTTTTTATACCACTTTAAGTCACGAGATTTCTCTGCGTGAAATTCGGGCTGCTCTCCCCGGGGAGAGCGCGTCGCCACAAGAGCAGCGCCACCCTCTTTTTTCTTTTGGTCTGCAACTGTATTTGTTTCCCTATCAGAGTGGCTTTTTTCTAATAATTTTGCCAGGGACAACTCTCTTGTTGCCGTGGGTTTTTTACGTGCGCTGAAAATTTTGTGTAACACACGGG
>CM054150.1:24419034-24421534 GCA_028751875.1 Rapana venosa
AAGCACTCATGTGCTTTTTTTTACATCCAGTCCCCGTGTGTATGCGGTTTTAGTAAATTTTGTCATCTGTTCCCACCGGCACACAATGGCCTACTCTTTCGAAAAGCGGAACAGGATTTAACGTGTGCTCAAGATGTTCTGCGTGCGTTCGCACACGGGGCCTCGGGTTTACAGTCTCATCCGAAGGAGAAGATCATGTATGCACGTTAAAGATCCTGTAGTTTATGTCAGGGTTTTGGTGGGTTACCAAAACACGAACGTACCCAGCACACACACATCCTCTGGCGGAATGTGGCTACCTTCGTGGTGGGCAATTTTTTTTGTCGCATACGCCAAAATCTCACCGTTGTTAAACTTCGGAGTTCTAGCCGAGGAACGAAAAAAAAATTACAACAGAGAAATCTGTTCTAATAAGAATGCAATGCAATACAATACAATGCACTGCAATATGTATGTTTGTCCGTCGTGTCCGACGATGACCTCCAAAACAGCAGAGGAGGCAGCTGCTGTTTTGGAAACTGGGCAGAAATTTGATTATAGTGGAGATGCCTTGCCCACAGTTCATCCCCACTCTCTCGGCCAAGTGGGCATAAGGACAGTCAGCGTTGGAGATGTTCTCCAAAGGCCAACCAGCCCCCAGGGCTGCAGCACATAAGGACTGTGCGAGTCAAGCCTCCAAGTCAGAGAGTCCTAGTCGATCACTAAAGACTAAGCTGTAAAGTGGAAATCTACGAGTGGGAAAGCCACTGGTCATACAGCCTCTCACTTTGCTGTTGCCCCCAGCGTCAATGGTTTAATCAAGAACTGTGATAAAGCCCAGGCGCTGACGGCAAAATAATACAATACAATGCAACACAATCGACCATAATACTAGACAAATCCCAAGGTTATGTCTTTTTAAAAGAAAACCACGTAAGAGGAAGGAGATTACGACGGTTTTGTTTTGGAAGGTTGTTGGGTTTTTTATTCATGCAGACATCCGACTGAGTCTGTAACTCATCTAGCATAAGTGCACATAAGAGCTTATTCAATTCACTCACTCACTCACTCGTCCCTTGGTCGGGACGACCGTTGGGGTACCCGCACGGACGCTGCAAGTGGACCGCCAAATGGTTCTGTCCTGGGCTGCTTTCAGGAGGTTTGGTACAGTGAGGCCGGTCCACTCCTTGATGATGGATATCCAGCTTTTGCGTGGTCGCCCCTGCCTCCTTGCTCCTTCCACCATTCCCTGCAGGACTGTCTTTGACAGGCTGTTATGCCTTGTTGTGTGGCCAAACCATTTCAATTTCCTCCGTTTGACTGTATCTAGCAATGGTTCTTGTTTGCCAGCCAGTGCCTCGATCTGCTGCCAGACGTAGTCGTTGGTTTTACGGTCTCTGTAGGTGATGTTCAGGATCCGCCTGAGGCACTTCATCTCAAAGGCTTGAATGCGACGTTCTAAATCGGCAGTGATTCCATTATCCTCTATATAAAAGAATAAAATAAATAAAAGAATAAAATAAATAAATAAATAAATAAAATAGCTCCCATGGTAAACTGACTCAAATGTTCCCCAAACTTTCACTCCATGTTCTCGACAACAACTGAAGGAAGGAAAGGACACAGAAAGCGGGCAGTTTGTTGTCAACTGATCACTGGGTGAAAGAACTGATGGGTTTGGGGGGTTTTTCCTTTACTTTGTACCGCGTCAATATTTAATATTTCTGTTATGAATCTCTTTACCGTGTTTGTTTGGGGGGGGGGGGAAGGTGTTACACAATTGACTCCATTTTTTCCCCAGTAAATCACTAAGAGATGATTGATTTCAGATGATCAGTTAGAGATGATTGATTTCATGTACTCCATCAGAGATGTTTCAGGTAATCCATCATAGACTATTCGTTTCAGGTAGTCAGTCAGAGATGATTTGTTTCAGGTAATCAGTCAATCAGAGATGATTCAGTTCAGGTAATCAATCAGTCAGAAACGATTCAGTTCAGGTAAGCAGTCGGAGATGCTTCAGTCAGGTAATCAACCATTCAGAGATGTTTTAATGCAGGTACTCAATCAGGTATGATTCAGTTCAAGTAATCAACCATTCAGAGATGATTCAGTTCAGGTAATCAATCAGAGATGATTCAGTTCCGGTAATCAATCAGAGATAATTCCGTTCAGGTAATCAATCAGTCAGAGATGATTCAGTTCAGGTAAGCAATCAGAGATTATTCAGTTCAGGTACTCTGTCAGTCAGAGATGATTCAGCTCAGGTAATCAATTTATCAGAGATTATTCAGTTCAGGTAATCGATCAGTCAGAGATGATTTATTTTTGAAAATCAGTCAGAGTTTCACTTCTGTTGTTCCTGGATCGTGAACAGCAGTGTGTTTAACCGACCGTAAGGAAAGGAATAATGTTTTCGCAAAGCTGTTCTTTTCCAAGATCAAAGAGAACACAGACCTTGTGACACTACTTCGTCACATGCGTATGATGTGCACGTGTTCGTGTATGCCTTGGGCTGTCA
>CM054150.1:24426534-24429034 GCA_028751875.1 Rapana venosa
TAAAAGAAGCTGCCTTCCCTACAACTGGAATTTGAACAGAGCTTGAGAAAATATAAACTTACTACAAGACACCATATATAAAAAAAACATTCTTTGAAATTCTGATAATAGTACCAGACTTGACAAACCTGTAAGAAGTTTAGAGATTGTCCAGACATCTGAGAATTGAAAGAATGTAAGGATTTTTAATTTTTTTTAAAAGAAGAAAGAAATAATACAAGGTCTGCATTCAGTAGATCTCAAAAAAGATTTATCTGCGATTCTTTGAGCTGTCATTTCAAAAGAACAACAGCGTGGAATTGACACGGCTGCTAGAACGTGTCGCTCAGTGCAGAGTCTGATGAACTGGGATTGTATTCACAGGCTGGGGATGTGGTTGTTGGTTGTTGTTTTTTGCTTGGAGATGTGTCAGTTGGAAAGTAGCTGGACAATGACGATCGATATCGCCGGTCAGGCGGTACATGGTACAACACAGTCCGTGCTTCGGTTTCAGGATGGTAGTGCATACACTGGGATTGGCGCTAACATTGGAGTTAACATCAGTGCAGACTCCACTCTCCCCCCACCCAAAAGTCCTTCGGATGAGACTTATAAACCGAGGCCCCGTTTGCGAACGCACGCAGAACATCTTGCGCACACGTTAAATCCATGTTCCGCTTTTCGTAAGAGTAGGCCATTGTGTGCCGGTGGGAACAGATGACAGAATTGACAAATCCGCATACACACGGGGACTGGATGCTTTAAAAAAAAAAGCACATGAGTGCTTATTCCATTATCCTCGATATAAAAGAATAAATGAATAAATAAAATTAATTAATTGGCCGGCAAGCCACAAAGCATGCGGACGTGCGTGTCTAATTGTACACGTGCATGCTCGTGCTCCTACACGAGTGTGCGCGAAAGCATACACACACGCACACACACACATACACACACAAAACACACACACACACACACACACACACATACACTCACACACACACAAACACACACATATACCGCTGCGCACGGTATCATATTCATTTGTATTTTTTTACGTCCGATTTCATCTGTGTTCATTATTGCAAACAAAGCGACTTGCTGACAGCCTAATGAAGTTAGCATTGTCCACAACTGTTGCTTCTTTGAGCTCTAGAATCAAAGGGATGAGTCCAGAATCATCCACAAACAAGACCACTAGAGATCTCTCTCTCTCTCTCTCTCGCTCTCTCGGGTGATCTCCCTTTGAGATAGGCAGGAAGATTATTTTGCTGTCAACTAGTTTACCTGAAAAATAGATTTTCATCCAACACCATGTCCGTTGTCGGTCTACCAACAACGTTGAAAGTTACCTTGGATGTTCTGCTCCAAGAAAATCACCTTACTTCTTGGAAAATCGCTGGAAGTGGCGACAGCACAGTCGTTGTGCTACGACTGAAAGCCAGCCCAGCCAACAACAGCAACATGGCGCAACAGCACGCCCCTGTCATCTCCCACAGCTACCGTAGGAAGCCGCCAAGTCAGATTTCCAGAGACAAAATGAGGACAGAAGAGAGGAAAAGGACAGCACTGAGGGAAGAAGAATTGGAGGCAAGTGAAAATGTTGTAACAGAGGAACATTCACCATGTTTATTTGTTCCCACACCTCCTTCAAGCTGTGCTGTGTCACACACTGTCACACCCCCTTCTGCCAACAGCACACAGTTGCAAGAATACGCACGTGAAATCCGTCGTTCACCAAGCTATGTCAGAGAGTCAGAGAATGAAAAGCATGCTGACGTGCAATGTGGCATTGACCTTGCCGATGTGTTTACAACGGAAACCACAGACTGTGACGATCCTCTGGCAAAAGTTCAGCAAGTTGGAACTAGTGCCGACGTCATCAAGAACTATGTGGCTAAACTGACCGATAGATCTTTGCAGAGGAAGCTAAGGGACACGCGTAGAAACCAAGACTTTAGTAAGGTGTTCAGTAGTAAGCGGCATCCAGAAACGATGGTATGTGAAACAGACGATCTTGTTTTTCGTTTTAAATGGACTGCTGCTGATGACACACCCCCGGATTTGTTTTGGTTTGTGAAAAGAAACACCAGGCTGATGACCAATGAAGAATACTGTGTCTACCAGAATCTGAAGCTGTGGTGCCCTGTGGACCGGGAGAAAATGAAAGATCGAATCAGTGCCGGACTTGATGTGATGCATGTAATAGTGGACGCAGTTCGATTCTTGCTTGGATAATCCGCGCGCGCGCGCGCGCGCGTGTGTGTGTGTTTATGTGCGTGCGTGCGTGCGTGCGTGCGTGCGTGCGTGCATGTGTGTGTGTGTGTGCGTGTGTCCGCGCGCGTGTATGTGTGTATGTGTGTGTGTGTGAGTGTGTGTGTGTATATTTGAGTGTGTTTGTGCATGTGTGGATGAGTATATGCGCGTATGTGTATTATGTGAGGAGGGTGTATATGTGTCTGTGTGTGTGCGTGCGTGTGAGAGCGAGAGCGAGCTGTACGCTACAAGCCACCTGAATTGT
>CM054150.1:24444034-24456534 GCA_028751875.1 Rapana venosa
CTTACCTGACCTTGTATGGCCTGATCTTATCTGACCTGGCCTGACCTTACCTTACCTTACCTGACCTTGTCTGATCTGATCTTACCTGGCCTGATCTTACCTGACCTGACCTGACCTGACCTTACCTTACCTTACTTGACCTGACCTTACCTTACCTTACCTTACCTTACCTTCAACACTGAGACACCAGACGTGGCCCATCCCGGTAGAGGCCCTGGAAAAACTAGGGGGACCAGCGGGGGTCACTGCGACAGACTGCAGACTTCGCCATCCACACCAGACTAAACAACTATTGATTTTAAGCGTGGCCAAGCAACGCAGAAGAAAATGTAACTACATCGGTAAATAAAGAAATCGATAGTTTACATCTATATTATAATACATCATAGTTTATACGACCATATTTCATCACCTCACGTCAAGTCATGTCGAATTAGCTTACGTTACAATATGCCACGTTACATTGCATTACATTTTGTCACATCACATCACATCACGTCATGTTGAATTAGGCTACGTCACAATACACCACCTTACTTTGCGTTACAGTATACCACATCACATCGTATTGCATAAGCCTACGTTAAAATACATCACGTTACATTTGCATTATAATATACCACATCACATCATATTGAATGAGCCTACGGTACAATACACCGCGTTACATTTGCACTACAATCAATCACATCATATCACATCACATTGCCTCACATCATAAATTGTACTAGCCTACGTTACAATACACCACCTTACATTTGCACTACAATCACATCACATCACCTCACATCACACCACCACTAACCTCTCTCTCTCCCTCTTCCTCTCTCTCTCTCTCTCTCCCTCCCTCTCTCTCTCTCTCTCCCTCCTCTCTCTCTCTCTACCTCTCTCTCTCTCTCTCTGCTTATCTCTCTCCCCTCTCTCTCTCTCTCTCTCTTTCTCTCCTTCTCTCTCTTGCTCTCTCTCTCTCTCCCTCTCTCTCTCTCTCAATATCTCTCTCACTCTCTTTCTGTCTCTCTACCTCCCCCCCCCCCTCTCTCTCTCTCTCGTGTCTCCCTCTCCCTCTCTCCCTCTTTCTCTCTGTCTCTCTCTCTCGCTTTCTCTTTGTCTCCATCTGTCTGTTTCTCTCCCCCCCCCCCCTCTCTCTCTCTCTCTCTCTCTCTCCCTCTCTCTCTCTCTCTCTCTCTCTCTCCATCTCCATCTATCTATCTATCTAATCAATCTAATAAGATTTTACTTTTGTTTTGTTGATAGTCCCTAATCAGGGCAAGGGCCGGATGGAAAAAAAAGTATGCGCATGCTTATTCTGTTACCCTTGAAAAATACAAGATTCATTTATTCATGCATTCATTCATTCTCCCCTCCCCTCTCTCTCTCTCTCTCTCCTCTCTCTCTACTCTCTCTCTCTCTCTCTCTCTCTCTCTCTCTCCCTCAATCTCTCTCCCTCTCCATCCCTCTCTATCTCCCTCTCAATCTCTCTCCCCTCTCCATCCCTCCCTCCTCCCTCTCTCTCTCTCTCCCTCCATCTCTCTCTCTACCTATCCATCCATCCATTCATCCATCCATCCATCCATCTATCTACCTACCTAATCAATCACCACCACCCCCTGTTCTCAGTGTCTCATCACTATACCTTGTCTACGCCACACCAGGAATCGGTGACGGTGCAGTCGTCTATCTATCTCTCTACCTATCCATCCATCCATCCATCTATCCATCCATCTATCTATCTACCTACCTAATCAATCACACACCCTTGTTCTCAGTGTCTCATCACTATACCTTGTCTACGCCACACCAGGAATCAGTGACGGTGCAGTCGTCTATCTATCTCTCTACCTATCCATCCATCCATCCATCCATCCATCCATCCATCTATCCACCTACCTAATCAATCACCACCACCCCCTGGTCTCAGTGTCTCATCACTATACCTTGTCTATGCCACATCAGGAATCGGTGACGGTGCAGTCGTCTATCTATCTCTCTACCTATCCATCCATCCATCCATCCATCCATCCATCTATCCATCTATCCACCTACCTAATCAAATCACACACCCTTGTTCTCAGTGTCTCATCACTATACCTTGTCTACGCCACACCAGGAATCGGTGACGGTGCAGTCGTCTATCTATCTCTCTACCTATCCATCCATCCATCCATCCATCCATCTCTCTACCTACCTAATCAAATCACCCACCCACCCCTGTTCTCAGTGTCTCATCACTATACCTTGTCTACGCCACACCAGGAATCGGTGACGGTGCAGTCGTCTATCTATCTCTCTACCTATCCATCCATCCATCCATCTATCCATCCATCCATCTCTCTACCTACCTAATCAATTACCCACCCACCCCTGGTCTCAGTGTCTCATCACTATACCTTGTCTACGCCACACCAGGAATCGGTGACGGTGCAGTCGTCTATCTATCTCTCTACCTATCCATCCATCCATCCATCCATCCATCCATCTATCCATCTATCCACCTACCTAATCAAATCACACACCCTTGTTCTCAGTGTCTCATCACTATACCTTGTCTACGCCACACCAGGAATCGGTGACGGTGCAGTCGTCTATCTATCTCTCTACCTATCCATCCATCCATCCATCCATCCATCCATCCATCCATCTATCCACCTACCTAATCAAATCACACACCCTTGTTCTCAGTGTCTCATCACTATACCTTGTCTACGCCACACCAGGAATCGGTGACGGTGCAGTCGTCTATCTATCTCTCTACCTATCCATCCATCCATCCATCCATCTATGCATCTATCTACCTACCTAAATCAATCACCCACCCACCCCCTGTTCTCAGTGTCTCATCACTATACCTTGTCTACGCCACATCAGGAATCGGTGACGGTGCAGTCGTCTATCTATCTCTCTACCTATCCATCCATCCATCCATCCATCCATCTATCCATCTATCCACCTACCTAATCAAATCACACACCCTTGTTCTCAGTGTCTCATCACTATACCTTGTCTACGCCACACCAGGAATCGGTGACGGTGCAGTCGTCTATCTATCTCTCTACCTATCCATCCATCCATCCATCTATCCATCCATCTATCTACCTACCTACCTAATCAAATCACCCACCCACCCCTGGTCTCAGTGTCTCATCACTATACCTTGTCTACGCCACACCAGGAATCGGTGACGGTGCAGTCGTCTATCTATCTCTCTACCTATCCATCCATCCATCCATCCATCCATCCATCCATCTATCTACCTACCTAAATCAATTACCCACCCACCCCTGGTCTCAGTGTCTCATCACTATACCTTGTCTACGCCACACCAGGAATCGGTGACGGTGCAGTCGTGGACCAGCAAGGTGCCCAAGATGGCGCAGCCTGACCTCAACTTCCTGGCACCGGAAGTGCAGCTGGGCCGCAACTGCTGCCCCCTGTCGGACATGTTTTCGCTGGGCATGGTGGTGTGCGCTGTCTACAACCTGGGCCACTCTCTCATCGCCGCTGACCACAACCCTCAACTTTACGTCAAGCAGTTGGATCAGGTCGGAATGGGGTTGTGGGGGGTGGGGGGGTTTGGGGTGTGGTGGGGGGTTGGGTTGTGGGGTGGGGGATGGGGGTTGGGGGGTTGGGGGTGGTGGGGGGTTGTGGGGGGGGGTTGTGGGGGTGGTTGTGGGGGTGGTTGTGGGGGGTTGTGGGGGGTGTTGTGGGGGGGGATTGTGGGGGGGGGTTGTGGGTGGGGGGTTGTGAGGGTTGTGGGGTTGGGGGGGGTTGTGGTGTGGAGGGGTTGTGGGGGTGGGGGTTGTGGGGGTGGTGGTTTGGGGGGTGGGGGGGTTGTGGGGGGGGTTGTTAGGGTGGTGGGGGGATGTGGGGGGTGGGGGTTGTGGGGGGGGGGAGGGGGAATGGGGGGGGTGGTTGTGGGGGGGGTTGGTGGGGGTGGGGGGGGGGGGGTTGGGGGGGTTGTGGGGGGGGGAGGTTGTGAGGATGGGGGGGTGGGGGGGGGTGGGGGGGTGGTGAGGAGGTGGTGGTTGGGGGGTTTGTGGGGTTGGGGTTGGTGGTGGGGTGGGTGCGGTGAGGAGGTGGTGTGGAAGTGTGTTGGGGAGGTAGTGTGGGGTGTGGAAAGGACTGTATGGGGTTGTGGGTTGGAGGTGTGAATGTGTGTGTGTGTGCATGGGTGTGTGTGTGTGTGTGTGTGTGTGTGTGTGTGTGTGTGTGTGTGTGTGTGTGTGTGTGTGTGTGTGTGTGTGTTGTGTGTGTGTGTGTGTGTGTGTTTGAAATGTCAAAGTCAGAGAAAGAGGGAGAGAGAGAGAATGTGTGTGTTGGGGGGGGGGCGGTGTTTGTGTGTGTGCCAGTGCTTGCGCGCGTGTGCTTGCGTCTGTGTGTGTGTGTGCGTGCGTCTGTGTATGTATGTGTGTGCGTGCGTGCGTGCGAGCGTCTCTCTCTCTCTCTCTCTCCTTCTCTCTCTTCCTCTCCTCTCTCCTCCTCTCTCTCTCTCTCTCTCTCTCTCTCTCTCCGCGCGCGAGCGAGCGAGCGAGCGTCTCTCTCCTCCTCTCTCTCTCCTCTCTCTCTCTCTCTCTCTCTCTCTCTCTCTCTCTCTCCCTCTCTCAACTCCTCTCCTCTCTACTCACTCTCTCTCTCGCTCTCTCTCTCTCTCCTCCTTTCTTTCTTCTTCTCTTTCTCTTTCTCTCTCTCACTACACCATCACACCTTTCCACCCCTCTCTTAACTGTTCCCTAGAGCGACGCTACATTTTCAGACTGCTCGGCAGAAGAAGACAGAAGTCATTTCTCACTGCCCTCCCCTTGTAATCTTCTTCTATCTGGAAAGCACAATTGCCTCTCGGATCAAAAACGTCCGTTGCTTTCTTTGCCCATGTCAGTCTCTTTTTTGATCAAAAATCGCTCTGTGCAATGATCCTTGAAAACTTGCACGTGCGCGCGGAAATGACATTGCTGTCAATGATAGGGTCTACTGAGAATCGCGAAAATTAAAAAACTTGCTACCGTGTGTATACACAATCTGTCAATGACTGTGCAGCTTTACAACTACGCAAAGGCTGCACACCGGTATTAGAAACGTACAATTTTCCTGCTGCTTTTCCGTATGACTCATATCCATACCGCTTGTACTAGGGCATCCACAGAAAAAAAAAATTAAAACCCACTTGTTTGTGAAAGACTAGCCTCTGACTCAAACTCGTGTGATTTTGAACAAATTTGGTAGGTTTGAATTGTTTTAAATTTTTCATTAAACACTGAACCCCCTCAGTCCTTTGTTGTCTGCTCGCTTCCTTACCGCGAAATATGCATGCGCAGGGTCAACACTGTAGGAATACAAGTAATCCTCATTTGATGATTATTTCCAACTTTCTCGTGACTACCTGGTATTGCTCTAGTATGTCCTCAATCCCTAAAACAAGTACACAGTACATTTTTTCATACTTTAAAAAACATCTGTGAAAATCACCAATTTTTTTCCCGACTCGCACTCTATAAGAAGATACTACATGACCTACCAGCTAATACAGGTGTGTAACCAAAAACGCAGCATAGACTGTGTTACTTTATGGGATGTTGATGGCGTAGAGGTAATACTCAATAACAACAAAGCGAGAAATCTAAGGTTTGAATCTCTTCTGAAGTTAAGACTCTTTTTCCCCTATGCAGACGCCACCATTAGTCAAAGATCTGAGTGCTAGTCATTTAAGTGTGATGAAAACAAAATCGAGGTCCTGTGTTGTGGTAAGAAATTTTAGTGTTTGAATTAAGACCCACAGCAGTGGATCGGTGGTCTAGAGGTATAACGCACCTACTTAGAAAGTGAAAAAGTGGGTTCGATCCCTGTTTGTGTCAAGACTTTTCCCCCATCCACTAGACCACTGTAAGAAAAAAAATAGTCACTCTGATAAGGGAAGCAATTACACTTGCAAACATGAAAAAAAAATGGGTGGCGCTGCTCTTGTGGCTACGTGTGCTCCCCAGGAGGAGCGGCCTGAATTTGACGCTGAGAAATCTGCCGTGGCTGAAATTCAATTTAATTCAGTTCAATGTAATTCAATTCAAGTTATAGCAAGCGGTAGAATTCTTAATGAGCTCAGCACCTTCCAGACCATAGTGCACCAGGTCCGTTTTGTGCTTTGCACAGAAATAGAAATTGCTTTGCATGAGATACGGAAAGGTTATTGGGTGAATGTGGTTAAGTGACGCGAAAAACTGACAGGAAAATATGAAAGAAATGAACCAACTACCTCCCCACACCACCCCCACCCCCACCCAAAAATAGAAGAAGAAAGTACACTGAAAAAAGGAAGCTTAAAGAAAGCATCAAGCAAACAAAGACAGGAAAAAGAAAGAAAAGATAAATGAGATAAAACAATAAGAACCAAAAAAAATGTAAAGAAACGGGGGAAAGTCGAAAGAAATCTACGAAGAAAAGGAAGAAAGCATAAAGTATCTTTGATGATAATAAACATGATGATGATGATGATGATGATGATGATGATGATGATGATGATGATGTGGGTGGTGGTGATGGTGGTGGTGGTGGTGGTGGTGGTCACGACGACGATGATGACAATGACGACAGTGACGATAACGACGACGACGACGATGATGACGATAACAATGCTGCTGCTGCTGCAACTGCTGCTTCTGCTGCTGCAACTGCTGCTGCTGCTGCTGCTGCTGCTGCTTCTGCTGCTGCTGCTGCTGCTGCTGCTGCTGCTGCTGCTGCTGCTGCTGCTGCTGCTGATGATGAAGATGATGATTGATGATGATGATGATGATGGTGGTGGTGGTGGTGGTGGTGGTGGTGGTGGTGGTGGTGGTGGTGATGATGATGACGACGACGACGACGACGACGACCATGACGACAATGACGACGACAATGACGACCACCACCACGACGATGATGACGACGACAATGACGATGACGGTGATGCTGACGATGCTGATGATGATGATGGTGTGCAGGTGAACGACATGTTCGGGGTGGTGGCTCACAAGATGCCCATGAACCTGGTGGACCCTGTGGAGAAGATGATCAACAAGGACGTCCGCTACAGGCCTTCAGCCCAGCTCTTCTCCGTGGTGAGCTGACTAGCTGCCTGTGTAGCGTGCATAGCATCGATGTGTGACCAGAGAGAGAGATGGAGAGAGAGGAAGGGGGAGGAGGGAAGAGGGAGGGAGAGAGAGAGAGAGAGAGAGAGAGAGAGAGAGAGAGAGAGAGAGAGAGATGAAGGGAGAGAGAGGGAGAGAGAAGGAGAGGAGGAGAGGGAGAGAGAGAGGGAGAAGGGTGATGGGGAAGAGAGAGAGAGAAGGGGAAGGGGGAGAGAGAAGGAGGGGAGCGAGAGAGCGGGTGGGAAGAGGGAGGGAGAGAAAGTGAGAGAGAGAGAGAGAGATGAGGGAGAGAGGGAAGAGACAGAGAGAATGGGGAAGAGGGGAGAGAGAAGGGGAGGAAGAGGTTGAGAGAAAGAGAGAGAAAAGGAATTGGAGAGAGAGAAAGAGAGAGGAATTGGAGAGAGAGAGAAAGAGAGAGAGGAAGAGGAAAAGATAGGGAGGGAGAGAGAGAAAGAGAGAGAGGTGGGGAAATGGAGAGAGTGAGGGAGAGGAAGGGGAAAAAAGAGAGAAAGAGAGAATGTGGTCCGGGGAAAGCAGGGGAGAGAGATAGAGTGCGTGAAAAAGAATTTCAACGTGTGTTGTGTGTGCGTGGAGGGAAGGGGGGGGGTGGAATGAGAAGTGCGATAAATGGCTATATAGTAAAACATGTTTAAGACGTTATTTCATCAATTCTGTTTATATTTCAACCATGTTTGTATCTTTTTGTTCAATATAACCATAAAGTAACTCTTCATAAACACTTATCTGGATCTCGTTTAAAAACCGTCAAGATTTTTTTAATCCATCATTATCATCACATAAAGAAGTTTTGATCGTATTGTTAAATATGCACATTGCAGTAGCTCCCAAAATAGATACAATCTTAATCCCAATTTTTTTTTAAAAGAAAGAAAAAATGTTAGCGAAACATGTACATAGATTTTGATCTCATGAACCACTATAAAGATGTAAACTAATCAAGAGTCAAAAGTCATTCCCATGAGAAACGAATGTGTAAAAATAAAATAATAAAAACGATTTGAAAAGTAAGTAGGTAAAGAAATAATCACAGAGATAAGATAACACAAGAAATATATAAAAAATTCAATAAATTTACAAATCAATTCCCTGAAGTCGAAATGCGGCTACTTTAAAGGCGGGTAAAGGATTTTATAGGCCACAAATCTCACCACTAGTAACTGGTAAACCTCAGTGTTCTAGCCGAGGAATTAATTTTTAAGAAATAAGAAGAAAAATCAATAAAAAGAAAATCACTACTTTATCAGTATGCATCAGAGAGCGTTTGGTTTTGGTTTTGGTTGGGTTATGTTTCGTTTCATCTTGGGCTTTGTTTCTTTCTTTCTATGCTTGTATGGGTTTTATTGAAGAAGAAGAAGAAGAAGAAGAAGAAGAAGAAGAAGAAGAAGAAGAAAGAAGAAGAAGAAGAAGAAGAAGAAGAAGAAGAAGAAGAAGAAAAGAAGCAGCAGCAGCAGCAGCAGAAGAAGAAGAAGAAGAAGAAGAAGAAGAAGAAGAAGAAGAATGTGGAATTTAGATAGCGCTTTGTTTTGTTTGGGTTTGGGTTATTGAAAAACGAATTTTTTTAAAAGAGAAAAGAATGGGAAGGATGAAGGGTTTGTCAATCATGATTACTCCCTGTCGTTTATCATTGTGACTCATTTAGCGAGCAGGACAGCTTCTCTGTGATCTCTTATTGATTACATGACAAAATGTGTCGCCATGACAATCCATCATCTCCAAAAACAAAAACCCAGTGAAAACCTCTCTCTCTCTCTCTCTCTCCTCCTCACTCTCTCTCTCTCTCCTCTCTCTCTCTCTCTCTCTTTCTCTCTCTCTCTCTCTCTCTCTCTCTCTCTCTTTCTGTCTCTCACTCTCCTCTCTCTCTCTCTCTCTCTCTCTCTCTCTTTCTCTCTCTCTCTTCTCTCTCTCTCCTCCTCATCTCCTCTCTCTCTCCTCTCTCTCTCTCTCTCGCACACAGCACATCACACACACACACACACACACACATCAGACACACATACATGCACCTATACATGCATACAAACAAGCACGCACATACACACACAGGCGCGGGTGTGCACGCATATATGCACATACACAAACACACACGCACGCACACACGTACACATACACCTACACACACGCACATATGCATACACATACACACACACATTAACGTTCATTCTCTGTCTTTCTCTCTTTCTCCCTCTCTCTCTCCTCTCTCTCTCTCCTCTCTCTCTCTCTCTCTCTCTATCTCCCTCTCTCTCTCCATCCCTCTCTCTTTCCCTCCCTCCCCCTCTCTCTCTTTCCCTCCCTCTCTTCTCTCTCTCTCTCTCCTCTCTCTCTCTCCTCTCTCTCTCCCTCTCTCTCCGTCTGTCTGTCTGTCTGTGTGCCTGTCTGTCTCTCTCACTCACTCTCTCTATCTCTGCCTCTCTCTGTGTCTCTTTCTGTCTCTCTCTGTCTCTCTCCCTCCCTCCCTCAATGTCCCTCCCTCCCTCCGTCCCTCCCTCCCTCTCTCTCTCTCTCTCTCCTCTCTCTCTCTCTCTCTCTCTCTCTCGCTCTCTCTCCGTCTGTCTGTCTGTGTGCCTGTCTGTCTCTCTCACTCACTCTATCTCTGCCTCTCTCTCTTGTCTCTTTTCCCTCTCTTTCCCTCCCTCCCATCCCTCCTCTCCCTCCCCCTCCCTCCCTCTCTCCCTCCCTCCTTCTCTCTCTCTCTGTCTCTGTCTCTCCCCTCTCTGTATCTTCTGTCTCTCTCCCACCCTCTCTCTCTCTCTTCTCCCTCTCTTCCCTCTCTCTCCCCCTTCCTCCCTCCCTCTCTCTCCCTCCCTCCTTCTCTCTCTCTCTTCTCTGCTCTCTCTCCTTACTTGTCTCTCTCCCACCCTCTCTCTCTCCCCCTCTCCTCTCCTCCCTCCTCCCTCCCTCTCTCTCCTCCCTCCTCCCTCTCCTCCCTCCCTCTCCCTCCTTCCCTCCCTCCCTCCTCTCTGTCCCTCCCTCCTTCCTCCCTCCTCTCTTCCTCTCTCTCCTTCCCCTCTCTCCTGTCCCTCCCTCTCTCTCTCTCTCCTCTCTCTCTCTCTCTCTCCTCCTCTCTCTCTCTCTCTCTCTTCTCTCCTCTCTCTCCTCTCCCTCTCTCCTCTCTCTCTCTCTCCTCCCTCTCTCCCTCTCTCTCTCTCTTTCTCTCTTCTCTGCAACCTCGGGAGAAAACGACATCAAACAGACAAGGTGGAAGTTGTCCATCATCATGGCCGTTGCTTTTCTTTAAGGTTTTTATCTCTCTTTTTTTAGTAAGACCTTTTTTTGTTTTTGGTCTTCTCCCCTCCTCCTCCCCCCCCCCCCCCCACCCCCATCACCCATCCCCCATCCTTCCCCTTCCTCCTCTTCCCCTTCCAATTTCCCCATGCAATCAGAGTTCAATCTGGATGAAAACTCTCTCTGTAATTTTCCCCGTCAGGTCATGATCATGTAAAAAATTGGTTTCAGGCGCGTTCTGGCTGAGTTCTTTGGGGTGTTTTTTTTTTGGGGGGGTGGGTTTTTTGTTTCGGGGTTGTTTTTTTCTTTTCAGGGTGGGCGTATTACTGTTTTCTTTGTGTGTGAAGGGGGTGGGGTGGGGTTAGCAATTATGTGGGGGCCCCTTTTTTGGTTGGTTTTTTTTTTCGGAGAGGGGGAGGGTGTTTTTCTTTTTGCTCCTAATCTTGGTCTGCTTTCTCGTTCTCATCCAATTTTCTTGGGGGGGGGGGGTTGTTGTTGTTGTTGTTGTTGTTGTTTATTTTATTGGCTTTTTCCTTTTTACTCGTTTGAGTTTTCTCTTTGTTTACCCATTTATTTTTTGTCTTTTTTTTTTTTTTTTTTTTTTTGGGGGGGGCGGTTTTTTTAGTCCTTTCAGTTTGTCTTTGCTTCTACTATTGAGCCAATTTGGGTGTTTTTATGCTGCTTCGTCAGTTTGTAATTACTTCTTCTTTTTCATCTATTCCTCTTCTTTGGATTCTTCTTCTTCTTCTTTGCGTTCTTCTTTGCTTTCTTCTTCTTTGCAATCTTATTCTTTGCAATATTATTCCTTGCATTCTTCTTCGTTGCATTCTTCTTCGCAATTCTTCTTCACGATTCTTCTTCTTTTTCTTCTTCTTCTTCTTCTTCTTTTTCTTCTTGTTCATCATTGCATTCTTCTTCGTCTTCTTTGCAATTCTTTTTCTTCGCAATTTTTCTTCTTCTTTGCAATTGTTTTTGCATTCTTCTTCTTTGCATTCTTCTTCTTCGCATTCTTCTTCGCATTCCTCTTCCTTGTTTTTTTTTGCATTCTTCTTTGCATTCTTCTTCTTTTGCAATTCTCCTTCACGATTTTCCTCGCAATTCTTCTTCAGAATTCTTATTCTTCGCAGTTCTCTTCGCAATTCTTCTTCTTCTTCTTCCTTCTTCTTCTTCTTCTTCTTCTTCTTCTTTCTTCTTCTTTCTTCTTCTTCTTTCTTCTTCTTCTCTTTCGTTATTCTTCTTTACAGTTCTCCTCCTCCTCCTCCTCCTCCTCCTCCTCCTCCTCCTCCTCTACCTTTTTCTTCTTCATCCTTTTCTTCCTCCTTCTCATGTTTTTTGTACTCGTACTCATCAAGGTCTGGCTGATTCTACTTAACTATTTTTTGTATTTTTTTTATCTGCTTTATCTTTGAGTTTTCTTTGTTTGTTTTTTTCCCTTTGCTTTGCTTTTTTGGGGTTTTTATTTTTATTTTGGGGTTGTGTTTGGGGGGGTTGCTTTTTGGGGGGAGAGGGGGGGGGGTTCTCTTGTGCTTCGTTGGTTAATGGCTTGCTTGGCTTCCTGGTTGGCTAGTTGGTTGGTTGTCTTCTTTACTTTCTGTAGAGTTATCTTATTGATCGTTCTCCTGTCAGTCTTGGTGGTCACTATTTTCATCATTCTTTCGGAAGAAAATCTGTGGCAGTTTTTTTCGTAGGGGGGGCGGGGGGGGGGGGGGAAACGGGAGGAGGCGGGGTGGAAAAGGATGGTGGGGATGAGGGTGTGGGGTGTTGTGTGTGTGAGTGTGCGCGCACGCGCGCGAGCGTATATGTGTGCGTATAATTATGTATGTGTATGTGTGTGTGTGCGAGTACGTGTTCGCGGGTGTATGCATGAGCATATCAATCTGTGTTCATGCTTGTGTGTGTGTGTGTGTGTGTGTGTGTGTGTGTGTGTGTGTGTGTGTGTTGTGTGTGTGTGTGTGTGCGTGCGTGCATGCGTGCGTGCGTGTGCGTGTGTGTATGTGTGTGTGTGTGTGTGTGTGTGTGTGTGTGTGTGTGTGTGTGTGTGTGTGTGTGTGTGTGTTTTTTTATTCTTTTATATCGAGGATAATGGAATAAGCACTCATGCGCTATTTTACCTGCAGTCCCCGTGTGTGTGCGGTTTTGTAAATT
>CM054150.1:24466534-24527082 GCA_028751875.1 Rapana venosa
TTTCTAGACAGGTGCGTTACCTCTAAGACCACCGATTCACCACAATTATGTCCTCTGCGCAAACAACATCTACATGACTGTGCCAGAGTCACATTTGAGTGATGGTGGTACCTCCCTGTGAACACTGAAACTGCTGGCACTATCAGTCAGTGTCCTCCCATCTTTGATTCAGTGTCAGATAGACAAACACATTCAACTCTGACAGCATGGATTTAAATAAAAACAACAGTTTTCTCGGTTAAAATGGGTCTTTGTTAGTTAATTGGTTGACTGGTCGGTCGGTGGGTGGGTCGGTTGGTTTTCTGATTGTTCAGAAATTGCTTTTGATTAGGGGGGGGGGGGAGGGTGTACGGTGATAGATTGACAAATCGATCAACAGTTGCCAGTGCTTCAAGGGTGATGAAGGAGTTTTGATTGGTTGGTTGGTTGGTTGGTTGGTTGGTTGGATGGATGGATGGTTGGTTGGTTGGTTGGTTGGTTGGATGGATGGCTGGTTGGTTGGTTGGTTGGTTAGTTGGTTGGTTGGTTGGTTGGTTGGTTGGTTGGTTGGTTGGTTGGTTGGTTGGTTGGTTGGTTGGTTGGTTGGTTGGTTGGTTGGTTGGTTGGTTGGTTGGTGGGTAGATTGATTGGATTGATGGATGGATGGATGAATGAATGGATGGATGGATTGAATGGGTGGTTGGATGGTGGTGATGGATGGATGGATGGATGGATGGATGGATGGATGGGTGATGGATGGATGGATGGATGGATGGATGGATAGATGGATGGATGGATGGGATGGTGGATGGATGGATGGATGGATGGATGGATGGATGGATGGATGGGTGGGTGGGTGGATGCACTGATGGATTGGATTGATGAATGGGTGGATTAACTGATCGATCAATCCATCGATCGATTGATGGATCGATGGATCGATTGATGAACTGATTTTTGCTATGATGGGACAGGAAGCGGCTATCGGTGCTATAGGGGTGGTGAAGGAGTACCTGGATGACAACATACTGAGGAAGATGGTGCTGCCCAAAGCCAAGTCTCTCTTCTGCCGCTCCACCAACGTCAAAGTGAGCCTGCGCTGTCCTTACTGAGTCGTGGTGGTGGTGGGGGGTATGGGTGGGGGGGGGGGGGGTGGGGGGGGGGGGGGGGGGTGGTGGTGGTGGGGGGGGGGGTGGTGGGTGGTGGTGGGGTGGTGGTGGTGGGGGGGGGGGGGTGTAAGGGGTGGGGGTGGGGGATGGGGGTTTGGGGGGGTGGGGGGTTGAGGAGGGGTGTGGGGTGGGGTGTGGTGGTGGTGGGGTGATAGGGTGTGGGTTTGGCTTGGGGTAGTGTGGTGGGGTGTGGAGGGTTGGGGGGGTTGTGGTGGGGGGGGGGGGTTGGTTTGGGGTAGTGTGGTGGGTGTGGAGGGGTTGGTGGGGTGGGGTTGGGGTGTCTGGTGGGTGGGTTTAGTTGGGTAGTGTGGTGGGGTGTGGGGTGGGGGGGTGGGTGTGAGGGGTGTGGTGGGTGGTGGGGTGTGGTGTGGTGTGGGGTGGTTGGGGGTGTGGTGAGGTGTGTGGTGGGTTGTGGTGTGGGATGTGGTGGGTGTGGTGGGTGTGGGTGGTGGTAGGGTGTAGGGGGGTGTGGTGGGGGTGGTGTGGTGGGATGGGTGGTGTGGGGTGGTGTGTGTGTGTTTGGTGTGGTAGGTGTGTGGGTATGGGTATGATATGATATGGGATGGGATGGTGTGTTAATGATGTAGTTTGGTGTGAATGGTATGGTATGGTACGGTATGGTACGGTACGGTACGGTACGGTACGGTATGGTGTGGTATGGTATAGTAGGGTACGGTACGGTACGGTATGGTATGGTATGGTATGGTATGGTATGGTATGGTACGGTACGGTACGGTACGATACGGTAGTAGGTATGGTATGGTATGGTATGGTATGGTATGGTACGGAACGGTACGATATGGTACGATATGGTACGGTACGGTATGATATGGTAGGGTAGATTAGGGTAGGGCAGGGTAAGGAGGTGGGGTGGAATGGGTGTATTATTATTATTATTATTATTATTAGCATCATCATCATCATCATCATCATCATCACCATCATCATCATAGCGATAATGACAGTGATGCTGACGATAATGCTGTACAGATGCGGATCAACGCCCTGTCCTGTATTGACCACCTGCTGGACAGTCTGGACAAGATGCTGATCCTGGATGACGTCCTGCCCTTCCTCACCGACATCAGCTGTCAGGACCCTGATGTCGTCATCGCTGTCGTCAGTCAGTACCTCCTCCTCCTCCTCCTCCCCCTCCTCCCCCTCCTCCCCCTCCTCCTCCTCCTCCTCCTCCTCCGCCACCTCCTCCTCCTTCTCCTTCTTCTTCGTCTTTGCATTCTTCTTCTTCTTTTTCTTCTTCTTCTTCTTCTTCTTCTTCTTCTTCTTCTTCTTCTTCTTCTTCTTCTTCTTCTTCTTCTTCTTCTTCTTCTTCTTCTTCTTCTTTGCATTCTTCTTCTTCGCAAGTCAGCTTCTCCGCAATTCTTCTTTGCATTCTTCTTCTTTGCATTTCTTCTTCTTCTTCTTCTTCTTCTTCTTCTTCTTCTTCTTCTTCTTCTTCTTCTTCTTCTCTTCTTCGCAATTCTTCTTCTTCGCAATTCTTCTTCTTCGCAATTCTTCTTCTTCTCTTCTTCTTCTTCTTTGCATTCTTCTTTGCATTCTTCTTTGCATTCTTCTTTGCATTCTTCTTTGCATTCTTCTTCTTCTTTGCATTCTTCTTCTTCACAAGGCTTCTTCTCCGCAATTCTTCTTTGCATTCTTCTTCTTTGCATTCTTTTTTCTTCTTCTTCGCAATTCTTCTTCTTCGTAATTCTTCTTTGTCTTCGCAATTATTCTTCTTCGCAATTCTTCTTCTTCGCAATTCTTTTTTTTTCTTCTTCTTCTTCTTCTTCTTCTTCTTCTTTTCTTCTTCTTCTTCTTCTTCTTTGCATTATTCTTCTTCTTTGAAATTCTTCACAATTATTCCTCGCAATTCTTCTTCTTCTTCTCCTTCTCCTCTCCTTATTCTTCGTCTTCTTCTTTTTCGTCGTCTTCTTCTTCTTCTTTCTCTTCTACCTCTTCTCCTTATTCTTTGTCTTCTTCTTCGTCGTCGTCGTCGTCTTCTTCTTCTTTCTCTTCTACCTCTTCTTCTTCTTCTTCTTCTTCTTCTTCTCTTTGCATTCCTCTTCTTCTTCTTTGCATTCTTCTTCTTTGCGTTCTTCTTCTTTGCATTCTTCTTCTTCTTTGCATTCTTCTTCTTCTTCTTTGCATTCTTATTTGCATTCTTTTTCTTTGTATTCTTCTTCTTCTTTGCATTCTTTGCATTCTTTTTCTTCTTCTGCCCAGCGGTGATTTGAACCCTCTCTCTCTCTCTCTCTCCCCTTCTCTCTCTCTCTCTCTCTCGCATCAGCTGGAGTCATGAGTCCAAAGGTCTAACCACTTGGCTTTTCTGGACCCTTCCTTAGAAAAGAAAAAAAGGAGGGGGGAACAGGGATTACGAACTCTTCTTATTCGTGGGTGTTGGTCTATCTTTGAAGAGGATGAAGTATAAGGGACGGAAAAGGGAATGGATGGGTATTTACAAGTTGCATGCTATATGCCACCACCATCCACCCCCTTCGCCCCCACCCCCCACCCCCACCCCTGTGTCTCCCTCAAAAAAAAAATAATGAAGAAAGAGAAGTGAAGGATCCAGATGTTGGGCGAGCGTTATGTGATCTTTTGCCGGGTAATGCATAGTCTAGGGGAGACAATTCATTGCTCAATAGTGTAAAATGTAGTTCTCTCCCTTGTTACAACGGAACGTGCGTGTTCTCTCTCTCTCTCTCTCTCTCTCTCTCTCTCTCTCTCTCTCTCTCTCTCTCTCTCTCCCCCTCCTTTGTTTTTATTGGGGTGGGGGGTGCTATTTTTTTAGGGGAGGGGTAATTTTATTTCCTTTATGAGTTTGTTTTGGTTTGGGGGTTTTCTGTAAATGAAGTATAGTATGTATAGTATAGTATAGTATAGTATAGTATAGTATAGTATAGTATAGTATAGTACATATAGTACAGTATAGTATACTATAGTACAGTACAGTGTAGCGCAGCGCAGTAGAGTAAAGTAGAGCAGAGTAGACCATATCATATCATAGTCTAGTAGATCATGTTATTCCATATTGCATAACATCATACTTATTATATGATGTTATTGTTACGTCACAATAGTACGTTACGTTAATATAATCCTATCCTACTCTGTTGTATGGTGTGATATGGCTGTGCTGTGTTGCTGTCAGACATCTACAAGCACATGCTGAGTGAGAAGCGGTTCGGATTGACGCACAACCTGCTGGCCAGCAAAGTCATGCCCTCCCTCATCCCCCACACCGTCAACCCCGGACTGAGTCTTGAGCAGGTGTGTGTAGGTGTGTGTGTGGTGGGTGGGGGGGCGGGAGGGGTGGGGGGGAGTGTAGTGTGTGGGGGGGGGATGTAGTGTGTGTGTGGGGGGGTGTGGGGTGTGGGGGGAGGGGTGGAGTGTGTGCGTGTGTGGTGTGTGGTTGTGGGGGGGGGGGGGGTGGTGTAGTGTGTGTGTGTGTGTGTGTGTGTGTGTGTGTGTGTGTGTTGTGTTGTGTGTGTGTGTGTGTGTGTGTTGTGTGTGTGTGTGTGTGTGTGTGTGTGTGTGTGCGTGTAGTCATGCCCTCCCTCATCCCCCACACTGTTAACCCGGGACTGAGTCTGGAACAGGTGTGTGTGTAGGTGTGTGGGGATGGGGGGGGGGGGGGGGTGGGGGGGGGGGGGGTGTTGTGTGTGTGGGGGGGGGGGGTGTAGGTGTGTGGGGTGTGTGTGTGGGGGGGGTGGGGGGTGTAGGTGTGTTTTGTGTGTTGTGTGTGTGAAAGTCAAAGTCAAAGTCAAACTTTTATAGTATATATATAGCATATTTTATAGTTTATATATATATATATATATATATATATATATATATATATATATATATATATATATATATATATATATATGTGTGTGTGTGTGTGTGTGTGTGTGTGTGTGGGTGGGTGGGTGGGTGGGTGGGTGGGTGTGGGTGGGTGTGTGTGTGTGTAGTGTAGTGTGTGTGTCTGTGTGTGCGCGCGCGCGCGCGTGCGTGCGTGCGTGCGTGCGTGCATGTGTGTGTGTGATCATGACTGTCTGGTTTGGCGTATGTGTCTGTTTATGATTGGAGACAATGATAATAACGACGATGTTGATATAGCGACGAATTGATAATAACAACAATGGACCATCTTGCTCATGTGGGTAATGATAACGATGCATACAGTAATGATGGCAACGCTGATGACAATGTTCTTGACAATGATCATGTGGATTGTTGACTCTGCTGCTGATGTTGATAATAATGCCAGTGACAATACCGACAATGATGATGATGATGATGATGATGATGATGATGATGATGGCCATACTCACGATTATGGTGATAATGCTGACGACGATGATTTTGATGATACTGATGCTGATTAACGATACAGATAATGTTGAAGATGCTGATGGTTATAATCATGACGACAATGGTACGCTGATGACGATGCTTTTAATACTGACGATGATAACGATGCTGGAAAAAAATGTTGACATTAACCCTACTGATACTGAAAACACTGGAAAAGAACGATAGTATTGAGGACGACGATGGCGACAATCAACGATGTTAACAAAGATGACGGACGATGCTTAAGTAAACGTCATGGACGTTCTAAATAACAACAATGACGGACGATTCTTAAGTAAACGTCATAGACGTTCTAAATAACAACAATGACGGACGATTCTTAAGTAAACGTCATAGACGTTCTAAATAACAACAATGACGGACGATGCTTAAGTAAACGTCATAGACGTTCTAAATAACAACAATGACGGACGATGCTTAAGTAAACGTCATAGACGTTCTAAATAACAAGAATGACGGACGATGCTTAAGTAAACGTCATGGACGTTATAAATGACGGACAATACTTAATTAAACGTCATGGACGTTATAAATAGCAACGATGACGGAGGATGCTTAAGTAAACGACATGGACGTTATACATAACAACGATGATGGACGATGCTAAATTAAACAACGTGGGCGTTAACAACGATGACGGACGGTGCTTAATCCATGACATGAACGTTAACAAACGATGACGGACGATGCTTAATCAACGACACGGATATTAACAAACGATGACGGATAATGCTTAATCAACGACACGGGATATTAACAAGCCATGACGGACGATGCTTAATCCATGACATGACCGTTAACAAAACCATGACGACGGACGCTGCCTTTTAAAAAAACACAAACCGACACGAACCAACCAACACTGACGGCGCTGGCAGCGCAACGTCACGTACTGATGACGCCCCTGTGGTCAGTTCAACAGTCTGATGGAGGTGCTGAGGGACATGCTGGACCAAGTGGACAAGCAGCGCCGCAACAAGATGAAGCTGGAGGAAGTGACCATCACAGTGCCCAACAGGTATCCCGCCCTGCATGGGGCCCCCTCCTCCTCCTCCCTCTACAGGTACCCCTCCTCCCTTTTTCCACCATCCCCCTGTCTTCCCTCGCTACCTACTTACCTCCCTTCCTTTCCTTTCCTTCCTTTCCTTCTTTCCAGCTTTTTGGCAGCTTCTGTGGGGGTGGGGGGTAGGGGGGTTGTTGCAAAGGTCGTACGTGGTCTGGATAGTGTGTTAGTGTGTGTGTGTAGGTGTGTTAGTGTGTGTGTGTGGGTGGGTGGGTGGGTGGGGGTGTGTGTTAGTGTGTGTGTGTGTGTGTGTGTGTGTGTTGTGTGTGTGTGTGTGTGTGTGTGTGTGTGTGCTGATTTAGCTACGCGCCTGGGTTTCTTTTTTTTTTTTTACTTTACCTTGCGATGCTTTTTCTCAACACTGCCTGCTAACGACCCTCCATCATTTTTTCCCCCTGGATGGTTATTTGTTAATTTTGTGTTTTGTTGTTTTGGTTTATTTGTTTGTTTGTTTGTTTGTTTTGCTTTGGGGTGGGTGATGTGCTAAAATTTAAGGTGTTGTTGCTTTTTTTTCCCCCTTTTTTCGGTTGGAATGTTTCGGATTTTTTTTGGGGGGGGGGGGGGGGGGGGGGGGGGGGATAGGTAGATAGAGGGGGGAGAGGGGGGGTGTTTTTTTGGAAGTTGCTGTGGGGGGGGTGGGGTGGGTTTTTCCCGGAGTGGAGGGATTGTTTGTTGTTGTTTTGTTGTTGTGACTTTTTGCGGTTTTCCCCAACGTTTGGGGGATTTGGGGGTGGGGTGGTTTTTGTTGGGGGGGGGGGGGGGGGGGGTTTTTTTGTTTTGTTTTTTTTTTGGAGGGGAGGGTGGTTTGATTTTTGAAGGGGGGTTGGTTTTTTTTTGTATTTTGGTTTTTGCTTTGGGTTTGGGTTTTTGGGTTTTTTGGGTTGTTTGGTGTTGTGTTTTTGGTTGGGTTGGTGGTTGTTTGTTTTTTGTGGGGGGTTTTTTTTTTGGGGGGGGCGGGTTTTGTTTGGAGAGAAAACTGGGAATTTTACTCTTTGGTGCATTTCTGCATAGGGGGGGAAAAAGCAAGAAAAGTTTATTTTTGAACAGGAAATGGTTATACTTTTTTGCAGGAGGGGAATGAAGACGAACAAGTCCTTGAATGTTTATCTCAGTTTTTTTTGGTTTTTTGTTTTTTTGGGTTTTTGGGGGGGGGTTTTGTTTGGGGGTTTTTTGTTGGGGTTTTTTTTTTTTTCGCGGGGGGGGGGGGGGGGGATAGGTTTTGGTTTGTTTTTTTTTTTTGCTTTGTTTGCTTTTGGGGTTTTTTTCTTGGTGTGTTTTATTTTTTTGCCTTGTAGTTTCAGAGTTGCGAGTGATATCAGAAGTCCATAATTTATTATCAACGCGGCTGTTGGTCCCAATCCATCGGACAATGGTGACTTGTCCTAAATGGGCTAAGTGGACTGATGGTCCGAGGTAACGAAAAGTACTGCCAAAAGCGAGAAGCGAGGGTTCAATCCCCCTCTGAGTCCAACTTCCCCCCCCCCCCCCTGCCCCCACACACACCCCACCCCTTTAAAGGGGGTCGGGGGCGGGGGGTTTTTGTTTTTTGTCGATGGACGATAACCCCTGGTGTGTTTGATCATGCATTTTGTGCGCGTAAAAAAAACAGCCCACGGCAACAGAGAACTGTCCCTGGAAAATTATGTAGAAAAAAAAACCGTCCCCTAAAAGGAAATTAGAATCATGAAAAGGAAAAAATGGGTGGCGTGATTTGTGGCGCGCAATCTCCCCCCGGGAGAGATCCGGATTTAAAAAAGGGAAATCTGTGGGGTGAAATAAATAAGGTGTGATGGCCCTTTTTCAGCTTCTGTTCCCTGTGGCTTTTTCGCTGCACAGATTTAGTGTGTTATTATTTGTTTGATTTGTTTTTTTATTTGGAGATTTTTTATCTTCTTTTTTTCGATGTTTTATTCTTTTTTTCTTTTTCTTTTTTTTTGGGGGAGGGGGGAGAAAGGGGGAAGATTGTTGGGATTAGTTTGTAAAAATTTTTTTGTGTTGTTTTTTTTAAAACCCTGAAAAACTGGAAAAATTTTTTCGTCAGTTTATCCTTATTTTTTTTTAAAAATGCCTGTTTTATTAAATGTTCTGTTGTCCTTAAAAATTTTTCGTTTGTTTTTATCAACTGGTTTTTTAAAAGGTTTGTTCTTTAATCGCCCGGAACAAGCTAGCACGATGAACGTAATCGCAAAAGGGAAAAGCAAGTGCTTGTGTTGCCAAGTACAACATCAATTTTTATGGCGGGCTTATGATCATACGGGAGGGGGTAGCCTAGGGTAGAACATTGCGCTCGCAATCGCGACCCCGGGGTTTGATTCCCCTTAAGGGGATTTTCCCCTGGAGTAACTCGTGCGACTCCACTTCCCCCAAAAACCTTCGGGGAGACCCGGGCCCGTGTGCGAAGACGCAGAAATCTTCGCAATGTTTAAAACCTGTTCCCCTTTTCAAGGTAGGCCCTTTTTGCCCGTGGGAACAGATGACAGAATTTACAAACCCCAAACACATGGGGACTGGATGTAAAAAACCCAATGGGTTTTTCCCATTTCCTCGATATAAAAGAATAAAATTAAATAAATAAAAAAAAAATTTAAAATACAATGACAAAAAAACACTTCCAAAATAATATTTTTTATTTATTATTTCCTGTTTGTGCTTATCCAGTTTTGTTGTCTTTATTAAAGGGTTTTGGTGGTCTTTATTTAGTCTCTGTAAAAAATGATCCCATCCTGTATCTTATTTTTTCCTTAATTTTTTTTTTTTTTAAAAGTGTTTTTTTTCCTTTTTTTTTCTTTCTCCTTTTCCTTTAATTCTTTTTTCTTTTTCATGGGGACAGGGTGCCCGGGGGTTTAACCTGCTTTCCCCAGCTAAAGGGTAAGAGCTCAGCTGGTACCACTTGGATGGGTGACCCTTTCGCGCCTTGGCTTCAGTAGAGTTCCCCCAGTTCACCCAGCTGTAAATGGGTACCTGCCTCTTTAGGGTCAGGGAAGGTAAAGCAGCGATGGAGAGGAGATGGGCGCCGCCCTCAATATGCTGGCCCCTAGAGAAGTGAGGTCTCTGACGCCTCGCTCCCCTACGGCCACATAGGTTATGGGACACCTTTACCTTGACCTTCTTGTATCCCGTTTGTCTGTATTCCGGTTTTCTGCTCGTCCTTATCGAGTCTCCTCTCAACTTTAAGATCTATATTTGTCCTTATCGGGTTTTCTGTTTGTCCTTATTCATGGTTCTTGTTTGTCCTTATCATATGTCCTATTCTTCTTTGATAGGTTCTTCTTTTGTCTTAATCAGGTTTCGTTTTCATCTCGGTCAGGTGTACTCATTGTCTTTAACAGATTGTTGCACTTTATTGATCTGTTGTTTTTTTATCTGTGGCTGTGTTTGCTCATCTGTTCTCAAGAAACAATCGTCTTTGGTCATTTCTAAAGATATGACACATGACTTGGACTTAAAACTATGTGCGTCTATACATGGTTAAATCTCAGTGCCTCTCCAGTAATGCCATCCACGTCCAGTATGCTGATGACATTTGTATGTGGATGAATGTTACGATGAAAAAGAAAACACCAAAGAGGCATCTAAACTATATAAAAAATATGTATCAGCTTGAGCTAAACAAACTTAATGACTACATTTTTGAGAATGGTCTTTTATTGTCTCCTGACAAGACTAATCTCGTACTTTTCAATAATGGCACTAACCCCCCAGTTCTACCTGTTTTCCAAATAGATGGGAAAGTGTTGGAATATAAAACTTTGGTGAAGTTTTTAGGAGTATATTTTATGTCTACACTAAGTTGGAATTATCACATTGATTATTTGAATACTAAGGCTCGGAAAAGTCTTAATCTTTTGAAAGTTATTAGTAAACAAGTGTGGGCTTATGATGTACTGTTTTAAAACATTTGGCATTATCTTTAGTACGTTCCAGACTCATTTATGGCCAGGAAGCATTTTTCAGTGCTCCAAAATATTTATTACAGAAAATGACAAGACTAGACTGCAAGGCTTTTCGATTAGCTCTGGGGGTACCTTTTCATGCATCGTCCATGGGTACCTATAAGGAGATAGGAATTTTGCCATTAGACGAATATCGACAACTGGCTGTGGCTAAATATCTCTTACGTTGTTCAACACAAGGAAACCAATGTGGACAACGAAATTAGTATAAGATCTGATGTCAACTTTCCAAAAAGAGCACATTCTATTCGCTCTGTAACCACAGCTAGAACCTATATTCTCAATTATTTGATCAAGCAGATATAAATCCCACAAAAATAGCTAAATCGAAGATTCACTCCTCGCCTTGTCCCCCATGGGAACTTAAGAGAGCTAATTTTGACGTAAATTATCTCTTTAACGAAAAAAGGTAATGAAATTTTCTTAGCGCATCAGTAAAAGAATATATACAAACTACATATCCAAACCATTTTAAAAATCTACACAGATGGTTCCCTTTTGAACAATAATGAGGCGGGTGCAGCGTTTGTCATACCATCTTTGAAAAATGGGAGAAATCATTTTATGTAGGAAAAATCGATCTATTTTTACAGCTGAATTGTCTGCTATTTTGATGGCTTTATATTATCTTTTAGATTTTCCTAAAGACATATTTCAAATACTTTTCTGTGTTGATTCCAGGTCAGTCTTACTTGCCCTGAGAAACTTCAGTTCAAAAGTGAGACAAGATTTCATAATTGAGATTAGTCATCTAATTCATTTTCTGATGATACGAGGCACTGGTGTTACATTTTGCTGGATACCCTCGCACTGTGGTATTTACTTTAATGAAAAAGTTGACAGAAAAGCAAAATGTGGAGCTGAGCATATCGATGGGTCTTGCAGCATAAGTGTTCCTCTATCCATCATGAGGGCTATAGCATGTTACAAAATGCATGTTGGAAACACTTTAAAAAGAAACTACAAAGTACGGTTATTCCTGGAGTGATGATGTAGCCCATGTATTATCTTTTGATAAGATCAAATATCGTAATTTACATGAATATAGAAATGTTGTATCTCTTATATACAGGTTTAAGCTCAATGCTTTTAGAACAAAATTTTTTTTAAAAGCAACATGTATCTGTGGTGAAAATCTTACCAATGATCACATTCTTTTACGATGCAGAGATCTGAAAAACATCTTACCTGCCTTCCCAGTCCGTAGCTTGCAGCAAGTTCTTAAAGACATTCCATTAATGAAAGAAATTGTATTGTCATTAAGCCATACTCATATGTTCAGACTCCTCTGATATAAGGATAGCTTCAAGTTATATGAATTGGAAAGTTGGTATTTTTGCTGTTTGATGTTTTTGGGGTTGGTTGTCTTTTTTTTGTCTTTTTTTTAATTTTTTTTATTTTTTTTTATTTTTTGTTGTTCCCCCCCCCCTCCTCCCGAATTCTTGTTTATGCTTGTTTCATAATAGTTGTTTATTGCGATTGATTAGTTATATGCATACCCCTCCCCCTACACACACACACACAAGCACGTGCGCGTGCGCACGCACACACACACACACGGGCACACACGCACACACACATACACACACTTTCCTGTCTGATATCACTATTTAGTGGAAGGACGTTAAACTGAAGAACTACTACTACATGGTTAAATCCTAGGGAGTTTATCGGGGCATTGCCTCTAGTTGGGTTTTTTCAATTCTTTTTCTTTGCTTCTTGTTCTTTTTTTTCCATTTTTTCCTTGCTGTTATTATTTGCTCCTCTCTCTCTCTCTCTCTCTCTCTCTCTCTCTCTCTCTCTCTCTCTCTCTCTCTCTCTCTCTCTCTCTCTCTCTCTCACCGCCCACCAAAAGTCAGTGTGTATGTACATTGTGTATATCTTCACATGTGCATATGTCTGATTCTTCGGTTGTGATGAATGTGAAGTCTTTGTGTAAAAGAAGTATTTATACCGTTCAAGTATGCTTGCCTTCAAAAACATTATTGGGTACATATTGCATTTCATTTGACAGTGGCGCACACTGATGACAATCTACCACAATATGTATCACCCACCACCCGCACCCACACCCACACCCTCACTCACTGTGCACAGATAAGGAGAAAGACCAAAAAAACCCAGTAAAGTTCAGAAAAAACGAGGAGAAACAAGTTTGTTTTGGGTTTTTTAAGTCACAATAGATATAGTCCGCTGGCCTGTTCTTCACTATTGTTCTAATCCTAAAAGAATGAAAGTTACAGTGAGAAAGAAAGGATTGAATATCTTTAAGGTTAACATTGTGATTTTTAAGTCGATTTGACAGCTGTGGTGAGCGTCACGACCCGAATGTTAACACGCTAAAAACTGACAATTGCAACACATGACGATTTTGTGTGCTGGTGTAAGTTCTATGATGACGTATTTGCGGTTTGTTCTTTTATACTTCGATGCTTTTGATCGTAACTTACATGAATGTCTCTTGTTTGAGATAATAAAGTGTTATTCGTACATACTCAGGATGAAAAAAAGTATAACGACGAACAGACAATGATGATACCACTTTTAATATATATAAAAACTTGCAACAACTAAAGAAAAGTTTATAATGGTGATGATGGTGTTGACAATAATGACAACAATTTTTTTTTAAATGACAAGGACGGGCGGTGATGGTAAATCAAACTGTCACACAACACCCACGATAATAATAATAATAATAATAATAATAATAATAATAATAATAATAATAATAATAAACAGATAACTGACGATGGCGACGACGCTACTAAGGAGAGTGATGTTGTTGCTTGTGCCAACAGAGCGGCGATCAAGATGGGAGCAGGCGGGGATGTCAGCGATCTGCAGTTGCTGATGGAGAGCCGCATCCTCAACCATCAGCCCAAGTGTAAACCCGGTTCCTTCACCAGTAAGTACCAGCCTTTTTTTTCTTCTTCTTTTTTTCCTACCGTCACCCTCCCCTCTCTCTCTCTCTCTCTCTCTCTCTCTCTCTCTCTCTAGCTTTCTTTCTGTAGTCACCCATCCCCTACCCCCCCCCCCCACCCTGCCGACCCTCCTTTCTCTTTTCAGAGCTTTCTTTCTGTAGTCACACCCCCCCCCCCCCCCCCCCCCCCCCCCCCCCCCCCCCCTCGCCGGACCCTCAGCCCCCCCCCCCCCCCCCCTCCCCTCCTTCGTCCACCATGCCCCTTTCCCTCCCTTTATCGATAAACCCCTCTCCCTTCATTGTAGATCTATTTTCCCCACTTATTTCTTACTCTGCATACTTTTCCACTACGCCTTGCCCTCCCCCATCTCCCATCCCTCTCCTCCTCACCCATCCCCCTCTCCTCCCCTCCCCCTCACCCATCCCCCTCTCCTCCCCCTTCCCCCCATCCCTCCCCTCCTCCCCCTCCCCCATCTCCCCTCATCCCATTTTCCCCTTGTAGATTTTGTTCCCCTTCTCTGTAATTGCAGATTTCCTTATAATTATTATTCTCTTGTCTCCCTACCTTCTATAGATTCTATTCACTGTACTGCTTCTCATGTTAGAAACTATGACTTCCCAGTATCTCCTCTCTGTCTCTCTCTCTCTCTGTCTCTCTCTCTCTCTCTCTCTCTGTCTCTCTCTCTCTCTCTCTGTAAAATAAGATGTGGTTCTAAATTGACAGATTACATTAGTTGCACAGCCGGAGTCAAGCAAGGAGATGTATGTAGCCCTATTTTATTTTCACTTTTCATAAATGAATTAGCATTACAAGTAATCAATAATGGAAAACATGGTGCTGTCTTGTCACATGATGCCTTGGAGTTGTTCATCCTGTTGTTAGCTGATGACGTAGTGCTGTTATCAGAGACTATTGTGGGGCTACAAAATCAGTTAAACAACCTGTATCACGCTTCCTTTTCACTTCAGTTGAAAGTAAATATGAAGAAAAGTAACATCATTGTGTTTCGCAAGGGAGGCTATTTGGGTATACGAGAAAGATGGACATATAATGGCAATCTGTTACCTGTGGTTAATGTTTATAAGTACTTAGGGATATTGTTTTTCTACACGTCTGAGTTTCACTGCCGCTTGTAAGGACCTATCTAGTAGGGCAAAGAATGCGCTGGTATATATAATGGAAAGGTTATATACACTTAACAACAATTTTTATGCTATTTGACTCACAGGTTCAACCAGTTCTTCAGTATGGGTCAGAATTATGGGGGTTGGACAAAGCAGCAGTTCACTGTGAATCCGTTCATTTGTTTGCAATAAAGAAATACTTAGGAGTTGATAGACGAACACCCAATGATATCATCTATGGTGAAACTAACAGATATCCTTTGTACATAAATTCTGCAGTTAACTGTATTCGTTATTGGATTAAGTTGCTACAAATGGAAGATCTGAGACTACCACATAAGGCTTATAAAATGTTGTATAATTTAGATGCAAGAGGAAAGACAAATTGGGTATCAAGGGTGCGTGTCTGTTTAAATGAAAATGGTTTTGGAGATGTGTGGTTGAATCAAGGTGTGGGTGATGCTTGTGTGTTCATTAAAGTTTTTCGTCAACGATTAATTGACTGCCGGTGGCAAAATTGGAACCATCACATTGATACTAGCCAAAGGTTTGAGTTTTATAGAACATACTGTAATGGTCATGACTTAAAATGCTATTTACAACTTGACATGAATCGACAACTGAAACATATCACAGCAAAATTTAGACTCGGTATATCTGATCTGAATGTACATCGTTTAAGATACAGAACATATAATGATCATGATTTGTTATGTCCTTTATACAATGTGTCACAAGAAGATGAAGTACACTTTGTTCTATGTTGCCAACAATTGCATGACCTTAGATTGAAATTTATTCAACAAAAATATTATAGGAAACCATGCTTGTTTAAATTGAATTTATTGATGTCCTGTACAAATCCTGAAGTTATACAGAACTTTTCTTTATATTTGTACAAGGCTTTCAAAGTTAGAGAAATACTCACTTCGTGAAGTAACGTACAACTTCGTGATCAAACGAGTTTTCACTGTATTTATGTTATGTATAATATTGTTCACATTCCCCTTCATAAGGGGCTGAGGCCTATTTGAATAAATCATCTGCGTCTGCGTCATCTGCGTCTGCGTCTGCGTCTCTCTCTCTCTCTCTCTCTCTCTCTCTCTCTCTCTCTCTCTCTCTCTCTCTCTCTCTCTCTCTCCCTCTCCCTCTCTCTCTCTCTCTCTCTCTCTCTCTCTCTCTCTCAGATGCCTCCTCCCTCTCCATAGATAGTGACTAACCATTTGTTACTTTCGTCTCTGCTCTTATCTTTTCTGTTCGGGCACTAAGTGAATCTGTTGTTGATTCCTAGCATTTGAGATGGAGTGGATTTTCTCCTGATAATGTCTGTAGAAAGAACGCTTAACTTCCTGAAGAATTTGACATAATGGTAGTCGGTATGTTAGCACTTTTCGAAAGAGCAACCTCTAAAGGTATATGTCTAATGAGTAGTAACAATTTTGTATAGTTAAGGTGTTTTAGACCTCGGTCTTTGCGATTTTTATGAATAAAGTGTCTAACACGTAAGGATAATAATCCTGAATTGTGACTTTATGTAAATTATGCAACATTCATTTCAATTTCTTTTTTTTATATAGTTCAGTCAGTAACCGGGGCCATATCAGGTCTGATGTAATGATGATGATGATAATGATGATGATGGTGGTGATGACGATGATGATGATGATGATTATGATGATGATGTATAGCGATCAATGTTGTAAGGCAAGCAGATGAGAGAGAGAGAGAGAGAGAGAGAGAGAGAGAAGAGAGAGATGAGAGAGAGAGAGAGAGAGAGAGAGAGAGAGAGAGGAGGAGAGAGAGAGAGAGAGAGAGAGAAAACTCTGAACAGGATTAAAATGTACATTGGCCATTGACCACAATACATTTTTTGGTGCAGATTTCTCTTTCATTATAGTTCCCTATCTATCTATCTATACTATTTTTTTTGTATGTACGTTGTGTATGTGTTGCCGCTTCGTGCTTGCTATGGTTGTGTACTGACAGTCGGCTTGATGATATCGCAGGTGTTGGCTTTTCAGCGCCCAGTACTCCAGAGCTTCAGCAACGAGCTCGCGGAGCCAGCCCTAAAACGCAGCGCAAGAACCACAGTCTGCAGTCACTGGGCATGAGCCTGGTGAGACTTGGTTGTGGTTTCTGTCATGGTTTGTCATGGTTTGGGGGTTGTTTGTGGGGGGACCGGGGGGGTCGGGGGGGGGGGGGGGGGGACTTACTTTTGGGTGGGGTTTTTCTTTGTTGTTGTTGTTGTTGTTGGGGAGTTTGGTTTGTTGTTTGGGGGAGGGGGTTCGGTTGGTGTTGTTTTTTTTTTTGGGGGGGGGGGTTTGGGGGGCGGGGGTTGTTTGGTTGTTGTTGTTGTTTTGGGGGGGGGGGGGGGAGCGGTCTTTTGCTGCCTCATCTTCTCTGACCGACAGAATCAAAGACAAAATTTTTGTCTTTTATTGCATGAAGATCAATGACGATGAAGGATGATGTACAATGCTACCATGGAAGTACATCTTCTTTTGAGACTACGTGACAGTGCTGTACACTACGCTTCCTTTTATATTATAGTACATCACGGCGTCAACTGGGCCCCGAGAGATACAGACACCTTGCAGCGTTGGTCAGATAATTGAAGCAACACTCTCAAACTCGCACCCTTAAAGTGGATGAAGCTCGACTGTGTGGTCCTAGTCTTCCCACTGAGCCCACAACACACTCACTGTGGGTAGGAGCCGGTCCGGAGTCCGAAAAATCCCTATGACTCTCATGGGATTCGAACCCGCGACTTTCCAGTCCGTAACCCAAGGCGCTAACCACTGCGCCAAGGCGGCTGGTCTCATGTTTTATTTCTGTTAATATCTGGGGACAGGACAGCTCAGTGGTCAGAGCACTCGCTTTCCCCAAGCTAATGTTAAGCCGCATTCAATACTTTTTAGCATGCCTTAGCTTCAATACAGTCCCCCCCCCCCCCACGTCACCAGTTCACCCAGCTGTAAATGGGTACCTGCCCTCTTTAGGGTCAGGGAAGGTAAAGCAGCGAGGGAGAGGAGATGGGCGCCGCCCTCAATATGCTGGCCCCTAGAGAAGCTGAGGTCTCTGACGCCTAGCTCCCCTACGACCACATAGGTTATGGAACACCTTTACCTTTTTCCCTTTAAATGTTTATTCGGAAAGACAGAAACATATACATTACATACAAATTGTGGTATGAGCAAGAACAAGCAAATATCTTATGACATTCCGCAAGACAGATTTTTTAACATGTTTTTCATTCTTGAAACAGACAATACACTTGAAGATCACAAAGCAATGAAACAGAGCATTAACAAGCCAAGAGCTTAAAATTATCCTGTTCAGGTCATATTTTTGTGTTGGTCTTATCAAGATCATCAGACTGAAAGGAAGAAGAATAATGGACTCGACACATTGTCTGTAATATTAATAATAATGATAATAATACATGGAATTGATACAGCGCCGAATCTTGCAAAGCAGCAAAATCAAAACGCTTACAATTGACACTCATGCAACCGTCCATGAATAGAAGAAACAGATAACGGCATTCCTTCATTCAATCCACATTCACGTCCCTAAACAGGGGACTGGATGTAAAACAAACACACACATACACACACAAACACACACTAACACACACAACACAACACACACACACAACACACACTTACACTCACACACACAACACACACACACACACTTACACACAACACAACACACACACACTTACTCACACACACACACAAACACACACACTTCACACACACACTTACACACACACAACACACACACACACACACACACACACACACACACACACACACACACACACACACACACACACACACACACTTACACCTTATTCATCATCCTCGAAACGAAATAATAACAGAAACTAGTTGACTGGAACTCGGCAGGACGAGAAAGGCTCCCTGGACAAGCCAGCAGACCCTGGCCAACGAAGGCATTCCTTGGTTCCCCCCACGGCGGGCACCCCGACCATCTCCATCACCAGCGACGACGCCCACAGCCCCGACCGTTCCCGCCGACCCTCCACCACCAGCCTGGGGGCCTTCAGTGCCTGCGTCAGCGGATTCACCGAGTATCTCAGTCACCACCGCGGCAGCATCTGCGGCAGCGACCGCTCCTCGCGCCGACCTTCAACCCACAGGTTAGAGGGGTCGCCTTCGCATGAGAGTGGGTTTGAGAGTTGAACTCTGTGTGTGTGTGTGTGTGTGTGTGTGTGTGTGTGTGTGTGTGTGTGTGTGTGGTGTGTGTGTGTGTGTGTGTGTGTGTGTTTGTTTTGTTTTTGTTTCTTTGTTTGTTGTTGTTGTTTGTTTGGTTGGTTGGTTGGTTGTTGTTTTTTTGGGGGGGTTGTTATTCATCTAGAGTTCTGAGGCTCACCAATGGTGAGATTTTTGCGGATGTGGCCTCTTTTTTTTTGCCCACCATTAAGGTAGCCGCGTTCCGACTTCAGGGATTGCCTCATCATCTGAAATGGTTGGAGTCAGAGTCACAAGGATGATCCCTCTGGTCGAGGCAGCTTTAACTCGGAGTTAACATTGGTCTTGACTTCATGGTCCTGCCAGTTTTTTCAGATGAATCTATTGATTGTAGTCCTGTGTGTAAACACATGCTTAACATCTGTAACAAACAATGAAAACCCATCCACTTTTCGTGGAGTAGTAAAGCAACTATGGCCGATAGTATGGATGAGAAGAAAACATCCAGTATTCATCGAAGATTTCATTAGTGCAGCAGGTTTGTGAAGCATCTGAAGTGGCCGATGTGGTGAGTTGTGTGTAGAATGGTCCACTCACTGTGACATTTAAAGACAATCGAAAACTGAAGCTGTACCACAGGGCTGTAGGTGCATGCTCCTCATTCGTTGTTCGTCTGTAAAGGGGTTTTATGTTCACACCCACACTAGGTGATGCAGACGTGGTGAAACCTAAACAGTCACTAAAACAAATGTGTGATGCAAAATCCCCCCAAAAAGTAGACCTTAAATCTATGATCATCTTTGTTTTCCTCTTATTTTCCTCCGACAACTCGAGGACGGGATAGCGCGCCTTGGCTTCATTACAGTCCCCCAGTTCACCCAGCTGTAAAATGAGTACCCGCCTCTTTCGAGTCAGGGAAGGTAAAGCAGCGAGGGAAAGAGATGGACGCCGCCTTCAAAATGCTGGCCCCTGGAGAAGCCGAGGTCTCTGATGCCTCGCTCTCCTACAGGTTATGGGACACCTTTACCTTCACCTTTGCCTTTATCCTTTAACTCGATAAATAGTGGCCCATCATTGCAGATTTTGGCCTTGTTCTTTCACATCCATTATGGCTGTAACCAATCATACACGCGTATGCCTGTGAGCTCTGGCTGTGATTCGTTTGTTCGGTTGACAACTGAAGCGATGGTCTGAGTTCGCCCGTAGCAGTCTACACTTATCGACCTCTACCTGTCTAGTTTTATGGCAAAAATTTAAGAACTAGAATATAATTATGCAAGAATTTTACATATCAATGCATGCTTTATTAAATAAAATCAGCGTAAAAATCGCACTTGCATCAGCAACTAAATTTCACGAGGTGACAGACAGCCCTGGTATGGCCTCTGTTGTCGGCGGCGCTATAAACCACATAACTGGATTGGATTAGGAACATTTTACTGTGTATTTATCCTCCTCATTTGACCAGTGATTATAGTCGGATTCTAGCATTAGGATTCAAGAAGTCTCTTAAGCACTTGGATTTGTTCCTTTGCAAAATTCAGCGCTATATATAAATTCCATATATCATTATTATCAATATTGCGACACTGTTTAAACAAAAACTTGCCTGATATAGTCGTGTGTGCCGTTTTGCCGCTTACAAAGTGTTGCTGGTAGTTAAAAATCCATTAGTGATCACTCGTAGGCAATCTGTCACACTCCAAACGTATGCAGGACTGCAAATAACCCCTGGATTCATTGGTGACACCGTTACATTGTGCAGCGGCAGCTTGCATGCATAATCAGCTTGGCTGCCTGTTCACAAGAATCTTACCCAAGTCATGTTAAGTTATATGACACAGTCACCACTGCATGATGCGGCAGCGTTATCTAGCGATCATTGCAAGAGCGCGTAACAGTACTGTATGCAGGTAGAGTTCCTTTCCTCATTTCACGATGGAGCGTTAGCTAATCTTAAATTTGAAACCGAATTTTTCTTTCAAACGCATTGCACACTGGTGCCGTGTTTAAACACCATCCCCGAAGTCGGAATGTGGCTACCTTGATGGTAAGCAAAAACGGTCGCATATGCAAAATCTCACCATTGGTGAACCTCGGAGCACTAGCCGAGGAACGAAAACAACAACAACAACAAAACAACAGAAGAAGAAGAAGAACCAGCAGAAGCTAAGAAACTTACGGGTTACAGGTTATGTGAATCTGCTGGTAGCTCGGTGGTCTATGGGTAACACACCAACCTAGAAAGCGTGAAGTGCGGGTTCCATCCCCGTTTGAGACCAACCTTTTCCCCCATCCACTCGGCCTTGAGGGGTGAGTCAAGGTGCTAGTCTTTCGGATCAGACGATAAACCGAGGCACCCAGCGCACGTAAATATAACGCACGGCAACAAGGACGTTGTCCCTGGCAAAATTCAGAAAAAAACCTCAACCACTATCTTAGAGGAAACAAACACACATGCAGACAGAAAAGTTGCCCCCCAAAAATGAGTGGCGCTGCTCTTATGGCGACGCGCTCTCCGCAGGGAAAGAGCAGCGCGAATTTTACACAAAGAAATTTGCAGTGAATTAAAGTGGTATAATTATAATACAGTACAATACAACACAATACAATATAATATAATACAAGACAATACAATAATATACAATGTAGAACATTTCCAGCACTGTCATGCGAGTATTCTACCAGCTATCAACTTTACCTGTTAATGCCTTCAGCCAGCTTGTATATTATGTGATTGAGAAAAAGAAGATATTTTAGCATAGACAATGGTGAATGCGTTTGGAATTGTTGCACACCTTTCTTTCCTGTCGAAACTGTTGAATTATAAAGATTGTTCAGAAACATCAGGTATAAACATTTTTCAAGCTGAAATTTGTTGTTGTATTTGTTTGTTTGTATGTCATTTATCATAGAAAATGCTTTGTGCCACCGGTGCCAAGAAGAAAGGAAAGTATTGTATGGATACTCATTATTATGATCATATGTTTATTTGGAGGGGGAGGGTGCTGTTATTGTTGGCTTTGTTGTGGGTGGGGGGGGTTGTGGGGGTCTGGATTTGTTGTGTTTTTGTTTTGTTTTTGTGTTGTTGCTGTTGTTTTTGGGTGGTTGTTGTCTTTTTTCTGGTTGGTTGGTTGGTTTGAGGCGGGAAGGTGGGGGTTGTTTATTTTGCATTCTGCTTTTAACTGGCTTGAGAAAAATCTCCGAAAAAAAGGTTTGGCATGAAAGTGTCCTGGCAACCATCATTTACCTCAAACTAGCATATTTTTAAGCATGTGGAGAACTTTTTTTTTAAATGGACGTCTATTAAGAGCCACAACCATACACCTCCACACTTAAAGATGTACGCAGATGAATATATTTGTGGCTCTTTAATAGACGAGATATTCCTTTTCACTGGAGCACAAGGGACATGGACTTTCCCTCTCTGCTGATTGCAGTGTGGGCATCCTGCCCATCTCCATGTTCGGGGAAGGGGGAGAACGGCCACGACGACCCAGCACTCACAGCCTGGGGGTGTTCCCCATCAGCTGCTTCGCGGAAGATCGTGACTCTGGAGGGAAGGACCGGCCCCGGAGATTCAGCACTCACAGCCTGGGACCTCTTGTGGTACCGGTTCGTTAGTTCAGTTAGCTAGTTAGCTAGCTAGTTGGTTAGTTGGTTGGTTAGTTAGTTAGTTCAGTTAGTTAGTTAGCTAGCTAGTTAGTTAATTACTTAGTTAGTTAGTTAGTTAATTCAGTTAGTGAGTTAGTGAGACAGTTAGTTAGTTGGTTGGTTGGTTGGTTGGGTGGTTAGTTAATTGGCTGGCTGGTTGGCTGGCTGGCTGGCTGGTTAGATTGATAGTTAATTGGTTAGTTAATTAGTTGGCTGGCTGGTTGGTTGGTTGGCTGGCTGGCTGGTTAGATTGATAGTTAGTTAGTTGGCTGGCTGGCTGGTTGGTTGGTTCGTTGGTTGGCTGGCTGGCTGGTTAGACTGATAGTTAGTTAGTTAGTTAGAGTGTGTGTGATGCTGTTTAGTTGGTGGAGATGCTGTTTAGTGTGTGTGTGTGTGTGTGTGTGTGTGTGTGTGTGTGTGTGTGTGTGTGTGTGTGTCTGTGTGTGTGTGTGTTGCGTGTGTCTATGTGTGTGTGTCTATGTGTGTGTGAGAGAGAGAGAGCTTTTCTGTTTAGTCAGTGGGGGGGGGGGGGTTGTTTGTTTGTTTTTACTTATTCTTTTATTTCGAGGATAATGGAATAAGCACTCATGTGCTTTTCTTTACACTCAATCGCAGTGTGTATGCAGTTTTGTTAATCTTGTCCGTTCCCACCGGCACACAACAGCCTACTCTTCCAAAAAGCGGAACAGGTTTTAACGTGTGCGCAAGATGTTCTGCGTGCGTTCGCACACGGGACCTCGGTTTATAGTCTCATCCGAAAGACTTTTAGGGGGAGTGGAGTCGGCACTGCTGTTAACTCAGTCCTGAACATGCACAATCGTACACACACTCTATCTATCGCTCTCTCTCACACACACACACACACACACACACACACACACACACACACACACGGAAACACACACACACACACACACGGAAACACACACACACACACACACACACACACACACACACACCACACACACACACACACACACACACACACTTTCTGAATGTGTGCCTGTCGACACCATTCTGTAGAGTGACTAAGCTGAATGACCAGCCTAAAGTTGAAGAAAATTAAAGACTAAAAACAAATAGGGACAATCTTCAGATATGGACAAAAATCTTCAGAAAGGGACAATCTTCAGATATGGACAAAAATCTTCAGATAGGGACAATCAGATGTGGACAATCTTCAGATATGGACAAAAATCTTCAGATAGGGACAATCAGATATGGACAAAAAAACCTTGAGATATGGACAATCTTCAGATATGGACAAAAAATCTTCAGATAGGGACAACCTTCAGATATGAGCATGTTTCAGATATGGACAATCTTCAGATATAGACAAAAATCTTCAGATAGGGACAATCTTCAGATATGGACAAAAATCCTCAGATAAGAACAATCTTCAGATATGGACAAAAATCTTCAGATAAGGATAATCAGATATGGACAAAAATCTTCACATTATGGACAGTCTTCAAAACTGACCGCCTGAAACATAACTGTTATCGGAAACATGACTATGATCATGCCATCATGACGTGCCGTCATTGTGATGTGTGTGTGTGTGGACAGGACATGGAGCGGCGTGGTAGCAAGAGCAGTATCCTAGGATCCCTGGGTTTCGGGGATGGATCTGGATCCCCCTCCGGTTTCAAACAACGCAGACAGAGCTTCCAGGCACTGGGTGAAAGTGTGGTATGTCTGGCTGGGGGGGGGGGGGGGGGGGGGGGGGGGGGGGGGGGGGCTGGGGCTGGGGATCCTGTGTGTGTGGGGGGGGGGGTGGTGTGTGGGGGGGGGGAGGGGAAGTGAGTGTGTGTGTGAGAGATAGAGAGTGTGTGTGTTTGTGTGTGTGAGAGAGAAGAGAGAGAGCGTGTGTTTGTTTATTTATGTATTTATTTATTCTTTTATATCGAGGATAATGGAATAAGCACTTATGTGCTTTTTTACATCCAGTCCCCGTGTGTTTGCGGTTTTGTAAATTTTGTCATCTGTTTCCACCGGCACACAATGCCTTCTCTTCCGAAAAGCGGAACAGGATTTAACGTGTGCGCAAGATGGTCTGCATGCGTTCGAACACGGGGCCTCGGTTTGTAGTCTCATCCGAAGGACTTTGACATTCAGTTCGATTTTTTTGTCAAACTGGGAAAAAATGGCGAGGCTGGGAATCGAACCCAGAACCTGGTGTGTGTGTGTGTGTGTTGGTGTGTGTGTGGTGTGTGTGTGTGGGTGTGGGGGGGGGGTGCTAAGTGTGGTGTGTGTGGGGGTGGTGGGGGCTATAGTGGGTGTGTGTGTGTGCTTGTGTTGGGGGATGGGGGGAGGGGGGATAGGTGTGTGTGTGTGTGTGTTTTCTCTTCTCTTCTCTTCTCACATGTGTAAAGAGCATACACGACAGGCCTACTCATGAGTCAAATGAATTATGCACATTGAGAGAAAATGTAGCTTGTGTCTAGAGCTAGGCAGTCGTGGAATTGGGGCGCATTGCCAGGAGTCACCAGTCATCGGGAAACGTATGATGATGGTTGTAATGGAAAAAACAAATTTTACATTTGGGTAGGAAAACACCGTAATGTGCCAGTGAATGTTTTTCATTATTTTTTTTCGTTCCTCGGCTAGATCTAGAGTTCCCAAGGTTTACCAGTGATGTGATGTTTTCGCTATCTTCCTCATTATACGATCATTCGGGGATGTATCACATACATGTTATTAAATGTTGTTCTTTTGTTAATAGGGTTCAACACTGTATCACCTATCCTCCGTTAAAAAAGAAAATCTTGTAGTCTGTCAACTGCAACATTTTTCGGATGTTTACGAATTTACTCCTGTGTTTCTCTCTCTCTCTCTCTCTCTCTCTCTCTTCTCTCTCTCTCTCTCAATCTATCTATCTATCTATCTATCTATCTTCCAGATGCAGCTGTTCGGGAAATAACGATTGCCCATGTTGTGACGTCAAACGACGTCAAGAAAAGAAAAAAAACGAAGCGGATATGACGTTATCGGCGCCAACCTGTCTTGCAAGGCGTCACTTCCACCAGAGTCTCTCCCCCTTTAGTGGTCTTAACCAAGGGACCACCCCCCCCCTTCTGCTTGCAACCTGTGAATTCCGTACTCCGCCCTGTGATTGTTGATTCCCTCCCGACACTTATGCACACTTTTGATTTTGGAATTGTACGATATGTCATGCCCTCTTCATTGTTTACGAACCACACCATGTATGCACAGAAAGACGCCCTATGTACCAACTGAACCCTCCTTACCTTGCTCAATCAATTTGGCTCTTACCGCTTTGTGTGCTAAATGACTTGGTGACATCCAAAGGTTGTATACCTGATACTCTGTAATCCTGAAAAGTCTACTCTCTTGTTGTTGTCGTTTCATGAATGAAAAGAAACTGCTTCACTTGCAGATTGTTTTGTTTGTTTGTTTGTTTTAGGGGGATTATGTGTTTTAGTGATTTTATTATTTATGTCATTTATACACACCTCAGATTATGAAGTCTTAGGTCGTAGAAGTCATCATGGTTTCTGTTTGTTGTGTATTTTGATGTTGATTGTTGTCCAGTGCTTGCTTTCATATGTTGAAGAATAATTTGCTGTGAAAGGCTTTTTTTTAATCAGGTGGGCAGGTTGAATTAAAACTCAATATGTGATGGATAAAATAACTGAATGTAACAAAATAGTCTGACAAATCCTTGCTTCAGGAGAACGCTTGTACATGTACTTTGGGGTTTATATATTTGGTTGTTTTGTTTGATTCACGATGTAAAAAGCTGAAGAGGTGACATTTTAACAAGCTTTTGATTGCTATTGTTTTTGGTGGGGATTTTTGTTAGTTTTGGATTGACTTAAACTGGTAAGGGTGGGGTCTTTTTTTTTGTCTGGTTGGTTTTGGTGGGATGGAGGGGTTTTTGTTGTTATCGTTGTTTATTTGGGGGCTGAGGAGTGGTGGGGGGGGGGGTGATTTGGGGGAGGAAGAGCCTTTGAAATGAGAACCTTTCTGGATAAAAAGGTCTTATTCTAGGTTCCCTCAAAATGTCCGAAACTTTAAATTTTACAATTGAATTTTACACACAAGAATGGTAACTGCAGATTGTGCTAGAATGCTTTTTTTCCTTTGCTTGTTTTGTTTGTTTGTTTTTTTAGGAAATGAGACAGTAACTTTAGAATAATCCTATCGGCTTTGGTTTTGAAGCTAGACAGGTGTATTACTATGCGCTACCGCCCAACAATGCCTAGCTAACAGCACAAAATTCATCGCTGAAGTACCGCCAAGTGAATGAAGGTGTAGATAACCAGAATCGCATTGTTTCATGAGTTTCGTAGTGTCATGAATTGTTCTGATTGTACCAAACTAGCCTCTTTCCCCTTCCTCATCTTATCTTTTCAGTGTTTCTTTAACCCACAGAAACTATTGCTTGACATAATTTATCGTAAAAATGAATTTCTGTTGTTTGTGCGTAGACGACCTAGGGATGGATGTAGACAGAAGAGATCATGTGGATTTTTGGTCTTCCGCCCACTCCTATAACACCATCAACAACAACAACAACAACAACAACAACCAACCACGACGAAATATTCATTATAGAAGAACAACGAAAACTGTGCGAAAGCTATCACGGAGAAAAACGACTGCTTAAAAGATTGTGTGTACATTCTAACAAAATTTCGCATTAGGAAAGAGAAGTAAGAATTTACACTTTTCAACTGTAACAAAATTTCGCATTGGAAAAGAGAAGTAAGAATTTACACTTTTCCAGCCCTAAAAAAATTTTTACACAGGAAAAGAGAAGTAAGAATTTACACTTTTCCAGCCGTAAAAAAATGTACACAGGAAAAGATAAGTAAGCATTGACACTTTTCTGGCAGTAGACTACACTAACTCTGAGCCATTGATGAAGCTCTAAGTCTCAGCAATGTTTTTAAAAAAAAATATGCAAGAAACAGGAGAGAGGAAAAAATAAAACATCTATTGGAGCACACACAAAAAGAGGAGGAGGGGTGGGGGGGGGGGGGGTAGGAACAAGACAAAAAATAAAAAGAGGAAGACATTAAAGGTGGCTTGATTCTGCCAGTATAAAATGTCCCCATATTTCCTACCCACTCTTGCAGTCAGGTATAAGTTCTATCACGGAGACTTTTTCGAGCCAACTGGATTCACAATCACAGATCATGTTAGTAACAACACTCAGTCTTTCACTGGTAGGAAGTAGGATGGGAGATCATGATCCTTTGACCTCCCTCTCACCTATTCCCCCTCCCCCATACCATCCCTTCCCCCACCACACCCACACCCACACCCCATCCCTAGCATCAGTGCTGTGTAAGTTGAGCGGTCCACACCCCGGGATCAGTTCAAAGAAAAAAAAAGTGGTGACCACAGAACCACACTGGGTGAACATTTTGCCCTATTGTATGTAGACATGAGGGTCATACTCCTCTGCGTGTGACTCTCACGTGGATGAATCGCGTGTGTGTGTGTATGTGTGCGTGCGTGCCTGTGTGTGTGTGCGTATGTGTGTGTGCGCGTGTGTGTGTGCGTGTGTGTGCGCGTGTGTGTGTGCGTGCGTAAGTGAGTGTGTGTGTGTGCGTGTGCGTGCGTGCGTAAGTGTGTGTGTGTGTGTGTGCGTGTACCAGCTTCTGTTCTTGAAAAAAAAGAAAGCTAAAAGCGTGTATGCCTGTTTCCTAGTGTCTCAACTACCCACAATCTTGCCTTTTGGGGCTGTGCGCTTGCCATGACTGTATTGAAGTATGGATGGAGGAAGACTGGTAAATATTGTACTGGCTGTGGATAGAATATTAGAATAGAAACGTGTGTGTCTTGCTTCTTCCAAAAATCTTTAGCCATTTTCTTTTTCTTTCCTTTATTTTTTCCCATTGAATCATTTGTGGCAAACATGACTTTTGTTTGGTGGAGGAACTAGTTATTGGGGAAGGAAGGGATGAGTCATATTTCTGACCTATTTTGTGCAGAGAGAATGTCTTAGATACAGTAAATTGAGATAGGAGTTCTATGCTTACGTGAAGGTAAAGATGGATAACTTTTTCGCAGCTCAGCTCAAACTTGTGTCACATTTGTAAAGTGATATTTATATAATTATGTATTCGCATATTCGCAGCTCAGCTAACCATTATTGCGTACAGTTCTCTCTCTCTCTCTCTCGCTCGAGTGATAAACACGCCCGAGGGCGGGCACACTCTGACAAACATACAATAGATACACAGACAGACACACAGACAGATAGACATGGCCACACCTATAATCTCTTCAATAAAACAATGAAAGTAGCCACCAAAAATGAAGAATCACAACCTATGTCTGCTTGCTCAATGATTTATATTCACATACTTTGCATACTGTGCGATAATTTAAAACTCTTATCCGTATGGTTTAGGCGTACGTTTGTTTAAAGTTCTCGCGATTTTCTTGCGTTCAAAGTACATTCTAATTCATTCTTATTTAAGGGTGTGACATTAAGCGGTTCGTGCACAATTTAGTTGGATGTACCAAATGCCTCTCGCCCCAGCAAAAATTCGTAAACAAGTCTATTGACCTTTCTTAATTGATTTTTGATGGGTTGTTAGTGTTATTATCCTTCACTGTTGTCACGTTTACGTCAATCAATGTCAACCTAATTATGTAACGAAGTCATTATAGCGCCACCCCACGTAATTGTGTATGCAGGGAAGGAGCAGTGCGTGTGTGTGTGTGTGTGTGTGTGTGTGTGTTTACAGACGATATGCATGACTTCTATATCTCTCTCTCTCATTTCTTCATTTTTGTTGTGGATACGGAGTACTCTTTCAGTTACATTCCCAGCATCTGCATCTTTAAAAATGTGAAAGTTAAAAGAAATCCCAATTTCAATGTAACGTCTGTTTACTCTCAGTGATATTAGATATGCCATTTTTTTTGTTGTAATGAGGATGTCTTTGATTTTGTTTCTCTTCGATCACCATATCGTTATGCTTATTTTAGGTCAACATTACTAGACTTATCACCATCATGTTTCCCAACAAGTATAGTCTTGCATGCATTGTTTCATACGTTATCTTTTTAAGCACTGCCGTTTTTTTTTGTAGTGGTGTGGTAAAGACAATATGAGCTGTCTGTTCTAATTTTGAGGCTTTATTCGACCAAGAATCTGTTATTCACATTGCAGGATTGTGTACTGTTGTTTGGTTATGTTGGATTGCTTATAAATTATACAGGCGACATTAGTGACGTCTCCAGAAAGGAGTTGCTTCAATATACTGAAGTTGTGTCACATTTTTCTGGTGTCTTTTTTTTTAAAATGTGTTCAATGATTTTTTAATCTACTGTGGTGGTTATTTGATGAGTTGCAATGTACATTTTGTTGTTGTGTTTTAATCTACATTAGGCCCCTGTCAAATCACATGGATTGTAAGCACAAAAAATAAATCATATTCCTGGTATTTTCTTGGAAATTTAGTCTTCTAGATGGCTAGGTTATTAGTGGAAAAAAATGAACCCTTGTTAATGATTTATTGAGAATTGAGTCGGCTGTATTGTAAGCTAAAGAAAAGCAGTCTTTCGAGTAAATTCTTGGAAATTCAGCTGGTCCTGTCGTAAGCCCAAAAAGACAACCTTTCTGGTCATTTCTGGGAAGCATAATGAGCATGGGTTGTAAGCCTAGGGAAAGTAGTGCTCTAAGTAAACTCTGGGAAATTTAGTCAACTGTATTGTAGTCCTAAGAAACATCCACTCCCCTTAAGTTCTCCGGAACTTAGAGCACTGAATTGTAAGCCAAAGAAACGTTCTCTCTTTCCTCCCCCCCCCTTCCCCCTCACCCCAAATCTCCCTGGAAAAAAAACACTCTCAGAAATTTAGCCATCTGGTTTATCAGGCAAAGAAAGTAACATTCCTGGACATTTTTTTTAACTTAGTCATATAAGTTGAAAACCCATGAAAATGAACCTTGGACCCTTGGGAACTTGGTCAACTGCATTGAAAGCCTAAGAACAGTAACCTTTGACCTTAAACATTTAATCAGCCGGGTTGAAAGCCTAAGAACAGTAACCTTGGAAATTTAGTGAGCCAGATTGAAAGTCTAAGAAAAGCGATCTTGGACCTTAGGCCTTGGAATTTTAGTTAGCCGGAATGCAAGCCTAGAAAAGTAACCTTGGATGTGGATTTTTTTGTCAGCCAAGCTGTAAGCAAAAAAAGTAACCTTGGTGCATGGAAATCAAGTCAGCCAGGTTGTAAACCTATGAAAAGTAACATTCCAAGTAAAATTCTTGGACATTTTTAGGCTGGACTTTAAACCTAAAAAAACCACTTCCAAGTCAGTTATTGGAAATTCAATTGCCTGGGTTATGTAAGTCTAGGAAACTTACTTTCAAGCAAGTTTGCAGAAATTTATTCAGCTGTTGTAAGCCTAAGAAAAAAGTAGTTAAGCAAGTACTTTCACATGTAAAAATCAAATATGGGTGGAGACTTTTGCCTAACCCCCTTCTCTCCTTGGGGAGTTGCCGGGGGATGGCACTGAATTGTCCAGGCCCTGACTCTTGGGCGAGCTGGACCCAGAGAAACCCATTGCTCTTCGTGTCCAGGGGGAAGTGTGGTTGACAGATTTCAAATCTCCAACAGTCAGAAAATTCCTTTCTCAAACTCTTTTTTGAATCAGGTATATTCATTTTGTTTGCGGAAACATTTAAAACCCTAGAAAAGTAAGAAACAGGCATTTGTCACAATATCTTGTTTAAACTTGTGTCTTACAGATCTGCCAGCTGCTGCCCAATATTCTTAATGCAATAGTATAGAAATTGCATTGCTTAACTTTTTTTCAATAGCAAAAGAAACAAGCTAGTTCATATCTTGCTTAGGATTTAAGCAATCCAGCATATGGTGTCTTGATAGAATCTTGTTGAGTTATACATCATACTGATTCGTCATTGTCTTAAAAGAGAAAAAAATATCTCGATTTTGAATAATACCTGGAAAAATCCAATCATTCCAGAACAGTAGTTTTCATTTATTAGACATATGATTTTCAAAATTGGTGATACAATAAGAACAAGATCACAGATAAAGAAACAAAAACAAACAATAAAAACATAGCAAAAGAAAAGCAATTAGAAGGCCAAAAAAGAGCAAAGATTTCAAAGCTGTTAATGAAACTTCATGCCCAAAGGGCATTAAATCTAAAACAGTCTGGTCACCAAAAAAACGACATCCACACTGGTACTACTGTCCTAATAAATTTGGGCTTCAAAACCTTGCACATCTGACGAGGACAAAATCATAGATAGATAGATAGATAGATAGATAAATAGATAGATAGATTAAAACACTGCTTTGAAATTCTTTGTAGGTCATAAGGCAGCTCACATTTTAAAGTGTTAACTACAACATTTCTTAGTGGGTAGTATGCGAACTAAGCCTGTTACAAAACAAAAGTAACGAACAGAAACGTAATGCTTAGAAGAGCAATAGTTTAAGTCTTAAAAGCTGTGATAATTTTGCTTGTAGCCTTCGAGCTGTGATAACTTTGTTAGTTTCTTTTTGGGGGTTTACTGTTGAACAAGTACAACACTAATTAATGACGCTTGAATAATCAAGTCGGATTTGACTAGCTTCTATTGAAGTAACCTGTCCAGAACTTTTGGTGGGAGTCTTTTGGAGGATTTTTGTTGTTTGTTTTTATAAACTGCTAAACCCACAGGTACAATTGGTTCTTTGTAGATATCTGTTTCTGTTTGGCGATTATGTTAGGGGTCGTGTGAAAAAAATTTGTCTCGAAATATTAAGACCTACAGACAAACACAAGGACCGATACATAGACAGTCACACAGGCAAACTGACCTAGAGGTGTATTAGGGAAGCAAGGAGGTACTTTTAGGGTGGTTTGGGAGGGGGGGGGGGTTAGAGTATTTTTATATTGTTAGGGGGGGTGGGGGGTTATTCAGCTTTTTTTTTTCGTTTCCTGGTTAGAGCTCCCAGGTTCACCAATGGTGAGATTTTTGCGTCTGCTACCGTTCTTGCCCACCATTCGTACTTCTGGATGCTGTCTAAAAATGCGTTTTCAAGCATCTGTTGAAGCTGGTCATTTTGACATTCTTGTGGTGCCAAATGCAAATTATGTTACAGAATTCATACCTAAGAAGTGCACGGGCAAACGTTTAGGAATAGAAAGGACTGCTACGTTCTTCTGACTTGAAGTTTACTGTGTATAAAAGGCAACCTCTACAAAAATATACATCCTTATTTGATTTTTTTTATGTAATAAATTCCGCTGTTTTATATGGAAGTTCCCATTTCAAAAAAATAAAGATATATTTTCACGACAAGAGAATCAAACTTCAGGTAAACTGATTTATACGGAACTTAATATATAAATGATACATTTCTGCACACACAAACGACTTTGTATATTGCACGTTGCGAAATCATATGAATGTCGTTTGGGGTTTTTTGGACTTGTTGGTGTCTGTACAGTTTTGATCGTGTACCATATCTCTGACCCGAGCAAACCCACTCTAGCTATGACTTGTATAGGGATGTCCTTTCGTTGATATTACTTTTGTGACAGAAATACATTGGGGGGGGGGGGGGGGGGAACCAACATGGCTTTGATGTTTTAGGTAACTAAATGTTTCTCTACTAGGAGCACATATATGAAAACACATAATATTATGAGATATCTTATGATTCAGACTAAAATGATGTGTAAAAAAAAAAAAGGGGGGGGGGGGGGGACAGGCATCGTACTTACTATAAATGTTGGTGATTGCTTTTCAGTGTTTTGTGAACTTGTAAACATCCTCATCTTCGAGACATATCATTTGAAAGGATATGTTCTCTTGTGCGTGCTTACTCAGCTCCGTGTATGCTTTTCCTCCCAAAATATGTTTCTTTCAAAAGGATCCTCTCTTTTTTCGGTCATTTTATGCAGATATGGTATAGTGTATATTATGGGATGTTCTACACGCATGATACCTGCTTCAGGCACAACAACTGATGTATCGGGTGGTGTATGTGTGGGAAAGGGGAGGGTTGATATCGCTTTTGGGGGGCCCATGTTATGTTTGGGTGTTCAGTTTTGTCATTGTTTTGACTACGTAGATGATTTCTTGTCCCAGATGCTTACTTTCTCCGTTTTGTGTGGGAAAGTGTGTGCGGAAAGATGTGTATTGAAAGATGGTTCCGATGACCTTCTTTTCTTTCCTGTGCAAAATAATGCTTCCTTGCCTGTTATATATATATACATATATATAAAGTGTGCGTGGCTAAGAAACATGACAAAGAATTTGTGTTCCAGTGTGGAGAAAAAGCCGCGGCTGTGTGTTTTAGAATGCCGAAAATAATAATGTTTCTTTGACGTTCTGCGCTGTGTATAAAGACTTCGGCATGAACTTCTGTCTCCCAAGAGATGTGATATCAAAAAGAAAGGTCTGATACTCAAGTGCACAGCAAACAACTGTTTCCAAAACTAGTCATCTGTCTGCTTGGCTCGGCTTCAGAATGGTCTCGAGGTGAACTTATAAATTTTCAAGGGATGTACGATAAAGTGATCACAAGTCAAAGTTACAAAAATGTAAAATAATGACAATGATAATCTCTCTCTCTCTCTCTCTCTCTCTCTCTCTCTCTCTCTCTCTCTCTCTCTCTCTCTCTCTCTCTCTCTCTCTCGCACACACACACACATATACACACACAAACTCACACACACACATACTGAATTAAAAAAAAGACTGAAAAGCATAAGAGTGAATCACCAAGTCTTTCCGTTGTCATCTTCCTAGGTTTGTTCAGGTACGAATGTTACTGGTTAGAAAAATGAATAAAACATGCAGTTTAGTCGAGACTGATTGATAAATATGCCAATCAGAGCACTGGAGCCTGTGTGCCGATGGGTCTAAAGCATTATAAGGATTTAAAGGAAAAAATTCAGTGAAATTTTAATCCGATGAGCCAGGCAGAATACGAAAACCGGTTACTTGGACACAGTTATTTGCTGTACGGTAGTGTCAGTTCTGAAAGGTAACTGTTGTATCTTGCGTATGTGTGAGCTAAAGCAGCAGCTAAATTCCAACTTTTTTTGTAAATAAGGATTATTCTTTAACCTCTGTGGTGCAGCGGAAGAGAAATAACACCCCTCCCCCCACTCGGAGTATTGTTCCTGATTTACATTCATTTTTATGATAGGTGTTCTGGATCATAAACTAGCTGAAGGTCAGCAATGATTGTAAAGATAATGATGATTGCCATTGAAAGATCTTGGCTTCCTCTGCGTAGATGCCTGGAGCTCTTAAAGCTTATACAGTAATTATGATTTCACCTGAAATTTTTGAACAACCTTTTCTTCTTTAAAAATTCAGCATTTTAAAAAAAAAACTTTTTTCTTCTTTCTTCATTGTCTTACAATAGAATTGCCCTTTCTTGTCCCTTCACTTTTTGGTAAAAGAAATACTTCTGTTTTGTTTGATTTAATTTTAGTTTAGTTTAGTTGTTGTTGCTGCTTTTTTTCAGATTAAAATTTGATCATTGAGAATCAATATTGCTGTGTTGGGGACTTGGAAAAATGCAATTTGTGTTTATCAGTGTTGGGCGTAATAATCTTGATAGAATTTTCAAACGTATAAATTAGGTTTAGATGGGAAGTGGGGGGGGGGGGGGGTGTCTCCCTGATGATAAAGCAACAACGATAATTACAGCCATATTTATTCTTAATTTTTGTCGTTATTATTTGATAACTTCAGGGGGGGGGGGATTATTTTTTTCTTTTTATGCTTTTTTTCAGCTCTTTGAGGGCATGAGAGATGAAAGGGGGACGTCTGAATGCCCCTCCCCCCCCAAAAAAAAAAAAAATCCCCAAAAACAAAACAAAAAGAAAAAAAGACGTCGAAGTCTCTTCTGCACTGGGCTTCTTGCCCACCTCAAACTATGCTATTATGATGAGCATCAGTAGTGAACTTGAAATGTGATATGCAAGCTTCTCCAGGTAAAATTGGAAGACCTTTTTCTTTTTTTTCTTTTTTTTTTACAGTTCAGTCAAAATCAGATTACTCTCTCTCTCTCTCTCTCTCTCTCTCTCTCTCTCTCTCTCTCTCTCTCTCTCTCTCTCTCTCTCTCATAGGTTGAACTTTTGTTGTTGCAGTTGGGGTTTTTCTTTTGGTTTTTTTTGTGTGTATTTTGTTAGTAGTGCCTAATCAGCGCAAGGGCCGGATGAAAAAAGTATATGAATACTTATTCTGTAACCTACGTAAATAAAGATCATTCATTCATTCTCTCTCCCTACCTTTTCCAGATAACTGTATCTACGGGAAAGTGTGGATCTGTAAACACGTTTGCAATAAATTATGCCACTAAGGTATAATATTGTCAGAAAGGTTCAAAATGATAGTGAAGTGGGCGGGTGTAATTCTTTTCCGCTGCACCGGATATCGTACTGTAAACGATGTATACTCGCCTGGTTGTGTCCTTCCTATAGAGATGTTTACAAAAGCGATGGATGTTGTACAAATGACACAACATTTCCTCCAAAAAACCAAAAAAAATTATCCTATTTTTGAAAGTACTTATGTGTGAGATGGTTATGTATATTATAATTATTATGTGCCCTTTTCCTTGCTCACGTCTGTCTTCTTCTCTGTCTTTCTTTCTTTCTTTCTTTCGCCCTCTCCAGTTTCCGTCCCTCGTATATATAACCCCCCCCCCCCCCCCTTACCCCCTCCCTTATCCTCTCCCCTCTTGTCACCAAGCGCTACAATGCTGACCACTGTTATATTACCATGATGATTGTGTAGAAATAAATCATTCAACCAAAATGTGTGTGCTGTGCTGTGTGTGGTGTGGTGTGTGTGGTGTATGGTGTGGTGTGGTGTGTGTTGTGGTGTGCATGGTGTGTGCGTGTGTGTGTGTGTGTTGTATGGTGTGGTGTGGTGTGGTGTGTTTGTGCGTGAGTGAGTGCGTGCGTGTGTGTGTGTGTGTGTGTGTGAGCGTGCTACAGTATGAGGAGCTCTCTCTCTCTCTCTCTCTCTCTCTCCTCTCTCTCTCTCTCTCTCTCTCTCTCTCTCTCTCTCTCTCTCATAGGCCACTTTGGGCAATGACAATAAATTGGTCAAAGCGTTCTCTCTCTCTTCTCTCTCTCTCTCTCTCTCTCTCTCTCTCTCTCTCTCTCTCTCTCTCTCTGAGGAAAGGGGGGGGGGGGCGGTGTATGCGTGCGTGTACACACACACACACACACACACACACACACACACACACGTATCCCCTCTGAAATCTTCATTTTACGCCAGAGACAGACAGGCAGAGACAGATAAACAGACAGACAGAGAAACACACACACAGCACAGTGTGTGTGTGTGTGTGTAAGGCCGTGCTCATGCTCTCTCTCTCTCTCTCTCTCTCTCTCTCTCTCTCCTCTCTCTCTCTCTCTCTCTCTCTCTCTCTCTCTCTCTCTCGGCACACACGCGCACGCACACCTCCACACACACGCGCGCGCTCGTGCACACACACACACACACACACATGCCTCAGTGCTGTCAGTTTCGCACAGCACGACAACACACACAATCGCACCACCGCTGACGTTTTGCCTACATCTGCAAGAAGCTTGTAGGCTGTACATTGTATGTGCACAAAACACGAACTACACAGCTAACGCCACGCAATGTATGTATGTACCCCCTTGGCTTCTGCATAATAATAGTGCGCCACACGGAGAAAAACCAGTCCACAAAATAGACATACCTTCGTTATTCAGTCGGGGGGTTGTTTTTTCTTTCTTTCGTTTTTTTTTTTTACACAAGGTATTTCAGTAATCTGAACAATACTTTGCTAACTTCGCTAACTTGCGATCTGTTGTAGGCATTCTGAAAGTACTTTGACAACCACGACTTCTTTTTCTTTGCAAACAAGAAACAAAGTCCGAAAGATAAGGTAAGATCTCATGGAGGTTTATTTGTCGTCTGCTATAGCTTATGTCTTGGCAACAACAACAAAAAATGAGGTCGTGTGTAGACCTACTCGAGCTTGACGAAAACTGACGAAGCGGGTCGTGTTTAGGCTGGGCAGATGTTTTGATTCAAAATAGCAAACCAACCGTGGAATTGATTTACCAAATGTTCGGGTTTGTTGAACGAAATGCAGTAAAACCCGAAAAACAGACAGTGGCATAAGCGACGTGTTTAGATCTGAATACTCTTGGCTCTGTGACAGTTTTGTGGCAGAAGTCAAACTCATTTCCTCAAATGTGTAAGGAATTCATTCGTGTTTCCTCGCTTTCTGGTGCTACAAGAGCTAGACACTTGGAAGAAACACTCCGGCAAATGTATCGCACGTATCCGAAACGCAGCTGGTGAGGCGTCCCAAGAAAGTGAGAAACGAGATCCGACTCCAAACAATGGGACTGAAGCGAAAGAAAGAAACGGTAAGAATAGGTAGGGAACGGCTCACACGCTGGCACAGGTATGCGATGTTTGTTTCTGCCACCCTCCTTCCCCTTCACCCCCTCCTCTTCCTGTCTCACTTCTGCTTTCTCCTTTTCCCACACGGCAACAAACGCACATTGCCTACACACAGACAGACAACACTTGGAAAGAAGGAAACGTGCTTGTGTGTTGATTTATGTACAGATCTATATGCTGCTATTTTTACTGTGAAGAAAATGTTGAGGCCTAGTATAAAATGTGGACATTCGTAGTATTGACTTGAACGTTTTGCTGGCTGAATCCAGTAACTTTAACAAATGGGTCTGTCAGTTTTTACATGCCGAGGGATCTGTCGTCTTGGTGTGTAGCTATCTTGTCAGGTAGATTGAGTGCCGGCACAAGCATGTTGTGGGTGTTGTACATCAGAATGTTGGGACTTTTGTGTTGTCAGGTGAGTTCTCTCTCTCTCTCTCTCTCTCTCTCTCTCTCTCTCTCTGTGTGTGTGTGTGTGTGTGTGTGTTTGCGTGCGTGCGTGCGTGCGTGCGTGCGTGTGTGTGTGTGTGTGTGTGAATCAGAATCAGAAATTAGTTATTGCCATAAAAGTCACATAGACTTATTTGACACAACGAAATAAACTTTTCATAATTCAATACGACGTATTATTCACTGGTAAGCGTGTCAAAGTGAAAAAGTGTGTGTGTGCGCGCGCGCGTAGGTGCGTGCGTGTGTGTAATTCTAGTGTATGCCAGTCGGATGTCTGCAAGGGTACAACCGTCGCACGTGCGGGGATGTTACAGTTAGGCTTATTGATTAAAGGTGATAATGTCGACCCACATATAGCTGAGAACTCAAGCCTATAAAGTGAAAGATGAAACATAGTATAAAAAGAAGAATGTCTGCCTTCATTTTATTTAAACTTGTACCAGGTGTTTAATGTAAGTGCATGAAGTTTTCTGATTGAAAACATCCTGAGCGAGTTAAACCCTTTCAGAGCCCCCTATAACATTTTGCACGTGAGAGCTTCACAGACATAATCTAAATATACATTTCTTGGCAGTTGCCTTAACCTGGCTTGGGCAGGTGCAAGGGGCTCAACAAGGGTTTATTTTCGATCCTTTTAATCCGGTTTTGCACGTGGACATATAGTCGATCAATGACGACCAAACAGATCAATGATATCAATACCCAGGAGTATAGGGGGCCTTTTAGGGTTTAATTTTCTTCAGTTGCATTGATGTATGTTCCCACCCTTTTTTATTTGCCCCTCCAAGTTGGGCTCACATTTTCTTTGTTAATATTAGAACCTATACAGCAGTGTTGCTCAAAGACCTGCACGGAAATTGTAAACAGTGGTGTGTGTGTGTGTGTGTGGTATCATTGAAGGTCTTGTGACATTCTTTCGTTTTCTTGGTTTGAATGTCAGGTTGAACTTGCATTTGCATGTACACTACAAAAGCTCTCTCTCTCTCTCTCTCTCTCTGAGTGGCACACACTTGTAGTCATAGTGGCTTGTATTGTGTTCAGTTTCTTTGTATCCATTGTCAAGAATCATTGTCACGATTTTTCCCTATGTAAATTCTTGACTATTCTTTCAATGAATAGGAACTTAGCTCATCACAATAGTTCCTACTAACCACCCCTCATTTTTTTTTTCTTTACTCCTGTGTTAGAGTTAGTTTTCCGACAAGTCACATGGTATCTTTGTGGACGACAGCGTGAGAACGACCACCGCTGTTGTCTTAGCTCGTCAACAACAGTCAGTCCAACTTATGCAGGACTTTGGGGTTTTGTTTTGATTTTATTTTACGTTTATGTTACCTGTTACCTATCCCGTAGTATCTTAGACCGTGGGGGGCACTAATGAAGATTTTGCAACCAGCTTCCTCTATGCGTTTATGGGGTAATGTATTGACTTGGGATAATGTCGTGGTAATATGTTTGAATGCTACATCCTGCTGTGTAAACAGTGTGCTCCCTCTCCGTTGTCACCGTGTTCGTGGTATAAAGGCCTATCTACTGTGTGGGGAGTGTGCATAGTTTGTGTGTGTATATATACATACATACATACATATATATATATATATATATATTATATATATATATATATATATATATATATATATATATATATATATGTGTGTGTGTGTGTGTGTGTGTGTGTGTTTGTGATTTCCTTATTAAGATTCAGGTATATTAATCATTCATTGCCGATTGAAACAGGACGAGTGAATAGCATTCAACGCGAAAATCGTCTTTGTAAACAATGTAACATGAAAACAATAGGCGATGAGTTTCACTTTATATAATGGAATGGACATCCAAAGTTTTCTGAGCTTCGGAAGAATGTCCTACCTCATGAATATTTGTATCCAAGATCCGTGCACACATTTTTCAAGTTGTTTTCTTGTGACAAAGAGACGTTATTAAAATGTAGCAAATTTATAGTCAAGAGCAAAGTTGCATGACATTGACGACAAGGTTGACTGCGCGCGCGCGCGCGTATGAACGTGTGTGTGTATGTGTGTGCGTGCGCGCGCGCGGACGCGTATTAACTATTACCTTGTCTTCTAAGGGTCGGAGGGCTTGGAACCCTGTCTTGCTATCAGATTGTGGTATTGTAAAGAGGATCAGTGTTTTATTTATTTTTTACTGTGGGATTAGATTCGAAACAATTGGTACCTGCGCTTGTGTGCGTGCGCGTGCGCGCGCACACACACACACACACACACACACACACACACACACACACACACACACACACACATGTTCTGATTTTACCTATCAAGTGTGTTGTGTGTTTCTCAATCCGCAGATTCTTGAACAGTCATCCACTGCCTTGCCACATGCTGACGTCATTTCTCCTGTCTCACGGCATTAACGTCATTTTTTCTCGTAGGTATTGACGTCATTTTACCGCTTAGGGATTACAACGACCTACACAACAATAAGCTAGGCTAGGCCTAGTGTCAAGAGGACAAAGCTTAGTTAAATGACATTCTTCACGTCTTGACCCCCTGCAGACGACACAAAGGCGGGAAAGTGACATTTGGCGGATCTGGCAGTCTTCGGGCTCTTCAACAGTGTTGTTGTGTCTTCTCTGGAAGGGGGCCAGCCGGCGGATTATTAATTGCGGTCGGACCAGCCTTTTTCCCTGGGGGAGGAGTAGGAGTACCACCATGTCTTGGGCGGAGTTTTTGACTTTCATGTTAGAATCCACCAACAAGGTGGAGAAGGCAGCCATCTTCAACACGAGGGGCCAGCCTCTAGCCACCACGGAAGATTTGCAGGTTTGTGCAAAGATATCTATAGTATTGTGTTGTTGTTGTTGTTGTCTTCAGTTTTAAGTCTGCTCACTCTCAAGGATATAATTCGTGGAATGTGTAGTGGACGTTCGAGAAAGAAGAGGATGGAGCAGAAGAAAAAAATTACTAAGAGGTGGCATGTGCGTTTGGTATTTTTGTGCCTTGAAATTAAAAATTTATTTAGTATGTGTATTGCTGTACTTATATTATGGTTTATAACTTTATTATAGTTGTGTTTACATGTGTGCAGTGTGTATATGTGTGTCACTGTCCATAATTATGAAACTGTATGTATTGGTAGGAGCACACAGGCTTATGCAGATGTGTTGACGTTCATCGTGTGCATACAAAATTAATGTGTGCTTCCATACACTGCACATAGAACAAATAGCAATAGATACAGATAGACGGGAGTGCAGTGTAAGCTCTCTCTCTCTCTCTCTCTCTCTCTCTCTCTCTCTCTCTCTCTCTCTCTCTCTCTCTCTCTCTCTCTCTCTCTCTCACACACACACACACACACACACACAACGTCTGTGAACATACACAATACATAGTATGTGACCACGTGGTTTTGAGATTTCTATGCTTTCAACTCTTTGTGTGATGGGCTTAGATCATTATTGATAATCGAAAAAACTGAGATACCGAAAAATTTGCTCATCGATCATAAATGATTGAAAAAGAAATAAGACAGTAAATGTAAAGGAATAGACAAGCACTGGGTGATAAACAGCATTGTAAACCAGTAACATCATTTGAATGACATATTTCACAAAAATCAGGATGTTTTGAAAATAAGCACTCATGACAAACTGTTGCAGAATATTGGTTATAAAAAAAAAATGTTAAGGACAGCAAATATTTAGACGCTGCAAGCTTATAATTATGGTGTTGTAATTCCCTTTATGAAATGTTGAAGAGAGAGGGAGATAGTACTTGTAAGTATGCCAGGTGTATGTACCAGAGCCGTAGCTGTTTATGAAAATAGAAAGGGGGAAAAAACCCATACCATATAATTAATTATCTACATTTAACTATAATCTCTCTCTGTATATGCAATTATCTAATTTGACTATAACTCCTCTCTCTCTCTCTCTCTCTCTCTCTCTCTCTCTCTCTCTCCTCTCTCTCTCTCTCTCTCTCTCTCTCTCTGGGGGGGGGGGGGGAAAGGGATAGCCTAGTGGTCAAAACATTGCGTTCACAATCTGACGACCCGGGCTCGATTCCCGCGTTCAAGGGGATATTTTTCTTTAGAGTTAACATCGGTGCAGACTCCACTCTCCCCTAAAGTCCTTCGGATGAGGTTATAAACCGAGGCCCCGTGTGCGAACGCACGCAGAACACCTTGCGTACACGTTAAATCCTGTTCCGCTTTTCGTAAGAGTAGGCCATTGTGTGCCGGTGGGAACAGATGACAGAATTGACAAATCCGCATACACACGGGGACTGGATGTCAAAAAAAAGCGCACAAGTGCTTATTCCGTTATCCTCGATATCTATCTATCTCTATCTATCTGTCCCGTAGTCTGACGACCGTGGGGGTACCCTCAAAGACTCAACAACCAGTTCCCTCCATTCCTCTCTCTGTTCTGCCTTTCTCTCCTCGATATAAAAGAATAAAATAAAATATTTAAAAAGTTCTCTCTTTCTCTCTCCCTCCCTCCCTCCCTCTTCTCCCTCCCTCCTGCAGATCACAGAAGCCGACGGTCTGGCCTTGTTGAACTGCCTGCGGGACCCGGCCCACTGCCTCACGCGCATCAACCTGGACGGCGTGGACTTCCGCTGTTTCCAGGGCAACTCCACGGCTCTGGTGGGCAAGGCCACGAGCGATCCCAGGCGGGTGCTGGTGGCTCGCCTGACGGAAGACGCTCTGGTGGTGGTGATCGGAAACTCCACGGGCCACGGGTCGTTTCTCTACGAGGTGCAGTATCACCTGGAGGAACACGCGCGCCGGCGGTTGGAGCAGAGCCGCGAGGCAGCCGCCCAGCAAGGCGGTAGCGGTGCAGGGGAAGCAAGTCAGGGTATTAAGGGGCAAGCTTCTGCTCTACCGTCCCCGCTTGCTCCCCCTCCAAGTTCTTTTCCTGGTGGTGCTAAGGGTCAAGCTGCAGCTTCGTGACTGATGTGAGGGTGGGGTTTGGGGGGTGGGGTGGGTGTTGGGGGGGGAAGGGGTGGCGAGGGAGGTTTGTTTGTGAGGAGGGCTTGTTCGTTTGATTGAATCTGGAAGCCCATGCATGTGCATGTATACATGGTGTGATATTATGTGAAGGTGTGGTTATATACAAGACAGTTACGTATCAGTGTGAGTGTTGAGTGACATCTTATTACAAGCCAAAAGGAGGACAATGACAATGGGGGGGTTTCTGGATTTTATTTGTTCGATAAGTTAACCAATGTACTTTTTTTTCCCCCCAACTTAATTGTATTTGCATCAAAAAGAACCCTCGTAGCCATACAATAAATACTATTGAACAAGTAGAGCACGTGTAACAAGTTGTAGCAAAAATCGTTTGCTGTAGTGAAGGTAAACTGTATGGGTAGAAAATGGCTTGCCGCTGTCAAGTGTGTGCAGCAGCAGTACATGTAGGGTTCCCTTGCAGTCACGACAGCTAGGGTGAAGGAAATGAGTGAGAGAGCGGCAGGTCTGTGATCTACCGGTAATCAGAGGGTGGGAGTTTTAGTCACTGCCCAGCCACCACCAATTGTGGGGATTTTCCTCCTTGAAATTAACCTTATTCCTGACCCCTCCTACCCTGGGTGGGTGTCTCACTCAGTCTGGTTCTGCGCCTAAGTTACCATTGTCTTTTATTGAAAGGGGAACTTACGTGGTAATTCCCTGAGAATGTTGACTCAAAAACAGGCACCACTGAACATTATTGAAGTTACCCACCAGCAGTGCAGGGTCATTCCGGTTGGTGGCCTAACAATGATGACTTCCCTGTGGACTTCTCTGTGTATTTGGGTGGGCGAGGGGAAGGTGGGTATATGTCTAGATGTGTCAGCATGTTATGACTCCAAAGTGTAGCATTTTCACGGAACTATCAATTTTGGTTTATTGAATGTACTTTTTTTTTCTTTGTATATTTTTTATTTTGTTGTTTTTTTCTGGTGTATTTGAGTTGATGATTATGTTTTGTGCTCTGCATGCAGGACAGGCTTGTGGTAATTTTATTTCAATGTTCCTCTGTGTTTGGTGTGTGTGTGTGTGTGTGGTGTGTGTGTGTGTGTGGTGTGTGTGTGTGAACAGTGCGTCTATTTTGGCAAGCAAAAAAGAAGAAACGAGATACGCATAATGACACTGATATTTTATGGATTGCACAACGGACGTATACGTTTTACTTTCATAAAGGTTTTCTTTTAAAAACTTATATTTATGAAGAAATGGCAGTACTTGAAGAAATCAGGTCAGTGGTGCTTTGTGTGTGTGTTGCGCGCGCGCGATGCGTGCGTATGTTGTGTGTGTGTGTGTGTGTGTGTGTGTTGGCAAGCAAAAAAGAAAAAGAAACGAGATACGCATAATGATACTGATATTTTATGGATTACGCTTCGTATACATTTTACTTTCATAAAGGCTTTTTTAAAATTTTATATTCATGAAGAACTGTGCAGTGCTGGAAGAAATCAGGTCAGTTGGTGCTTTGAAAATATTACAATGACCTGGTCGGCTTCAGGTTTCAATTCTGGCATTCGCTGCAGTGCCATTGACATTTTGAGCATTTTAGAAGCCTTTGGCTTTTTCTTTCTTTCTCTCTCGCCTTTTTTTTTTTTTACCAGGTTTTAATGTGTGCAGCGTCTGTAGTTTTTGTTTGTTTTTATTAAATATGAATTGAATTTGAATGGCATTCGATTCTTGGGGTATTTTTGTTTGTAAGATCTGTGTGTGTTTGTGTGGGAGTGGGTGGGTGTGTGAATATTCACTGAGATACAAGCACATGTGGTTAACAGCTGGCCATATCGTTTAATGCAATGCAGTGCTCTTACACCAGCTCACATGCACATGCACACATGCATAATCCCTCGCGCTTGCACGCGCACACGTGCATATGCGCACATGCACATGTATATACATGCAAACACATACACGTGCGCGCACAGACACACACACACACACACACACACACACACACACACACACACTGCATTCCATCTGAACCATCTCTATCTCTGGATATTGTATACGTTTTAATTGGGAGTCTTGGTAATTCAATATTTGTTACATGTTATAGCGTGCATTTTTAAAATATAAATTGATGAAGTTCTTCCTTTTTAAAACAAAACAAAACAATCTATTATGGTCTCAAATCACTTGATACGAACAGATGTTAAACTAAAAGGAAATGTCACAAGCTATGTCAAAACAGTTGGATGCAAAAGGTGTCCATAACCTATGTGGTCGTAGGGGAGCGAGGTGTAAAAGGTGTCCCATGACCTATGTGGTCGTAGGGGAGCGAGGTATCAGAGACCTCAGCTTCTCTAGGGGTCAGCATATTGAGGGCGGCGCCCATCTCTCCCTCGCTGCTTCACCTTCCCTGACCCTAAAGAGGGAAGGTACCCATTTACAGCTGGGTGAACTGGGGGACTGTAATGAAGCCAAGATTTGATAACCACGCTCAGTACTGCTTAACCTTAGCTTGGGTAAAGCGAGTGCTCTGACCACTGAGCTAGCCTATCCCGTCCCCAGTGCAGGGCTGTATGGTGGGTCGAAGTATCAGCAAAATCTCTTCATGCGTTATAATGGGATTGTAAGCAAAGGAACTCAAACTCTGAACAACAACAAACGGACTCGGTGCTGGTGAATAGACATAAAGATCGTCTGTAAGCAGGATTATACGTACGCATTAACAAAGATCAAGGTGTTTTGGGGTTGTTGTTTTTGTTTTGTTGCTGTTTTGGGTTTGTTTGTTTTTTGGTTTTTTTGGTCGTTTGTTTTGTTGTTTGGGGTTTGTTTTGTTTATTTGTTGTTGTTATTTGTTGTTTGTTTGGGTTGTTTTTTGAGTGTGGTTTTTGTTGTTGTTTTTGGGGGGATTTTTGATTGGGGGTTTTTTTTTAGGGGGGGGGTTAGAGGGGGTGGGGGGGGCGATGCTTGTTCCTCGGCTATTGCTCGACGTTTATCAGTACAGTGGAGAGATTTTTTTCATATGCGATCGTTCTTGCCCACCATTAAGATAACCGCATTCCGACTTCGGAGACGTTGCCCTAAACATGACACCAAAGTGTATCCGGAGATTTTTCTTCTAACTAATTTTAGAATCCGTTCTTTCAAGCACGCAATGGCCTACTCATCCGAAAAGCAGAACGGGTTTTAACGTGTGCGCATGATGTTTTGCGTGCTTTTGCACACACGGGGCTTCGAACAGGGAGTCATATCGGGATACACTCCATTCAATTCGATTCAAACACTTTCTTGTCTCAGAAACAGAGATATTCACACGGTCATGCCAAGTCAATTTGCGCCTACAGATTAGTTCGACTAGGCTAGAGGTTTCTGCCTGCCTACTTGCGTGATTGTTGACTTGCTGCCCGACATACTCATTGACTTGTGTTCTGCGCAAGAGATGCACCAGACTTTTCCGAAGCTCTTACATTCAAATGCCTGGCTTCCTCTTTTCTCCAGGATACCTGTGAGTGTCCAGCACAACCACAAATGAACAACAAAACAATCAGATTTTTTTTTTTATAAATCTACTGTTGCATATTAATTTTATCCCGAAAACAATTATCTGAACCATACATAAAAGCTGTCACTGAAATAGTTACAGAGCTTTTACAAGCATTCTTATGTCAACTATACAAACATTATCACATCACATGCACAGCTAATAACAAAATATCACCACGAGCTACAAGGTAAGGTACAAGATTTTTTTTTAAACCGGGTGGGGTGGGGGGGAGGAAACGCCATTATCCTCTTAAAAACCCTCCCCCTTCTTACCCTCCCTTTACAAAAAACAACCACAATATAAAACAACAACAATCGACAACAAACTAACATAATTGAATGGCTTCTTGCTACAATATAATAGGAGCAAAATGGATAAAAACAAAACAAAAACACCAAACGATTACAACAACGCCAACAAATACAGTTTCAACAGTTTAAGGATTGTCTCGCTCTTCAAAACACACACACACACACACACATGACAAAATTTACAAAACCACATACACACGGGGACAGGATGTAAAAAGCACATGAATGCTTATTCCATTATCCTCGATATAAAAGAATAAATAAACACACACCCATCGGCTCTTCAACACACACACGCACGCGCGCGCGCGACCACCAGCAAAGGCAGAAGTGAAGGGAGAGGAGGTGTCGAAGGGGGGAGGGGCGGAGAGGAGTGTCGCGTTGGGACACAGCACCGTGGGGGTCAAGGACTGAAGGCATTCATTTCATTGACAAGAGCTGTCCACACCGCGCACTGAACAAATAGGCTAAACGTTCAGATCCCAAACAACACAGAGAGAGTAGAGGGACACCCACCATTCCACACAACACGGAAGAAGGAGCCTGTTATGCTGTGTTTCCTCCATTCTGCAAGGTGAGTTCTCCTGTTTGGATACTCTCTCTCTCTCTCTCAGGCACAGTGCATGAACGCAAGTGTGTGTCATGTATCTATGGTAAGTGTGCCCGGCATGTAAGTAAAAAAAGAATAAGACAGGACAAGATCCATGAGTGCAGTCAGTTTATGAAACAAACAAAAATGACCTAAAACTAATTTCTACATAAAGTGTCTTTGCTGTAACTTGTTTTCTTGGGGACCGTGCGTGCCCTTATATGAAAGGAAAGGTATAAAACAAAGTGTGGTTCTGCGTGATTAATCTGTTACAATTATCTGTTGACGTCTGGTATAATTTATAGACTGAATGAACTGATTCATATCCTGTTGGAAACCATGTCATGTTGCATCTCATTCGAAAGATCTCAAGGAGTAAGGTTCAACTATTGAACGAAACATATTTTTAATGTATAAAGATACTCGGCAGATCTAGATGTAAGATCGAAGTTTTGAAATGAGATGTTAACGCATGATTCTGAACATTAAGTGTGCTTGGCAAATCACGGCAAACCATTGAATTAGACAAAGCATTAGTCGATAGAAAGATCTGCTGGCATCCCGTTAAAAAAAAACAACACAACCAGAAACAATGGCCTATATCAGCTCAACCACGTAACAAGATCCAGTGGCATTTGCAACTTAATTCACCAGGTAACTGAAGAAAGAAGGGAACACAGAGGGGAACAGTTTTTAAAAAGGAAAGACAAAGAAAAGGTGGACCACCAACATTGCAGAAACAATTGGGGAACCATTGACAGAGAACTGGGCTTTGGCACACAATCAACAGAAATGGAGAAATTTGTTGAACAATGCTTCAGTATGTAACCCTTAATGATTGCCTGTAGAGTTAAGGGAAAGAAGAAGAATGGGGAGAAGAAGAAGGAAGAAAAAGAAATCCAAATAATATTTATTGATAAAATATGCTAACATGGACCTTGTGTTGGCCTTTTAACCCACTTTAACATAGTTAGCCATTGACACTTACACACATGCCTCCAGCTTGCAAAGAGGTACAGGTGTATCCTGTGGGAAAACAATAATTCTATTGCAAACACTTCTTTCAGAAAAGGAAAAACCACATCCTTTGTTCGTACGGACACAAGACAACAAAGGCAGAAGGATCTAACATACCGACACAGCTTTTCATTTAAGAGAAGACCAATATTTACAATCTAGATCTGGTCAGTACCTTTGGCCTCTGAAATGCTTTGTCAACAGTCTCAGTTGTGAAAATGAAGAAGCTCCTGGCATAACAGTCAGTCTTTGTGTCAAGTGGGAGGTAGGCTAGTACGGCGGTGAGAACACTCTCGACTGTCCACTTGTGAGATACCACACAGTGGGTCAGTGATTCCCAGTAGTGATGCATGAGGCAAATTGCGTAGCCCCCCCCCCCCCCCCCCCCCCCCCATGTGGGAATCCCTGAGGAGCTTTTGACAACACCACTGAAGACTAGACCAACCTTTTGAAACTGAAATGACACTCGAGGCAGTACAGATGACGTGATAAAAAGTGGTGGACTCAGTATAATTCAAGTTTTACACACTGAGTAAGTCAGGGCTCACAATCTGTCAGTGTTGGATTTCAAGTTTGCCTGTTGGTTTCTGCAGTTTGTCAGACTCATTTGAAACACTGTTAGTCTTTTTTTGACTGATTTAGAGATTAGGTGGTAAGTCTTTCAATTTCATATTTGCATGTTCTGGTGTTTGTGAGTGTTTTTGTGTGCGCATACGCGTGAATGTGCACCCAGCATGTGCAATGCCCTTTGCAAAATGATGTCATTATTGTTTTGGGTTTTCTTTGAGTGGGAAGGGAGGGGGAGGGGGGTGTTAGGGTTTCTTTTGTTTTTGTTTTGTTTTTTGAAGAGGAGCCACCTGGTTCTTCCACCCATTAATTTTACATAAATATTGAGTAAACTGAGTTAAACGCTTTCATCGTCATTCAGTTTCGTGTCCAGTCTGAGCGCACACGAGCCCGTGTAGCGTCTTCAGTGTGTGTCCGACAATGCATTAGGTCTAGTCTATTGCTCCCTATGCTATTGCCTTACGTAGCCTACTGTCTGCTGTGTAGATAGTCTTGGTAGTTTGCATTGTTGATGCAAATTATGTCCCCTGAAGGCGCGCCATTAACTCTGCAATGTCTGCTGCGAACGGCATGAAAACTGTGATTGAACGTGACTATAGATCAAGTTGGTATGTTTTAGTCATTCTGGTCAGCGATAATATTGAAAAAACTGACTTGTAGCCGTACCGTTGCTTTCTTTTCCATTCACTACTCGTAAGAGAACCTTATGGAATTAGCCAGCCGTGTTCAGCGAACACGTGGTGGTTTTCTTGCGAGCAGACGAAAACACAAACCACCAATACAAAATATGCTTCTAGCCAACTCGCACAAGTCAGTTCGTGAAGAAAGTTGTCAAACGGGATTTTTTTTTCTCCCGTCGCTGTGATGTTAAAAACAAAAGTCGAATGGGAAATTTTCGATATATACACTAGCTGTCTTGAGAGCCTTACCCAAGCATGGCCTTGACCTTAACTAGGCGCCATCCTGTTGTTTGTGTTTATTCGCATTTCGGTTTATTGAAAAAAGACTTGTACAAATTGCTTTACTTCAATCCGTACAAGATAATTCGAACTCAACTTCCCCAGATTTCTATGCACTGATTGTAAAAAAAACATGAATCATAACAAAAGACAAGCTACTACATTTTCTGTGACATAACTCTGATAACTGGTTGCATTGTTTCCAACAATACTAAATATTATCAGTGGTTAGTTTAATTGTTTGTTATCTGTAGATTATGTCAGTCTCTTGTATCAAAGAAAGGATTAAAGGTTGTTTGTGTGTGTGGTTTTTGTTTTATGGAGTCTTATATTATTTATTTTTTTTTTTTTTTTTGGGGGGGGGGGGGGGGAGGGGAGGAGGCTGTGGTGGCTTCTGTGAATAACTGTTTGATATTGATCACATTATCAGAAGCAAAGTAAATTACACTATACAACAGTAAAGAAATCTTTAACAATGAACACACCCGTATTTTGAATGTATGAGATTATTCATTTTAATAAAAAAAACTAAAGAGAGAGGGAGAAGAAGAAGAAAAAACTAGAAAGAAAGTTGTTGTTTTTTTAACCCTTTTTTGCCAAAGTGCAACAAGTTGCCATAGTTGGGTGTCTTCCTGCATGATGGCTGATGCAGGCTGAAAGCAGGGTAATCATGCTCTGATGTATCATGTAGTCAGCTGAATTTTTTGTTTTCAGCAATATGAACTTGTAAGTTGTAATTTTTTAAAAATAATTAATTGTTAAAAAAAAAACTACATTTACAAAAGGGAAACATCAGAACTCACCACACATGCACAATATATTAATTATTATGTACATTATGTATGCACACACACACACACACACACACACACACACACACACAACACAACACACACACACACACACACACACACACACACCCCACACACAACACACCACACACACACACACACACACACACACACACACACACACACACACAGAAGCAGGAAGGAAAGAAGGGAAGAGAGATCAGATACAAGATGGAAAGAGAGAACAAGCAAAAAGAAAAAAAAACCTAACCAACAAAACAAAAACTGATCTTTAACACTTAACACAAACACTGAAACAGATGGCAAACATACCACAATCTAAGCAGCCTCTCTTTCTTTCACTTAGATAAGCTACACCTACTCTTGCCTCTCAGACGTGATCGGTAGGATCAGAATCTATTGCTTTAATTGATTTAAATGATGTGGATTAATAACAAGGCTGTTGGCATCATAGACAACTGCCATGCATTTTGATTGGGGTAAGGGTTACTGCTGCTTATCTCTGACTATATCATATGAGAGTGGAGGGTTAGGGTTTGTTTTGTGCGACTGCCACACCAGCTTGGTGTGTTGTTTTGGTGTTAGAAAATAGATAAAATTGTGCCAATGAATTCTGCAGGAAAAAAGCCACTCTGATAGGGAAAACAAATACAGTTCCAGACAGGAAAAAAAAAAGGGGGAGGGGGTGGTTCTTATGGCAACACACTCTCCTCAGGGAGAGCAGCCTGAATTTCACACAGAGAAATCTGCCGTGACTTAATGTGGTATAAATAAATAAACAAATTAATCAACTCTGCGTGGCTTTATTCATTCTTTTTGAAGAGTGTGGCCCCTTAGGCTGAGAACCTGGTTTCCACCACCTTTCCACAATATAACAACTATACATGCAATATTTAATACACAACTAACTTCATCACTAGTATTGATCAGCACCAAAGCCCATATGTTCTGTTCTTTTTATTTTTCATGATGTTTGTTTTGTATATAGTCAGTAAGTGACTCAGTTCATAAGAATAAAAAGTCAGCAGAAACTTTTGACTATAGTATAAATGTTTGAAATTCCTGACAGCATAAGAACAGAGCATGATGGGTTGTTTTTTTAACAAGGGGAAATAACACCCACTCTGGTAACGGCAAATGGCACAACGTTCATGCACTGGCTAACTGTAATGAGGGTAAAGCAAATAATACATGGTGTCCCATTGTTAATCCTCTTTATGTTAAATACTATAAGCATGTCATGTTTGAGTTTGAAAAACAACAAACAACTGTCTTATATTTTTCTCTTGTAGAATGTTGAGTATATGTGTGTTGTTCTAAACAAGCACACACACACACACACACACACACACACACACACACACACACACACACACACACTAACATATATATATTTGTTTACATGTAAGCATATGGACGAAGGCACATATTAATTATGTATATTGTATGAATACAAAATGTGTATGTACAGCCACACTGACACAAAGACACAGGTGCAGAGACATACTTAGTGACTTAGAGAGAGAGAGACTTCTAGAGAGAGAGAGGGGGGGGGGGGGGGGGAGGGGGGGGGGGGGGGGGGGGGGGGTTAATACAGTGTTGTATAAAAAGTTTATGAAAACATGATAACTAGACAACAAATTGTATCTTTGCCAATCTAGTGTCACAATTGCTTGGATATTTATCATTGGACTGATGGTGTAGTGTAATATATATCAAATGGAGGCTGTCAAACTAATGTTGTAGTAATGATGATTACACACTTTTGTGACAGCTGCCAAGTGCTGTTTGGATTTTCTCTTCCCTCCCCCCCCCCCCCCCTTCCCCCCCTATTATTTCCTCCTTTTTGTTGTTGTTGAAAATGCCCTCCCTTTTACTATATAGTATAAAATTCCATGTCTGACATAGACTCACAGATGGCAAAGATGTAAACCATAAAACAAAAGACCTACTCTGCCCCCCCCCCCCCCCTCCTTTGCCGCCGCCCCCCCCCCCCCCCCCCCCCCCCCCCCCCCCCCCCCCCCCCCCCCCCCCCCCCCCCCCCTCTCAAAAAAAAGAGGCAAGCCAATAAATGATACAGGTGGTCAGGTAGTTTTAATTAAAACCTATGAATAAGGAAAATTTACACTACTATATATGACAATGTGTGTTGGCTTGGAGTTGGAACAACAGCCATTTATCTTGATGAATCAAAAACACAAAAAAATCCACAAGACATTGCAGTTATTTTCTGTCTTTTTCAGATTAGGAAACTGAAAAGAAAAGCTGAAGCTGGGGGGCGAGTGAAGCATCAGAACAAAAAAATACTTCAAGGCTCAAGTTGTTAACCGACTAGTACAGAGCTGAAACTGTTGTGCTGCTCCTGAGCCTGTGGTCCTCTTGACATTGCTGGAACAATGAGAAAAAAGGTGACATTGTATTTGGAAGATGGCAGCAGTTACGATGGACAAGCTTTTGGCAGTTTGTGCAGCACTTCCGGAGAAGTGGGTGAGTATGTCGCGACAAATCTTGAATTCCGTTTTTATCTGTTGTACGTTGAATGAATGTAATTAGTTTATAAACTAAATCAACAGTTTTTTTGCATGTTTAAATTCGATCCGCTATACACATTTTTATCATCTGTCTGTCTTGAATAATCTGGGGTTTGTTTGTTTTTAAAGTAAAAAGTATGTGGTATTTACACTTACAGAGAAAAGAGAAAAATTGTAATAATTACATCTGTGATAAATTTACAACAAAAGAACATATGTAGGGCAAACTATTCACTTTAAAACCTATGACATGTGCATTGTAGTGTATGGATAATTTGATGTGCAGAAGGACAAGTAGATACAAAACTCAAACTGAGAGACAAAATGACTCGTCCACTCAAGCCAACTGTTTCTGCTGATTCAAACTTTAGCCATTTGCCAGAGGAGAGTTGTTGAATGGGGCAAGAGAGGAAAGAAGAGTGAACAGAGAGTATTGTAAATCTAGCAAACAAAAGGAAGATAAAGGCAGGATTCCAAGTCCAGCAATAAAACTAGACCAGCAATAAAACTAGACCAGCAATAAAACTAGACTGGGAGACTGAAGTGGTGTCACTGACCGAAGTTGACACCATTTCTGTCCACTGAAAGTTCTGGCTGTTTGCTAAAGGGGTCCTGTGGAACAATAGAGAGGGGAAGGAGTTTGAGCCAAAGGGCTGTTGTCCCAGAGGAAATAAGATAAAATCTGATGTCAAGGTACTATCAAGCTATGCTGGTTATGCTGGATTTCACCACAAACAAAGAACGCGAGGAGGGGGGGTGGAGATTGTCCTGAACTAAGCTGACCCAGGCTTGAATCTTGTTCAAGAGGATTTTTCCTCTAGAGTTATTATCAGTGCTTACTCCACTCCCCCTACAATTCCTTTGGATAAGACTATAAACCGAGGTCCCTAGTGCAAATGTGCACAGAACATCTTGCACACATGTTGATGTTAAAACCCGTTCCGCTTTTATCAGAAGAGTAGGTCATTGTGTGCCAGTGGGAACGGATGACAAAATTTACAAAACTGCAGACACACGGGGACTGGATGTAAAAAAGCATGAGTGCTTATTCCAGTATCCTCAAAATAGAAGGATAAATTAATAAATAAATATTTAACAAAGAAAAGAAGCAAAATTGGGGGTGTGGGAAAATCACCACTGGGATGTGTTATATAATCGCAGCTGTACTACACCATAAACAGAGAAAAGAAGAGTGAAGTATAGGAAGGTGGTAGATGAGGATGTGTAGGTACTGGGTAGAGATAGGAAGGGGTGTAGGTGTGGGTCTGTGTGTGGTGTGTGTGTGTGTGTGTGTGGAGAGAGAGAGAGAGAGAGGAGGGGAGGAGATATGAAGGGCAGTGGTATCTGTAGTATTTAGGTAAGTTTTGACATGTGTTTGACAGGTAAAGTGGCCTTGGTGGTCCCAGCTTTTGTCCAGGCTGTAGGGGTGTTGACAGTCACCTGTACTCAGTGTACACATGTATACACTGTTCAGCCCCTTGGTGATTGACAACTAGTGTTACTTCACTTTCTGACTACACCATTTCAGTAGTGTGGCTCTGGGCATAGGGAGAATGTAAGAGAGAGGGGGTGGGGAGGAAGGGAGAGTGTGTGTCACTCTGTGTGTGTGTGTGTGAGTGTCTGTGTGTGTGCTACTCTGTGTGTGTTTGCACATTTCAGTAGTGTGGCTCTGGGCATAGGGAGAATGTAAGAGAGAGGGGGTGGGGAGGAAGGGAGAGTGTGTGTCACTGTGTGTGTGTGCTACTCTGTGTGTGTGTGTGCACACGGGCTTGTCACTGTGTGTGTGAGAGGGAAGAGAGACACACAAGAGAGACAGAGAGAGGAGTGTGTGTGTGTCACTCTGTGTTTGTGTGTGTTGGTATATACTATATGTGTGTGTGGAGGGGAAGGGGCTTCCAGCGGAGGAGGGGGGGGGGGGGGGGAGGTTGGGGAGATAGGATGGTTGGAAAGATTGGATCTCTATGTGTGTGTGGTGTGTTTGTGAGTATGGTGTGATTTGGTGTGTGTGTGGTTTCGTGTACACACAGAGAGAACCATAGGAGAGAGAGAGAGTGAGAAAGAGAGACTGACTCAGTAAGGCAACATACTGATGTAGACAAGGGTAATAAAAGCGGAGCAGAATAAAATTAAAAATTTCATAGGGAGGCATATTTGCTTGTCAGCTATAGATATGATATTAAGTAAGGTATAGTGAGAGTGTCAAAGCTAGAGGTCAGAAAGAGAGAGAGAGAGATTTGAATGAATGAATGAGAGAAAGAGACGAGAGAGACAATGACAATGACGAATTCTTTTATTTCAAAGATAATGAATAAGCACTCATGTGCTTTTTTACATCCAGTCCCTGCCCGTAGAAATACATCTTAATAATAACCCAATACTCATACTCTCACACAGTAGAAACAAAGAGAAATAACCCTTTCAAAAAAAAAAAAAAAAGGACCATACAAATAAAAGAAAACCCCAGCCCCACACAACAACACAAACCACCCAAAAACCCAAAAAAACAGAAGAGAAAAAACCAACAACAAAAAGACCAAACAAAAAAAAAACAAAAAAAGGACACCCACCCCCCTTCCCAAAAAAGGACCAACAAAAAAAGAGAAAGAAAAAAAAACAAGAGAGAGAGAGAGAGCGATTTGAATGAGTAAATGAGAGAAAGAGACAAGAGAGAACCTAGAAAGAGAGAGAGGGGAGATTTGAATGAGTAAATGAGAGAAAGAGACAAGAGAGAAACTAGAAAGAGAGAGAGAGAAATTTTAATGAGTAAATGAGAGAAAGAGATGAGAGAAAATAGAAAGAGAGAGAGAGAGATTTGAATGAGTAAATGAGAGAAAGAGACAAGAGAGAAACTAGAAAGAGAGAGAGATTTGAAAAGAGTAAATGAGAGAAAGAGACAAGAGAGAAACTAGAAAGAGAGAGAGATTTGAATGAGTAAATGAGAGAAAGAGACAAGAGAGAACTAAAAGAGAGAGAGAGAGAGAGGGGAGAGAGAGAGAAAAGAGAGAGAGAGAGAGAAGAGAGAGAGAGATTTGAATAAAAGAAAGAGACAAGAGAGAAACTAGAAAGAGAGATTTGAATGAGTAAATGAGAGGGAAAAAGACAAGAGAGAAACTAGAAAGAGAGAGAGAGAGAGAGAGAGAGAGAGAGAGAGAGAGAGAGAGAGAGAGATTTGAATGAGTAAATTTAGAGAAAGAGACGAGGGGAAACTAGAAAGAAGGGGGAGAGAGATTTGAATGAAAGAAAGAGACAAGAGAGAAACTAGAAAGAGAGAGAGATTTTAATGAGTAAATGAGAGAAAGAGACAAGAGAGAAACTAGAAGAGAGAGAGAGAGAGATTTGAATGAGTAAATGAGAGAAAGGACAAGAGAGAAACTAGAAAGGAGAGAGAGATTTGAATGAGTAAATGAGAGAAAGAGACAAGAGAGAAACTAGAAGAGAGAGAGAGAGAGAGAGAGAGAGAGAGAGAGAGAGAGAGAGAGAGAGAGAGAGAGAGAGAGATTTGAATGAAAGAAAGAGACAAGAGAAACTAGAAAGAGAGAGAGAGAGATTTGAATGAGTAAATGAGAGAAAGAGACAAAGAGAGAAACTAGAAAGAGAGAGAGATTTGAAATGAGTAAATGAGAGAAAGAGACAAGAGAGAAACTAGAAAGAGAGAGAGAGAGATTTGAATGAAGAAAGAGACAAGAGAGAAACTAGAAAGAGAGAGAGATTTGAATGAGTAAATGAGAGAAAGAGACAAGAGAGAACTAGAAAGAGAGAGAGAGAGAGAGAGAGAGAGAGAGAGAGATTTGAATGAGTAAATGAGAGAAAGAGACAAGAGAAAAACTAGAAAGAGAGAGAGATTTGAATGAGTAAATGAGAGAAAGAGACGAGAGAGAAACTAGAAAGAGAGAGAGAGAGAGTACACTCAGCTGTGTGTGTGAGAGTATAATTAGAATGTAAACCTGATAGAACAAAAATAATGACTCTCCTCCATCCATCACAAGGAGGCACCGTGGTCGAGTGGTTTAGGCGGTCAACTCGTGATCCAGAGGTCGCGGGTTCGATCCCGCTCGGCTCGGTGTTGTGTCCTTGGGAAAGACACTTTACTCCTATTTTCCTCACTCCACCCAGGTGTACAAGTGGGTACCAGCTCCGCTGGGGAAGTATCTGGCGACAGACTAGCGTCCTGTCACAGGGGTGGTGAAAAACCATCAGTTCGCTTAACGCTACAGAAACCGGGATAAGCTCCGGCTCTATGGGCCTTCTGGCTCGAAAGAACATACTTTACTACTTCCATCCATCACTACATTTTTAAAAAAATGCTGTACTTGTGATCAGCAGTTCAGCATTACAATAAAATTAAAAAGCATTGAACTGTTTCTTGAGACATTTTATTTCAAGTATACTGTGTCTTTGTTTGTTTGTTTTGATTTCTTTTGTGTATTGTTAGCAAAAAGGAGATTTGCAACTGTGTCAGATTGTTTTGATCAGTCACGAAGAATTAAAGAGAAAGTAACTTAAGGCACTAAAACATTTAGCGAGAATGGACAAAGCATTTTAAAATTCAGTAAAGCTGATAGAATTGGTTCCTTCCAACTTCCCCCTCCCCTCCCTATCCTCCCCCTCCCCTTGTTGTTTGCTTTGATTTTTTTTAATATATTTTTTTTCTTTTCATTATTTTATTCTTTTATTTCAAGGACAATGGAATAAGCACTCATGTACTTTTTTTACATTCCTTATGTGTATTCAATTTTGTAAATTTTGTCATCCATTCCCACCGGCACACAATGGCCTACTCTTCTGAAAAGTGGAACAGGTTTTAATGTGTGCGCAAGATGTTCTGCGTGCATTCGCACACGAGACCTCAGTTTATAGTATCATCCAAAAGACTTTTGGGGGTAGTGGAGTTGGCACTGATGTTAACTCCAGAGGAAAAATCCTCATGAACGAGATTCAAACCTGGATCAGCAGATCCACGAGCCCAGTGCGCATCACTCTAACCACCAGGCTATTCGGTAATCAATCCCAGTACCCTCCGAGGCTTTGTTCTCAGCATTCTTTCCTTGCTTCTGTACACAGTTTTTCAGACTGGGATGGTGGGATACGCGGAGTCATTGACGGACCCGTCCTACAAACGCCAGATCCTGGTCCTCACCTACCCGCTGATCGGGAACTACGGCATCCCCAGCGACAACAAAGACAAGTACGGGCTGAAGCAGTGGTTCGAGTCCAACACCATCCATGCGGCAGCCCTGGTGGTGGCGGATGTGACTGAGAAGTTCAGCCACTGGAACGCTGTGAAGTCATTGTCGCAGTGGCTTCAGGAGCATAATGTGCCTGGGATTTGTGGTGAGAGAGAGACACAGAGAGAGAGAGAGTGTGTGTGTGTATGTGTGTGTGCTTCATGTGTGTGTGCATTCATGTGTGTGTGTGTGTGTGTGTGTGTTTGTGTGTGTGCGTGTGTGTGTGTGTCTGTTGATGTGAGAGTTTATGCATATTATTATATGTTTGTGTGCAGATTGTATGTGTGTGAGTATGTGTGTGTGTGGTTGTGAATTCTGTTGTTGTTTCTCTGCTAGAGCTCCAAGGTTCACCAATGGTAAGATTTTGTGTATGTGACTGTTTTTGCCCACCATGAAGGTAGCTGCATTCCGACTTCAGGGATTGTGTGTGAATGTTTGCGCATATGTGTGTGTGTGTTTGCAGATCTGTTTACACATGCATGTGTATGGGCTTGAATGCATATGTGTGCATGTGGTCACACATTTATTTCTTCGGTTTACTTTTATTTCAAGGATAATGGAATAAGCACTCTTGTGCTTTATGACATACAGACCCCGTGTGTATGCAGTTTTGTAAATTTTGTCATCCCCTGGCACACAATGACACACTCTTCTGAACGGGTTTTAACGTGTACGCAAGAAGTTATGCGTGCATTCGCACATGGGACCTTGATTTATAGTCTCATCTGAAGGACTTTGGGGGGGAGGGGGAGTGGTGGAGCTGGCACTGATGTTAACTCTAGAGGAAAATATTCCCCTGGAACGGGATTCAAACCCAGGGTCAGCAAATCACGAGCACAATGCGCATCACTCTTATCGCTCTAGCCAACCAGGCCGTCCCGTCCCCACATGAGTGTGTGTTTGAATAAAAATCTAAGAATTTACCTAAATAATATTTTAAAACTCTGCATCATTGTTGTTTTTATGTTGTATTTAATTTGTGTGTGTTTGTATGACAGGAGTGGACACAAGAGCCCTGACAAAGAAAATCAGAGAGAGTGGGACCCTGCTGGGAAAGGTAAGTAGAATAGCATGATGTGATGAGACTGGTTCTACTCTCTAGGTGCTTTTTTTTTTCTTTCTTTTGCTCCTATTGTGGTCTGTCTGTTCTCTTTCTTCCTCTGTCTATGTTAGTCCACCTTTGTTTTAGACATATCCTCATTTTTGCTGTGGGATTACTTGGGTTTAAAATCTCCTTTGGGCTGCAGGAATGACCGATAAAGTTATATTTGGAGAGCTTATTTTATGGCGGAAATTGCTTTAGTATGAAGAACTGAAATTAGTTCAAGGAGAGGCTTTTTTTACGGGCTAGAATTGCTGAAAAACCTTCAGCTTCAGGGGGTGTTGCCTGGACCCCGTACCTATTTTAGGGGAAAATGCTTTTCCGCTAGTACCATGCCTACACCATCAGTACTGTATGACATCAGTACTTCTCTTCATACTACACTTTTTTCCTTCGTTATTTCATATCTTGAGATTTGTTATGTATATGAACAAGTAAATGCTACAGTAGTATAGAATATATATCTATTGTCAAAGTAGAACTTTATGAATTGCTCATCAGGTAACTACTGTTGCATACAGTATACAATGACAAATTTTGTGAGTTAATTGTCCTTTTGACTTTTAGAAGGAAAAAAAGGTTCCTTTTGGGTCACTAACATACTGATGTGGGTCTTTTACTGGTTTTTATGGTATCATGATGATA
>CM054150.1:24527582-24690106 GCA_028751875.1 Rapana venosa
TGACCTGGGTATGGACAGGTGACCTGGGTATGTGTGTACCTGTCTTTGACCTGGGTATGTGTGTACCTGTCTGTGACCTGAGTATGTGTGTACCTGTCTTGTGACCTGGGTATAGGCAGGTGACCTGGGTATGTGTGTATCTGTCTGTGACCTGGGTATAGACAGGTGACCTGGGTATGTGTGTACCTGTCTGTGACCTGGGTATAGGCAGGTGACCTGGGTATGTGTGTATCTGTCTGTGACCTGGGTATAGGCAGGTGACCTGGGTATGTGTGTACCTGTCTGTGACCTGGGTATGTGTGTGCCTGTCTTTGACCTGGGCATTGTGACCTGGGTGTGTATGTACCTGTCTATGACCTGGATAGGTACGTACCTGTCTATGACCTAGGTAGGTATGTACCCAGTGTTGGTTCTAAGGTGCGCCCTCACGGGATTTCCACATCTAAAAATAGCCGCATATACCTGTCTGTGGCCTGGGTATGTGTGTACTTGTTTGTGACCTGAGTATGTATACGTCTGTATAAATGATGATGATGAAGAAGATAACAACAATGCTATTGTGATAATGGTATGATTGTATTGTGTTGTATTGCTTTGTATTGTATTACATTATGTACCACTTTCAGTCACAGCGGATTTTGTGTGTGTGTAAAATTCAAGCTGTTCTCCATATTAAGAGTATGTCAACACCAGTTCAGTGCTACCCGTATTGTTAATATATATATATATATATATATATATATATAATGTGTGTGTGTGTGTGTGTTTTCCTGACCATGGATGCTGATTGCCCTACAAGAGTGGCTTTATATTCTACAGAATTTTGCCAGGGATAACCTCCATGTTGCTGTGGGTTCTTACTTGCTCGATATATATATATTGCACTGGACCTCAGGGAGGTTCTGGTCTCCAGAAGACTGGCAGCACCCAGACCACCACTCATGGTCCACCTCCTTCCGCTTCAGTGTGTTCTTGTGACTTTGTTCTTATGTCTTGGGGAAAAAAATAATGGGTAAGCATATTTGGAAAAAAAATAATCATCAATAAAAAGTTATGTTTGTTCTTTTCAGCGTTACATCTAAAACCAAATAATGAAAAGTCATGGGTGTGTGCAGAATATGACGGAGTGTTTCTGAGCAACGGTCCAGGAGACCCCACGATGTGTGATGCCACCATCAAAACGGTGCGCCACCTGGTGAGCAGACAGGACTACAAGCCGCTGTTCGGCATCTGTCTGGGTCATCAGCTGCTCTCGCTGGCTATCGGCGCCTCCACGTTCAAAATGAAGTGAGTCACAAGATTGGTAAACTTCAGGAGAAAAAGCCTTTCCTTTTTCTTCCAGATTTGGGGGAAGGTTTAGGTTTTTTTAGTTTTGGGGACGGGATAGCTCAGTGGTCAGAGCACACGCTTTCTCCCAGCCAATGTGTAGCAGCATTGAGCGTGGTTACCAATTGGAGGGTGACCGTTTGCACACCTTCGCTTCATTACAGTCCCCCAGTTCACCCAGCTGTAAATGGGTGCCTGCCTCTTTAGGGTCAGGGAAGGTAAAGCAGTGAGGGAAAGGAGATGGGCGCTGCCCTCAATATGGTGACCCCTGGAGAAGCTGAGGTCTCTGATGTCTCGCTCAACTATGACCACACAGGTTATGGGACACCTTTACCTTTTAGTTTTGTAATGTAAGGATTGAAAGTCATAAGAATATAGTCATGGTGATAGTTATGATGATGACAATGATAAAAAGATTGTTTCGGGGAAGTGAAGATTTAAAATAGAATTTTTATTCTAAAATTACGTTTAATCTAACATACTTACCATGGCTCACGCAGAGACCCTCCCTTCCTCCCTGCCTGTCTGGTTCCTTCATATTCCACAGTCAGGGTGTCACTTTCCTCGAAAAAGAGGAAGGTTCTACGCATGCTCAAAGCACTAGTACTCTCAGAGTTATGGTCCTTTCGGACTTGATTGTTTACGAGGCAGAAATGGCAACCCGCTGTTGCTGTTGCATCAGTGAGCCACGGTACAGTATGTTAGATTAAACATAGTTTTAGAATAAAAATTCTATTTTCTATCCAAACATTTAAAATGAAGTCGGAATGGGGCGACCTGAATGGTGGGCAAATGGCTGCATACACAGAATTTCACCATTGTTGAACCTTGGAGCTGCTCTCGGCGAGGGATGGAATAAAAAATGTTAACATTATTTTACAGGTATGGTAACCGAGGCCACAACCAGCCGTGCAATTACGCCAACAGCCTGCGATGTTTCATCACCACCCAGAACCACGGCTTTGCCGTTGATGCCACCACACTGCCTCAGGGATGGTCTCCCCTCTTCACCAATGCCAACGATAAGACGAATGAGGGCATCGTCCATGATAACAAACCCTTCTTCAGGTAAAAATTCCTTTTCTGCTAGTGACATAGTAAGCTTTTTGTGTGTGTGTGTTTTTGGGAATGGCGGTGTGTGTGTGTCTGTGTGTATAGTCTGTGTCTGTGTGTATGTGACTGTCTGTATGTCTCTCTCTCACTCTGTCTCTTTAAAAAAAGAGATTTATTCTTTGTCTTCTCACCAGGGGAAATTGATATTCGGGTGTAAATATGAATGTGTATAGAGATTGATATGTGCATGTGTGTAATGCAAATTTAGTGTGTCTCTGAGCAATATACCAGGCTTCTGCAAGAATGAAAGTGCTTTTTTTCTTTAGATTTTTGTTCTCATTTTTTGTTATTTTGACATTAACTAATAATCAACAGTACCATTACCTATTATTAAAACGAATTTTAAAAAGATATAAAAGGATATGTTAAATTGCCCCTGTAAAATACAGCATATAATGAATTTGTGTCAAGGTTTTGAAGACAGCAGTTGTGTTATGATCAGTGTACATTCTATTCCTCAGAGCATAGTGTGCGCCTTTCAGTTGAAATGTCAAGGCTTTTCTTGGTAAGTGGGTACTTGGTTGCCTGGCTAACTGGATGTCTGGCTAGGTGTTAGCTAGGTGTGTAGTAATCAGAGAACCTGTACCAAGGTGTTAAGCCGTTAGTTGCATGTGTGGTCACTGGCTGGCTGGTTAGTTGGTAGCCAGGCGTGTGTGTAGTATACTGAGAATGAACCTGTATCAAGGTGTTGAAGGTGTTGGTTGTGTGTGTGGTTAGTGTGCAGTTTCACTGGCATGTGTAGTAAGAATACAGAGAACCTGTATCAAGGTGTTGGTTGTTGAAGGCACAGGTTGTGTGTGTGTTTGGTCAGTGTGCAGTTTCACTGGCTGGCTGGTTAGTTGGTAGCCAGGCATGTGTGTAGTATACTGAGAATGAACCTTTATCAAGGTGTTGGGTTTGGTGTGGTTGTGTGTGTGGTCAGTGTCAGTTTCACTGGCTGTGTAGTATATAGAGAACCTTGTCAAGGTGTTGAAGGTGTTTTGTGTGTGTGGTGCTGGTTGTGTGGTTACGGCTGTGTGAGTATACAGAGAACTGTATTCAAGGTGTTAGTTGTTGTGGTGTGGTCATTCATGCAGGCTGTGTAGTATAGAATGAACCTGTATCAAGGTGTTGAAGGTGTTGTGTTTGGTAGTGCATTCTGCTGGTCGGAGTGAGACTTGTAACAAGTTTCGGTGGTTTGTGTGTGAGTTTAGTGTGTGTAGGTGCCAGTCATGTGTGTAGTATATCTAGATGAACCTGTATCAAGGTGTTGAAGGTGTTTGTGTGTATGTGTGGTTGTGTGCAGTTCATGGCTGTTGTACAGAACCTGTATCAAGGTTTGAAATGTTGTTGTGTGTGTGGTCAGTGCAGTTTCACTGCTGCAGGTGTTGGTGGATGTGTGTAGTACAGAAGAACCTGTATCAAGGTGTTGAAGGTGTTGGTTGTGTGTGTGGTCAGGAGAACCTGTATCAAGTGTTGAAGGTGTTGTGTGTGTGGTCAGTGCAGTAGTGGTTGACAGAGAACCTGTATCAAGGTGTTGAAGGTGTTGGTTGTGTGTGTGTGTCAGAGAACCTGTATCAAGGTGTTGAAGGTGTTGGTTGTGTTTGCAGTGTTCAGAGAACCTGTATCAAGGTGTTGAAGGTGTTGGTTGTGTGTGTGTGTGTCAGAGAACCTGTATAAGGTGTTGAAGGTGTGTTGGCGTGTGTGTGTGGTCAGGAGAAACTGTATCAAGGTGTTGGGTGTGTTGTGTGTGTGTGTGTGGTCAGAGAACCTGTATGAAGGTGTTGGGTGTGTGTGTGGTCAGGAGAACCTGTATCAAGGTGTTGAGGTGTTGGGTGTGTGTGGTCAGGAGAACCTGTATCAAGGTGTTGAAGGTGTTGGTTGTGTCAGAGAACCTGTATCAAGGTGTTGAAGTGTTGGGTGTGTGTGTCAGGAGAACCTGTATCAAGGTGTTGAAGGTGTTGGTGTGTGTGTGTGTCAGAGAACCTGTATCAAGGTGTTGAAGGTGTTGGTGTGTGTTGTCAGGAGAACCTGTATCAAGGTGTTGAAGGTGTTGGGTGTGTGTGGTCAGGAGAACCTGTATCAAGGTGTTGAAGGTGTTGGTTGTGTGTGTAGTGTACAGAGAACCTGTATCAAGGTGTTGAAGGTGTTGGGTGTGTGTGGTCAGGAGAACCTGTATCAAGGTGTTGAAGGTGTTGGTTGTGTGTGTAGTGTACAGAGAACCTGTATCAAGGTGTTGAAGGTGTTGGTTGTGTGTGTAGTGTACAGAGAACCTGTATCAAGGTGTTGAAGGTGTTGGTTGTGTGTGTAGTGTACAGAGAACCTGTATCAAGGTGTTGAAGGTGTTGTGTGTGTGTAGTGTACAGAGAACCTGTATCAAGGTGTTGAAGGTGTTGGGTGTGTGTGTGTGGTCAGGAGAACCTGTATCAAGGTGTTGAAGGTGTTGTGTGTGTGGTCATCAGTGTGCAGTTTCACCCAGAGAACCGGGCTGGCCCCAAGGACCTGGAGATGCTGTTTGATGTCTTCCTGGACATGGTGGCTGCACACAAGCAGGGCACAGCCAAGTAGGTCCTCTTCATCAGTGCGCGCGCGCGCGCGTGCGTGTGTGTGCTGTTCGTGTTTGTGGTGTGTGAATGAGTCTGTGTGTGTGTTCGTGACATTTTTAAAAAAACACTTTTTTGGAATGTTTAACCAATATGAAATGTAGCTTTCTTGTGATTTTCGAGATTATGGTACGTATCATTGTGCCTGTCAGTATTGTAATTGCCCTTCATGGGATGATTTAAAGTGTTTTTGACTTGACTTGACTTGACTTGGTCTCTCTCCAGCATGACCTGTGACCATTAAAAATTTATATATATATATATATGGAAAGAAGTACATGTGAAAGTTAAACAGACATATTCTCTTCCTCATTCCTGAAAAAGTACCAGAGCTGAGTAGCTGATACTGTAATGTGTTTGAAGAGATGTGCTTGATTTTATTTGTTTATTTTTTTTTGGGTACTGATAGTTGTTTCCTGTGTGATGGCGGTTTTACCCCCACATACTCAAAAGTGTGTTAACCTTTTTGTCGGAAATGCTATAAGAAAGAATGCTAGAATTTTTGTCCCGCTTCTAGAGGCCTGAAGATTGGAAAACTAGAGAAGTATTGTTTCGGTGTGTGGTGTAGCAAAATAATTCACATTTATTTAAACAAAATTTTAATGTACTGTTGTGAATATTGCCCAGAAGCTGTTTAGATAAGTGATGTAACAAATTCGCTTTTTATTTGTTTCATAAAGTATATAGAGTTTGTAGGTTCAGAAATTAACATAGAAATGGAATCGGCTTAGCCCAAAAAATTGCTGAGTAGGTAACTTCATAATTTTTTTGTTTGTTTATTTGGGTTTGGTTGTGGCTTTTTGGGGGTGTTTTTTGGGGGGGAGGGGGGGGGGAAAGTTTTAGGTTTTTTTTCTTTGTTATTCATTTGACAGTCCTTTAAAGCATTTACAAACATTATATTTAAAATACAGTTGGCTAAAGCATTATAATTGACTGTTCAGGCCTACAGTGAAGGACCGTCTGGAGGCAGCCCTGTTGCCTGAATTGGTGGGTTCTGAGCCGACCCACCTTCATCCAAAGAAAGTGCTGATTCTGGGCTCGGGGGGACTGTCCATCGGTCAAGCTGGCGAGTTTGACTACTCTGGTTCTCAGGTCAGTGCTTCAGCTTTATGATAGAGGGTTTTGGGATTATGTGTATATAGCATCCTTCTGAAACACAGAATGCCAAAGTCAAGATACAGACTGTCCAAGTCATGGCATAGAATGTCCAAGTCATGGCACAGAATGGAAAAGTCATGGCACAGAATGGCAAAGCCATGGCATAGAATGCGAAAGTCATGGCACAGAATGTCAATGTCATGACACAGAATGCCAAAGTCATGGCACACAAGAATGTCCCAAGTCATGGCACAGAATGCTAAAGTCATGGCACAGAATGCCAAAGTTATGGCACAGAAAGTTAACTCCAGAGGAGGGTCCCACAAATGGGTGCCTCAGTGGTGGCTCGAACCTGGGCTGCTGTCACAGCACAAGCACAGCGCTCTAACCACCAGGCTGTCCCACCCACCCCCCATATAAGAATTACTGTGAGTTAACATGAACATAGTGTGACTGCTTGTTTCCCTGGTGAGGCAACCATTCTCAACCAGGCAGGTCCCCGGGTAGCGGATAGGGGGTCAGCGGCAAAAGCAGCCCCAGACGAACTGGCGATGTTCCTATCAGGACAGGGAAGGACAACAACAGGTGGTTCTGTTGTCTCCATGAAATACCCCACATGTCCTATGACGGGCACATCACATCACATCACGCTATCAAGAGCTGTAGTAAAAGCTCTGCCCCCTGGGCTCCCAGGGTAACAGGAGATAGATAAGGGTGGGGTAACCCTGACAAAAACCTAGAGGGCTGAAGTCGGCGGTATCAGGCCATAGGGGCCATCTAACAAATCACGATACCATGCACAAAGAACCTGCATGAAGACGCTGCTTGTTTCAGGCCATCAAAGCGCTGCAGGAGGAGGGGGTGCAGACGGTGCTGATCAACCCCAACATCGCCACGGTGCAGACCTCTCGGGGTCTGGCTGACAAGGTCTACTTCCTGCCCATCACCGCCGACTACGTCACACAGGTAATAATAATAATAATGTATGGAATTTATATAGCGCTGAATCTTGTAAAGCAACAAATCAAAGCGCTCGGTACAGACGGTCGTTTCTGCTGGTCGGTCAGTGCTGTGCTTTTTTGTTTGCTTTTTTGTTTTTTGGCTGCCTCATCTTCTGTGATGTCCTCGTCCTGTTGTTCCCACGCCGCTCATTTCAATCTCCCCGCCGCAGCAGTCAATGTGCTTACTGTAGTTTTAAGATTTACAGTTGGTTTGGATGATCGTGAACAGTCTTTGATTTAGACCAGTACTGAAATCCGATTGAAACTTCTCGAGTCCCATCTCCCTTTTGTTTAGTTTTTGATTGAATTAAACAAATTGTGAAGGAATGCAGTAACTAGTTGTTGTTGTTTTTTAAATTATGAAAAACTGCTGCATACCTGACTCTAAGGCGTTCCATTATTTTATTACAAAATCGAACAAAATATTAAAGGCAAAAAAAAAATGTTGGGGAAAAAAAGCCAGGTTGTCGTTGGGACAGAGGTTTAATTAAATAACTTTTTTAAAGCTGCACATGTCTGTGCAGGTGCATAAGCTTATATAATAAATGTGTTCGCGAGCATGTGAACATTTGACCTATCTAACCCATTCATTTCTCTGCTGAGAAGTGTGAATAATCAGAACCAATTACAGCACAGTTCTTTGCTGAAACACTACCCAACAAATTAACCACGCTACACAAACCATCACCTTCAACCCGACTTATTTCCCAGGTCATCGAAAACGAGAGGCCAGACGGCATATTGCTGACCTTTGGAGGTCAGACGGCTCTGAACTGTGGGATTAAGCTGACCCACTCTGGGGTGTTGGACAACTATGACGTCAAGGTGCTGGGCACCCAGGTCAAATCCATCGAGTGGACCGAAGATCGCAAAATTTTTGCAGACAAGATGGCGGAGATTGGTGAAGCTGTTGCCCCCAGTGAGGCCGCTTTCTCTGTGGAGCAGGTAAGTGGTATAGAGGAATGGTTGTGTGGAGAAAGGCTTTTTTTGTCTGTTTTGTGTGGGGGTGTACATGATTTATGTGTGTGCACGTGTATCTGTATCATGGTTGTATGTATGGAGAAAGGGTTTTTGTCTGTTTTGTGTGGGTTCATTCATGTTTTATGTGTGTGCATGTTCATCTGTATCATGGTTATGTGTATGGAGAAAGGTTTTTTTGTCTGTTTTGTGTGGGTGTGTACATGTTTATGTGTGTGCATGTTCATCTGTATCATGGTTATGTGTAGGGAGAAAGGGTTATTTTGTCTGTGTTGTGTGGGTGTGTACATGTTTATGTGTGTGCACATGCATCTGTATCATGGTTATGTGTATGGAGAAAGGTTTTTTTGTCTGTTTTGTGTGGGTGTGTACATGTTTATGTGTGTGCATGTTCATCTGTATCATGGTTATGTGTAGGGAGAAAGGGTTTTTTGTCTGTTTTGTGTGGGTGTGTACATGTTTATGTGTGTGCACATGCATCTTTTCTCTTTTTGAGGGCTGGATGAAAAAAAGGTAATTGTACCAAAACTACTACCCTTTGTAAATAAAATTTAATTTTTCTGTATCACGGTTATGTGTGATATATCGGTTGTTTTCTGTTACGAGTATGATAAATGAGACTTTCAGTTGCTTTTTTGTTGGTTTTTGTTTGTTGGGGTTTGGTTGGGGTTTGTTTTTTGTTGTTTGTTGGGTGGTTTTTTTGTTTTTTTTTGGGGGGGGGGTGTTGTTTATTTGTTGGTTGGGGTTTTTTAGGGGGTGGGGTGGGGAGGGGGGATACAGAAGTGTGTGTGTGTTGCTTGTGTTTTTTGAATTTTGTTGGGTATTTGGTTTTGGTTTTGTTCTTTTTAAAAAAAATTCAGCTGTATTCAGTAACTTGGACTGTGCTGTTTCCCTACATTGTGTTCAGGTTGCCTGACATTGTTCCACTCAGCTCTAGGAACATTTTTACCAATTATTTCATTTTTTTCATTTTTCTCCCTTTTCTTCTAAACCTGACTAGGTATGTCACGCAGCTTTTAGGAAAACTCTTACAAAGTCATACGTTATTTTCTTTTTCTCTCATTTCTTCTAAACCTAAGTGTTACGTGGCTTTAGGAAAACTTTTGCAAAGTCGTACGTTTTATTTTTATTTTTCTCTCTTTTCTTCTTAACCTGACTTGGTGTTTTGCAGCTTTAGGAAACATTTTTACGAAATCATACGTTTTTTTCTTTCTTTTTCTCTCATTTCTTCTCAACCTGACTAGGTGTTACAAGCAGCGGAGCGGTTAGGCTACCCAGTTCTGGTGCGGGCAGCGTTCGCTCTGGGAGGCTTGGGGTCTGGGTTCGCTTCCAACAAGGAAGAGCTGCACACTTTGGCCACATCGGCCTTTGCCCACACGTCGCAAGTGCTGGTGGACAAGTCTTTGAAGGGCTGGAAGGAGGTGGAGTATGAGGTGGTGCGAGACGCCTACAACAACTGCATCACGGTGAGTTTGGGTATTGTGGCATCTATTTTTGTGTGTGTGTGTTTGTTTTATGTTGTTGTTGTTGTTGTGGTGGTGGTTATGGTTATCCCCCCAAAGTCGGTATACTGTTGCCTTACTGGTGGGAAAAAATGTCATGTGCGATGGTGAGCCTTGGAGCTCTAGCTGAGGATTGGAAAGAAAGAAAAAAGAATTATAATAATAATAATAATAATGTATGGAATTTATATAGCGCTGAATCTTGTAAAGCAACAAATCAAAGCGCTCAGATGACTTTTTTTATGCGTGTGTATGCGGTTTTTTAAAATTTTGTCATCTGTTCCCACCGGCACACAATGGCCTACTCTTTCGAAAAGCGGAACAGGATTTAACGTGTGCACAAGATGTTCTGCATGCGTTCGCACAGGGGGCCTTGGTTTATAGTCTCATCCGAAGGACTTTATGGTTAATAACTATTGTTTGTTTGGTTGGTTTTGGTTGTTTCTTTTTTTGGGTTTGGTTTTTTTAGATTCTATTACTGTGGTGATATGTGGGATAATTATTGTTGTTTCTGCTAAGATTTGTTGATATTGATGGGGTGAGAATCACAGTTTGGGTTTTGGTTTTTTTCCTGAATGTTATCTTGTTTCAGTTATAATGGTTTTGATTGTTTCATGTGTTGTAGTGTTTGTATGTGTGTGTTTGTAATTTGTTTTAAACTTTTTGCTTGGTTTTGGGTTTGTTTGTTTTTTGTAATTTACATGAGTGTACTAGTGCTTAGGGTTTACACAGAACTGATGTACAAATTCTCATTGATTGTCCTTGTCTATATGTCTAGGTGTTTAACATAAGACTCATTGATTGTCATTGTATATATATATATATATATATATATATATATATATATATATATATATATATATTATGCGTGTGTGTGTGTATATCTAGGTATGGTTGGTTATTCTTTGATTTTACGTCTGTTCACATAAAAGTGATATTAGACACACACCAAAGGGGAAAAAAAGAAAAAGCAGTGTGCATGGACCAGTCTAACAGTGTGTATATCTGTGTGTAGCAGCATGTATGAAAGCGTGTACAAGCAAGCATGTATTTGGACCAGAGTCTCTGTACATGTGTGTGTGTGTGTTTGCGTGTCTAGGAGTGTAACATGGAGAAGGTGGACCCTGATTGACTTTGTGTCTATGTCTAGGTGTGTAACATGGAGAAGGTGGACCCTGATTTCTTTGTGTCTATGTCTAGGTGTGTAACATGGAGAATGTGGACCCTGATTGTCTTTGTGTCTATGTCTAGGTGTGTAACATGGAGAATGTGGACCCTGATTGTCTTTGTGTCTATGTCTAGGTGTGTAACATGGAGAAGGTGGACCCTGATTGTCATTGTGTCTATGTCTAGGTGTGTAACATGGAGAACGTGATTGTCTTTGTGTCTATGTCTAGGTGTGTAACATGGAGAAGGTGGACCCTGATTGTCTTTGTGTCTATGTCTAGGTGTGTAACATGGAGAACGTGATTGTCTTTGTGTCTATGTCTAGGTGTGTAACATGGAGAAGGTGGACCCTGATTGTCTTTGTGTCTATGTCTAGGTGTGTAACATGGAGAAGGTGGACCCTGATTGTCTTTGTGTCTATGTCTAGGTGTGTAACATGGAGAAGGTGGACCCTGATTGTCTTTGTGTCTATATCTAGGTGTGTATTGTCTTTGTGTCTATGTCTAGGTGTGTAACATGGACCCTGATTGTCTCTGTGTGTATGTCTAGGTGTGTAACATGGAGAATGTGGACCCTGATTGTCTCTGTGTCTATGTCTAGGTGTGTAACATGGAGAATGTGGACCCTGATTGTCTCTGTGTCTATGTCTAGGTGTGTAACATGGAGAAGTGGACCCTGATTGTCTCTGTGTGTATGTCTAGGTGTGTAACATGGAGAATGTGGACCCTGATTGTCTCTGTGTGTATGTCTAGGTGTGTAACATGGAGAAGGTGGACCCTGATTGTCTTTGTGTCTATGTCTAGGTGTGTAACATGGAGAAGGTGGACCCTGATTGTCTCTGTGTCTATGTCTAGGTGTGTAACATGGAGAACGTGGACCCTGATTGTCTCTGTGTCTATGTCTAGGTGTGTAACATGGAGAACGTGGACCCTCTAGGCATCCACACCGGGGAGTCCATCGTGGTTGCCCCCAGCCAGACTCTCACCAACGAAGAATACAACCTTCTCCGTTCCACAGCTCTCAAGGTCATCCGCCATCTTGGGGTCGTGGGCGAGTGCAACATCCAGTATGCCCTCAACCCGAATTCACAGCAGGTGAGGTAGTTTTTTTGTGTGCTTCCTTCTGCAGTTTTTTTTTTCTCCTAGTGTCTTTCATGATTGGTTTTGTGACACATTTTTGAACCCACAACCTGCTGTACAAGTTCACATACCCGACACCCTTCAAGCCTCCACAGTCTTTGAGATAATAAAGCTTTCGAATTTGAAATTTGAATTTCAGTGGTTCAGCATCGCCCCCGGTTTTTTTCCTCCTGCTGTTTCAGTACTACATCATCGAGGTGAACGCTCGCCTGTCCCGGAGTTCGGCCCTGGCCAGCAAGGCCACGGGCTACCCCCTGGCCTACGTGGCGGCCAAGCTGTCGCTGGGCATCCCCCTGCCCGAGCTGAGGAACTCGGTGACAGGGTCCACCACCGCCTGCTTCGAGCCCAGCCTGGACTACTGCGTGGTCAAGGTGCCTCGCTGGGATCTTCGCAAGTTCCAGAGAGTGTCCACCAAGGTATGGGAAGGGTTTTGTAATGTGTTGTGTGTTTGTGTGTGTGTGTTGAGAGGTAGGGTAGGTGTGTGTGTGTGTGTGGTTGAGAGGTAGGGTAGTGTGTGTGTGTGTGTGTGTGTGAGAGGTAGGGTAGGTTTGTGTGTGTGAGAGGTAGGGAAGGTTGTGTGTGTGTGAGAGGTAGGGTAGGTGTGTGTGTGTGTTGAGAGGTAGGGTAAGTGTGTGTGAGTGAGAGGTAGGGTAGGTGTGTGTGTGAGTGTGAGAGAGAGGTAGGGTAGATTTGTGTGTGTGTGTGAGAGGTAGGGTAGGTGTGTGTGTGTGTGAGAGGTAGGGTAGATTTGTGTGTGTGTGAGAGGTAGGGTAGGTTTGTGTGTGTGAGAGGTAGGGAAGGTGTGTGTGTGTTGAGAGGTAGGGTAGGTGTATGTGTGTGTGTGAGAGGTAGGGTAGGTTTGTGTGTGTGAGGTAGGGTAAGTTTGTGTGTGTGTGAGAGGTAGGGTAGGTGTGTGTGTGTTGAGAGGTAGGGTAGGTGTGTGTTTGTGTGTGTGAGAGAGGTAGGGTAGGTGTGTGTGTGTGTGTGTGTGTGAGAGAGGTACGGTAGGTGTGTGTGTGTGTGAGTGAGAGGTAGGGTAGGTGTGTGTGTGTGTGAGAGAGAGGTAGGGTAGGTGTGTGTGAGGTAGGGTAGGTGTGTGTGTGTGAGAGGTAGGGTAGGTGTGTGTGTGTGAGAGAGAGGTAGGGTAGGTGTGTGTGAGAGAGGTAGGGTAGGTGCGTGTTGAGAGGTAGGGTAGGTGTGTGTGTGTGTTGAGAGGTAGGGTAGGTGTGTGTGTGTTGAGAGGTAGGGTAGATGTGTGTGTGTGTTGAGAGGTAGGGTAGGTGTGCGTGTGTTGAGAGGTAGGGTAGGTGTGTGTGTGTTGAGAGGTAGGGTAGGTGTGTGTGTTGAGAGGTAGGGTAGGTGTGTGTGTGTGTGTTGAGAGGTAGGGTAAGTGTGTGAGTGAGAGGTAGGGTAGGTGTGTGAGTGTGAGAGAGAGGTAGGGTAGGTTTGTGTGTGTGTGTGAGAGGTAGGGTAGGTGTGTGTGTGTGTGTGTTGAGAGGTAGGGTAGGTGTGTGTGTGTGTTGGTTGAGAGGTAGGGTAGGTGTGTGTGTGTTGAGAGGTAGGGTAGATGTGTGTGTGTTGAGAGGTAGGGTAGGTGTGTGTGTTGAGAGGTAGGGTAGGTGTGTGTGTGTGTGTTGAGAGGTAGGGTAAGTGTGTGTGAGTGAGAGGTAGGGTAGGTGTGTGTGTTAGAGAGGTAGGGTAGTGTGTGTGTGTGTGTGAGAGGTAGGGTAGGGTGTGTGTGTGTGGTGTGAGAGGTAGGGTAGGTTTGTGTGTGTGTGTGTGAGAGATAGGGTAAGTTGGTGTGTGTGTGTGAGAGAAGGTAGGTAGTGTGTTGTGTGGTGTGTGTTGTGGTTGAGAGAGGTAGGGTAGGTTTGTGTGTGTGTGAGAGAGTAGGGTAGGTGTGTTGTGTGTGGTGCTAGTGTGTGTGTGTGTGGCAATGTGGGAGAGAGGTGAGAAGGGAAGGTTATGTGCAGTGTTGGAGGGGGGGGTTGAGAAGGGAAGGGGTTTACGTGCAGTGTGTGTGCATACTTCTGTAGGGGAAAAAAAGCCACTCGGATAGGGAAACAAATACGCATGCAGAAGGGGAAAAAAGGGTGGTGCTGATCGTGATCTCCTTGGGAAGAGCGGTCCAAATTTCATGCAGAGAAATTTACCATAACTTTAAGTGGTATGCAAATACAAAATGTGTGTGTGTGTACGCGCACGCATGCATGCACGTGTGTGTACGTGTCAGCATGCTAGCGCTGTGTGTCTTTGTTCATGTACATGTGTTTCATTGAACATGCAAGTAATGTGGTGCTGTGTGCAGATTGGCAGTTCCATGAAGAGCGTGGGCGAGGTGATGGCGATTGGCTGTCGCTTTGAGGAGGCCTTTCAGAAAGCGCTGCGCATGATGGACAGCTCCGTCATGGGCTTCTACCCCAGCATGGAGAAAACGTCAGAGGAGGTACTGTGTGTGCACTGGAGTCACCAACCGCTTCAGTTCCCCTTTTCCAGTAAATGATAAAATTCAGTGGGTATATATAAACATGAAGTTAATTGATGAAATCAAAGTAAGATTGATCGAAAAAACAGTTTCAGATTATGGATAAGTAATATTGTTCATGTTCAGGGATAGCTCAGTGGTCGGAGCACTCGCTTTCCCCAGCTAAGGTTAAGCAGCATTGAGTGTGGTTACCGTTTAGATGGGTGACTGTTTGCGCACTTTGGCTTCTGTACAGTTCCCCAGTTCACCCAGCTGTAAATGGGTACCTGCCTCTTTAGGGTCAGGGAAGGTAAAACAGCGAGGGAGAGAAGATGGACGCCGCCCTCAATATGCTGGCCCTATGAGAAGTTGAGGTCTCTGATGCTTCACTCCCCTATAACCACATAGGTTATGGGACACCTTTACCATTACTTTAATATTGTTCAGAAATTTTCTTTGCTGTTATATCTGAATACACAGACATTCACACTTTCGCTATGCAGACGTTTATATACCAAACTGTGTGTGAATTTGCCAGGAACTGCGCGAGCCAACAGACAGACGCATCTTTGTGCTGGGAGCGGCCCTGGCAGACGGCTACTCCATCGACAGACTGTACGAGCTGACCAAGATTGACCGCTGGTTCCTGCACAAGTTCAAGAATATCACTGACCACTATCACCTCATGGGCAGCCACAAGGGCAAGGTATTTGGGAGCATCATTCAGGTTTTGTTTTTTTTCCTTTCCACTGTGTTATACGGTACTGGGGATAGGATAGCTCAGTGGTCAGAGCACTTGCTCTCCCCAGTATGTTCTTTCGAGCCAGAAGGCCCATAGAGCCGGAGCTTATCCCGGTTTCTGTAGCGTTAAGCGAACTGATGGTTTTTCACCACCCCTGTGACAGGACGCTAGTCTGTTGCCAGATACTTCCCCAGCAGGGCTGGTACCCACTTGTACACCTGGGTGGAGTGAGGAAAATAGGAGTAAAGTGTCTTTCCCAAGGACACAACACCGAGCCGAGTGGGGATCGAACCCGCGACCTCTGGATCACGAGTTGACCGCCTAAACCACTCGACCACGGTGCCTCCTTGCTCTCCCCAAGCTAAGGTTAAGCTGTGTTGAGCGTGGTTGTCCTGTGGATGGGTGACCACTCATGTGCTTGGCTTCAATACAGTTCCCCAGTTCACTTAGCTGTAAATGGGTACCTGCTCTCTCTGGGGACAGGGAAGGTAAAGCAGCGAGGGAGAGGAGATGGGCGCCATCCTCAAAATGGTGGTCCCTGGAAAAGCTGAGGTCTGACACCTAGCTCCCCAAAGCTGAGGTCTCTGACACCTCACTCTCTAACGACTGTATTACTATAGGTTATGGGAACACCTTTACCTTTTGCTTGATCAGAAAAATTCTTTTCAGCCGAGTGTTGCTGCCATACAGTGCTGCATTGGGCATTGAGATTTTTTTTTTTGCACTCTATAAATCACACATTCATCCCTTCCTTGAATCTCACCAGCCAACAGTTCCCTCATAGGGTCTTTTGAGTTTGCTAGAATCTGGATTTGTGAATGTTGTTCATTATTGGTGACGACATGATAGAAGTCAACATGTGTGATGCTGTATGTGTAGATCTGGATTTTTAAATGTTCGTTACTGATGACATGATAACAGGAAAAAAGTGTGTGCGTGATGCTATATGTGTGAATCTGGATTTCTGAATGGTGGTCATGACTGACGACATGACAGAAGTCAATGTGTGTGTGATGCTGTATGTCTGGATCTGGATTTCTGAATGTTATTACTGATGACATTATGTGTGTGATGCTGTATGTGTGGATCTGGATTTCTGAATGTTGTTCTTTATTGATGACATTGTGTGTGTGATACTGTATGTGTGGATCTGGATTTCTGAATGTTATTACTGATCACATTATGTGTGTGATGCTGTATGTCTGGATCTGGATTTCTGAATGTTGTTTATTACTGAAGACATTGTGTGTGATATTGTAAGTCCAGATCTGGATTTCTGAATGTTGTTCTTTATTGATGACAAATGATCATGTGTGATGTGTCTGTGCAGATGAGGGAGTTGCCCCGTGAGGTGCTGCTCCATGCCAAACAGATGGGGTTCAGCGACAAGCAGGTGGCCCAGGCTGTGGCCAGGTCAGTCAGTCAGTCTGTCTTTACCTCCTTCGTTTACTTAACCCTAGCTCCGCTAAATAACTCGACACAGTACTCATATCCAGCATAACTTATTCAAGGGTCCAGGGCCCAGTACTACAGCTAGCCCCCTCTTCTTCTTCTTCCTTTTTTGTCATGTTTCTCCCAGGGGAGGTTTGACATTGATGAGCCTTCTCCATCTCTCTCTGTTTTGAGCTTCCTCCTTTTACCAAATCCAAGTGTGGTCAGTTTCTGCTATAATTAGCACCAGCTGGGATGGAATAGATAGCAGCTGAGAGGAGCTGAAAGTGGGGGAAACCGACAGCTGTGACGACAGAGGATTCAGCACTGCTGGTTGAATTCACACTGGACAGTGTTGTTCTCAAGCAGGGTGGGATCAGACAACCCTTGATATTGATATGTACAATTGAACTATGTATGTAAAGTTAAATATCACTGGAAAGCTTAGATGATGATAGTGTAATTTCATAGCAATATGTTCTGTAAACCCCACTGCCATATGTATACGCCAGCTATCACCATCACTCTGTCATACACAAAATCACACCTTTGGTGAACCTCAGAGCCCTAGCCAGGGAATGGAGGGAAAAAATTGTTTCAACAATGATTATTTCGGAGCTGTTAATGTGTAAAAAATAAACTAAAACAGTGGTCGAGTAGCGGAGTAGTGCATCCAAGAACACCAATGCCTTTCAGTTCAGTCAGATCACGATCCCCTTCTTCCCAGTTTTCCTTTTTTTTAAAAAAAGGCACAATCCTGACCTCATTGCCTCAGTCATGTTTTAATTCATCCAAATTGAGCCTCTAAAACTCCTCGCTGTCAGTATCTTGAAAAAGCTGGTGAAATGCATCATAGAATTCAGCATATTTGGAGTTATGCATACACACAGGCTCATCTCTCACACACATACACACACACATGCACACTCACTCACTCACTCACTCACTCACTCCCTTTCTGTCTGAACTTGCTTACTCGCCCATTCACTCTGAATTAGGAAAAAAACCCAACAACATACAAAAGAACTTGAAAGCTTGTTCAGCTTCAATAAACTGACCACCACTCTGTGTATTCCAACATCAACAGCACTGAGCTGGCAGTGAGGACGACCCGACAATCCATGGGAGTTGTGCCCTATGTGCGCCAAATCGACACGGTGGCGGCAGAATGGCCTGCCAGCACCAACTACCTGTACCTGACGTACAGCGCTTCGCAGCACGACCTGGGCTTCCCAGGGGGCGCTGTCATGGTGCTGGGCTCGGGGGTCTATCGCATCGGCAGCAGCGTGGAATTTGACTGGTGCGCCGTCAACTGTATCCGAGAACTGAGGAAGGTGGGCTGTGTTTGTTTGATTGTGGTCAACTCTAGACTGCTCTGTCTAACTTTGTTGTTGTTGTGCATTCCCCAGCGTGTCACCCAGAATGGGCACTCTGACTCACTCATCCCATCTGGGAATCACTGTGAGATTGACATTGCACACTGAATGAGAAGTTTGCGTGTATGACTGTTTTTATGTACCTCGCCATATAGGCAGCCATGCTCTTGACTTCAGAGGATTTTTTTCTCCTTTAAAAGGAGAGTGCAGGTTGTTACGTTAAGAGCTTGTCATGGCTGAAGGCAGAAACTGGCAACTGTGTGGCGAGAAAAAGTTTGTTCCTTTTTTTTTTAAAACGTCGTGAATGTATACAATGTACTAAGCTTGTCTGAGTCATTCACTAAATTTGATATCTGTTAATCATTCCTGTTATTTGTTGATAGATGCATGCGTGTAAATGGTTTGAATGCAGGCAAGCAAGCAAGCCCTTTAGTTTTGTTTGCTTTACAAGATTCAGCGCTGTGTCAATTCCATACATTATCGTTATTATTATTTTGCTTTTTTTTTTGTACAGATGGGACGGAAAACGGTGATGGTGAACTACAACCCGGAAACTGTCAGCACAGACTACGACATGTGTGACCGCCTGTACTTCGACGAGATTTCCTTTGAGGTTGGAACAGTTTTGGGCTGTTTGGGGGGGATGGGGGGGTGGGTTGTTACAGAGGGATTAGCTTTGAATAGAGCCTGTAACGTGATCACTATATATGCATACTTACGCTAGGGTATTTTGTTTGTTTGCTTGGTGTGTGTGTGGGAGGGGGGGGGGGGGGGGACATTGCAGGTTGGTTGGTTGGTTGTTTTTTTGGTTTTTTTCTTAACTCAGAGCAGCCCTGGGGAAAAACAAGGCTGTTTTTAGTCTTTATTTAACTAGATTTTTTTTTTTAAACAAAAGTTCAAATTTATGTCATGGAAAAGAACATTGTATTTTTTTACACTATTTTTTTTATGACTTTAAAATCTATCGCTTTCTATACTGGTGCATTACTACCACAAGACCACTGAATGAGAGCTTGTAGTCAACCCTGGACTGGTTTTGTTGTAAGTCATCATCCGTTAACACCCCTAAAACCAGAATGCGGCTGCTTTTATGAATAGTGGGAAAAATTAGTCACAAATGCAAAAATAAGTCACCAATGGTGAACCTCAGAGCTCTAGCCAAGGAAAGGGAGAAAATACTGTATGTAACTCCTGAAAGAATGCAAGTGTTGTTGTTGTTTTAAATGTGGCCTATTGTATGGTTATAGGGGACGGGATAGCTCAGTGGTCGGAGCACTCGCTTTCCCCCAGCCAAGTTAAGCAGCGTCGAGCGTGGTTACCAGTTGGATGGGTGACCATTTGCGCGCCTTGGCTTCAGTACAGTTCCCCCAGTTCCCCCAGCTGTAAATGGGTACCTGCCCTCTTTAGGGTCAGGGAAGGTAAAGCAGCAAGGGAGAGGAGATGGGCGCCGCCCTCAATATGCTGGCCCTAGAGAAGTGAGGTCTCTGACGCCTCGCTCCCCTACGGCCTTATAGGTTATGGGACTCCTTTACCTTTTTTTCATTGTATGGTAAGGACTGTGCCGTTGCATTGCATTGAAGTTTGATGGCGTGTTGTCAGGTGGTGATGGACATCTACAATCTGGAGAAGCCAGAGGGAGTGATTCTGTCCATGGGAGGGCAGGCCCCCAACAACATCGCCATGGATCTGCACCGACAACAGGTAACCAACCCTCCCTAACTCACCTCTCCCCTTTTTCTGTACATGGCCTGATGTATGTGTATGTTTTAGATGTCACCTCAGGTACATTCCCTGAGTGTTTGTATGTATGTTTTAGATGTCACCTCAGGTACATTCCCTGAGAGTTTGTATGTATGTTTTAGATGTCACCTCAGGTATATTCCCTGAGTGTTTGTATGTATGTTTTAGATGTCACCTCAGGTACATTCCCTGAGTGTTTGTATGTATGTTTTAGATGTCACCTCAGGTACATTCCCTGAGTGTTTGTGTGTATGTTTTAGATGTCACCTCAGGTACATTCCCTGAGTGTTTGTATGTATGTTTTAGATGTCACCTCAGGTACATTCCCTGAGTGTTTGTATGTATGTTTTAGATGTCACCTCAGGTATATTCCCTGAGAGTTTGTGTGTTTTAGATGTCACCTCAGGTATGTTTAGATGTCCCTCGAATTGGTGTTTTGTATGTATGTTTTAGATGTCACCTCAGGTACATTCCCTGAGTGTTTGTATGTATGTTTTAGATGTCACCTCAGGTAATTCCCTGAGGTTTGTGTGTATGTTTTAGATGTCACCTCAGGTATATTCCCTGAGAGTTTGTGTGTATGTTTTAGATGTCACCTCAGGTACATTCCCTGAGAGTTTGTGTGTATGTTTTAGATGTCACCTCAGGTATATTCCCTGAGTGTTTGTGTGTATGTTTTAGATGTCACCTCAGGTATATTCCCTGAGAGTTTGTATGTATGTTTTAGATGTCACCTCAGGTATATTCCCTGAGAGTTTGTGTGTATGTTTTAGATGTCACCTCAGGTACATTCCCTGAGAGTTTGTATGTATGTTTTAGATGTCACCTCAGGTACATTCCCTGAGAGTTGTGTTTGTATGTTTTAGATGTCACTTATTTGCATTTTGTAATTATGTTTATAGATGTATCAGGAATATTCGAGATTTGTGTTTTTTAGATGTCACCTCAGGTATATCCGAGTTTTGTGTATTTTTTGTCACTCAGTATATTCCCTGAAGTTTGGTATGTTTTGAAAAGCAAATCAGGTATATTACCTAGTGTTTGCAGTGTTATGTTGTTTGCACCTCCAGGTATATTCCCTGAAAGGTTTGTGTGTATGTTTTAGTGTCACTCAGTACATCCCTAGGTTGTGTGAATATGTCTTTAGAAATTTACCTGGTACTTCTAGTTTGAGCTGATGTTTTACGCATGTCACCTCAGGTACATTCCCTGAGAGTTTGTTGTTGTTTAGTATGTCACTCAGGCTACTCTGCAAGTGTTTGTAAGTTTTACATTGATCGTCAGTTTTGTAGTTTAAAGATTCTTTTATTTGGGATATGGAATACTGCATCTAGGCTTTTGAAGAATATTGTTGGATATGGCGTTTGTATTGATTGACATCTGTTTTATCCACAGCACCAATGCCATACATCATTTGAGCAAAGGTTAAATGTTGATTGTCTGCTTCATTTACTATCGAGTGGCGTCGTTCTGCTATAGTCTCATCAAGCTGGCTGGGATAGTGAATGCATGACGAAGCAGCGAAAAATTGAGGGAACGACTGCTGGTGTAGATTGACAGCGCAGGCATACCAAATGCTATCCCTTCCCTCAGTAACATTCGAGATTGTATGATACTGTTGATTGTATGCATATTCTGGCTGGAGGAGAAAGTGTTTCTGGATCGATTATTTATGAAAGTTCACCTTAATCTGAGCAGGTGATATAATGATCTAGGCTTGAGAATATTGGAAATGATTGACATTGGATCTGAACATGACATGTATACAAACACACAGACACCACACATCATGCGCATGCATGCCACACAACACACCACTCACTACTCATCAGCTCATGCACACTATCACCCAAACACAATCACGGCTGGGACGGAATGAATACACCTGAACAGCTGAAAGGGGGAAACGACTGCTAGTGTTATAAACATTGAGCGATCACAAGTCTCTCACCAGAAATGTTGAATTGATTGTTGCATATTTTTGTGGGGAAGAAAGTGTTTTGGGATATATATATATATAGCAAGTCACCAAGCTAGCAGCGTGGTTAATGAACTGTGTTTGAAATTGGAAAGATGACATTGTCTGAACATGCACAGGTATACAAACACACAGACACACACACATGCATGGACGCATGCATGCACGCACACACACACACACTCACTCACTCACTCACTCATGCACACACCACAACACCACACACACACACACACACACACACACACACAGTGATACACACACACACATACTAGGACGGGATAGCCTAGTGGTTAAAACATTGCGTTCACAATCTGACGACCCGGGTTTGATTCCCGTTCAAGGGGATATTTTCCCCTGGAGTTAACATCAGTGGAGACTCCACTCTCCCCAAAAGTCCTTCGGATGAGACTATAAACCGAGACCCCAAGTGCGAACGCAGCCAGAACATCTTGCACACACGTTAAATCCTGTTCTGCTTTTCGGAAGAGTAAGCCATTGTGAGCCGGTGGGAACAGATGACAATTTACAAAACCGCATGCACACAGGGACTGGATGTAAAAAAGCACATAAGTGCTTACTCCATTATCCTTGATATAAAAGAATAAGATTAAAAAAATAAATACAAAGTAATAATAAGAAGAAGAAACACCCACACTTTCTTAATTGTTTACTTATACCCACAGGCACAGAAAAGCCAAAATACACAATAACAACACATGAGAGCACTACCATCACATCTCCCCCTCACTATATACACACAAAATCACAACTTCTTAATAGGAATGGTAGCTTTTTGCATCCCCCCCATGACTTTTGAAAACTGTTAAAAATCGCCTCTATATATATTTTTAAAATTTCCCTACAACTTTTCACAAATTGTTAAAATGACCCCTACCCTATCACCCGGTGGCGTTTGTGCAGGTGTCCATCTTGGGAACGTCGCCAGACATGATCGACAACGCGGAGAACCGTTTCAAGTTTTCCCGCATGCTGGACACGATGGGCATCAGCCAACCCCTGTGGAAAGAGCTGTCCACCACTGAGGTATGTAGAGTGGACGTACACTAGGTTGAAGATACAGGCCTGGCCCAGGCCCCCTGTGGAGAGAGCTGTCCACCCCTGAGGTATGTAGAGTGGACGTACACTAGGTTGAAGATACAGGGCTGGCCCAGGCCCAAAACCTTTGTCAGTTATTAACCTTTTTCCCTACGAGTAACCCGTTATAGGGTAACCAGCCATCTACTAACCCTTCCCTCTGTATCACCCACTTCTGGGTTATGGTAGCATAGAAATGTGCATTGTACATGTGTACTGGGAAAAAGGAGATCTCTCCCTTAAAGTAGGGATAGTGTTAATGTCGGCTGTAAGGTGCTGCTCTTGTGGCGACATGCTCGTCCCGGGGAGAGCAGCCCAAATTTCACGCAGAGAAATCTGTCATGACTTAAAGTGGTTTGAAAATGAAGGAAAAAAAAAGTACTGAAACCTACATTACAATTTTACGTTGTAAACTTGAATGTTGAGTTTATATCTTCAGCCAGGACAAGCTCCTAGCATAACAATTTCCACTCTCCTTTGAAGAAGAAACAAAATTGTTTGAAGTCAGAGTATGGCTGCCTATGTGGCAAGCTTCTCGTCCAGTGTGTACTTTTCAGTCTTGCTGTGATTCCCAGGTGGAATGAGTGAGTCAGAGTGCATATTGTGGATGATCCTTGACATGCAAAATATATGACGAAATTCATGCACACAGAAAGGAGGGAATAGAGGATGCATGTTTGTGTGTGAGTGTATCTGTCTGTGTGTCTGTTAGACTAGATTAGATGAACAGACAGAGCAGGATGGGATGGAAAAGAAAGGGATTAGGCAGTCAGATGGAAGGATAGACTGGTGTGTGTGTGTACGTTTGTGTGTGTTTGTATGTGTGAGGTGTGTGTATGTGAGGTTTGTGTGCATTTGTTTGTGTGTGTGTGCGTATGCACGTATGCGCTAGCTTATGCAAGCAGATTACACAGCCCCACAGAATAAAGCCCATAATTGGAATTTGCAAACTACTTACATTCTGCATTTATAATTATGTCCTCAAAATATTACCTCAGCACCCCAAAAAGCAAATGGCTCGCGTCGCAGCACACAAATCCAGCATAACTCAGTCAAGGGTACAGGCCCAGTGCTAAAATTCGCCCCTTCCTTTTACCAAGTCCAAGTGCGGTCAGCTCCTGCTACAATTAGCACCAGCTGGGATGGGATGGACAGCAGCTGAGAGTAGCTGAAAGTGGAGGAAACTGACAGCTGTGCTGTTTTTCTTGTCGTTGCAGTCAGCCGTCTCCTTCTGTCAGACGGTGGGGTTTCCCTGCCTGGTGCGGCCGTCCTATGTGTTGAGCGGAGCCGCCATGAACGTGGCACACACTGCCGTAGATCTGGAGAACTTCCTCACCCAGGCCTCCGCTGTGTCCAAGGAACATCCTGTCGTCATCTCCAAGTTCATCCTGGAAGCCAAGGTTTGGGAGAAAGAGTCTGAACAGTTTTGTGCGATTGTTTGGTGAACATTCAGCACCAAAATTTGTGTGATTGTTTGTGAACATTCAGCACCAAAGTTTGTGTGATTGTTTGTGAACATTCAGCACCAAAATTTGTGCGATTGTGAACATTCAACACCAAAATTTGTGTGATTGTGAACATTCAACACCAAAATTTGTGTGATTGTTGGTGAACATTCAACACCAAAATTTGTGCGATTGTGAACATTCAACACCAAAATTTGTGTGATTGTGAACATTCAACACCAAAATTTGTGTGATTGTTGGTGAACATTCAACACCAAAATTTGTGTGATTGTGAACATTCAACACCAAAATTTGTGCGATTGTGAACATTCAACACCAAAATTTGTGTGATTGTGAACATTCAACACCAAAATTTGTGTGATTGTTGGTGAACATTCAACACCAAAATTTGTGTGATTGTGAACATTCAACACCAAAATTTGTGTGATTGTGAACATTCAACACCAAAATTTGTGTGATTGTTGGTGAACATTCAACACCAAAATTTGTGTGATGTTGGTGAAGATTCAACACCAAAATTTGTGTGATTGTTTGTGAACATTCAACACCAAAATTTGTGTGATTGTGAACATTCAACACCAAAATTTGTGTGATTGTAAACATTCAGCACCAAAATTTGTGCGATTGTGAACATTCAACACCAAAATTTGTGCGATTGTTGGTGAACATTCAACACCAAAATTTGTGTGATTGTGAACATTCAACACCAAAATTTGTGTGATTGTTGGTGAACATTCAACACAAATTTGTGTGATTGTTTGTGAACGTTCTGCACCAAAATTTGTGTGATTGTGAATATTCACCATCAAAATTTGTGTGATTGTTTGTGAACATTCAGATCCAAAATTTGTGCGATTGTGAACATTCAATACCAAAATTTGTGATTGTTTGTGAACGTTCAACACCAAAATTTGTGTGATTGTGAATATTCACTAACAACAACAACAAAAGCTGTGGTTTAAGAAATGTCTTTGTGTTAAGATCTAAGGGGCCTGGTGTGTGTTTAAAAGCCAAGTGAAGACTGTTTTTAAGAATCAAGTTAGCAGCTCCTTGACTGTGCATATTTGATGAATGAAACACACAAACGTACATACACACATGCACGCACGTGCACACACTTGCACGTGCACACACACACTCAAACACATACACACACACACATATATGCGCGTGCATGCGTGCACACATTCTAGTGTTCTGCAGTCATTTTTATTTGTTACAGATTCCATCTTGAAGGGTTTTTTTTTTCCTTTTTCTTTATGCTTCAATGAGGGGTTGCAAGAATAGTTTTATGTTATTTTTATCTTTGTGTGTGTTTGCAGGAGGCAGTTTAATGTTTTTGATTTATCTTTTTGTGTGTATGATTGCAGGATGTAGTTGAATGTTCTTTTAATTATCTTTGTGTGGTCTGTGGTTGTGGCTGTGTGTGTGTGTGGTTGTGTGTGTGTGTGGTTGTATGTGTGTGTGTGGTGTGTGTGTGGTTGTGGCGTGTGTTGTGTGTGTGTGGTTGTGTGTGTGTGTGTGGTTGTATGTGTGTGTGGTTGTATGTGTGTGTGTGTGTTTGTGTGTGTGTGGTTGCGTGTGTTGTGTGTGGTTGTATGTGTGTGTGTGTGTGTGGTTGTGTGTGGTTTGTGTGTGTGTGTGTGTGTTGTTGTGTGTGTGTGTGGTTGTTGTGTGTGTGTGGTGTTGTATGTGTGTGTGTGTGGTTGTGTGTGGTGTGTGTGTGTGTGTGTGTGTGTGTGGTGTGTGTGTGTGGTGTGTTTTGTGGTGTGGTGTGTGTTGTTGTGTGTGTGTGTGTGGTTGTGTGTGTGTGGTTGGTTGTGTGTGTGTGTGTGTTGTGTGTGTGTGTGTGGTGTGGGTGTGGTGTGGGTGTGTGTGTGTGGTGTTGGTGTGGTGTGTACGTGTGTGGTTGTTGTGTGTGTGTTTGTATGGTTGCGTGTGGATTGTGTGTGTGGTTGTGTGTGTGTGTGTGCAGGAGATAGATGTGGATGCCGTAGCCAGTGACGGAGAAGTGGTGTGCATGGCCGTATCGGAGCATGTGGAAAACGCTGGGGTACACTCAGGGGACGCCACCCTGGTCACCCCGCCACAGGACCTCAACGAAGAAACGCTGGCCAAGATCAAGGCCATCTGCTGTGCCATAGGTCGTGCCCTGGAGGTCACCGGCCCTTTCAACCTTCAGCTGATTGCCAAGGTCAGAGAGGATTTTTGTTTTTAAACTTTTTTTTTTTTTTTATAAAGGAAGGTGAAGGTTGTGGGATTCTTATTTGAAATGTTTGTTTGGGGCTTTTTTTTTAAAGTCTGTGCTTGGTGGTGTGTTTATTTGTGCAGTGAATTACTTGGGGGAGAGGGGGGGGGGGGGGCATTTTTGTTTTTGGCTGCCTCGTTTTCTGTGACATTACTACTACCCTGCCATTCCCAGGCTGCTCATTCTGATCTCTCTGCCTCAGCCATACCTGGCTGACCTCCATATGTTGTATCCTCAGAGTGTGTGTGTGTGTGTGTGTGCAAGTGAGACAGAGAGAAAGTGAGTATGAGTGAGAGAAGAGAGAGAGAGAGCATGCTAACATGTATTCGTGTACAGTATATGTTAAGAATTGCTTAATTTTGTGTGTTCTTATATCACAGCTGTCAGATTCCCCCACTTTCAGCTACTCTCAACTGCTATCCATTCCATCCCAGTCCAGCTGGGGTCAGCAGGTGCTATTTATAGCAAGAACTGACCACACTGGACTAGGTAAAAGGAAAGGAGTGTGCTAAAATTAGCACTGTTGACTGAGTGAGGTTGGATTTGCGCGCTGTGGTATGTGTGTGCATGCAAACAGGCAAGTACCATGTCTATGCATCAGTACTTCCTTTTGCGGGATATGGTTTTACATTGATAGGCAAGTGATGTGTGAACAAGATTTTGTCCTCTGTCCAGCGCTCGCCAAGTTATGATTCCAGGTATAATCAGCCAAATCTTTACCAAATTACAGATTCCCAAATGCATCACTCTCAAATTGCCCATTTGTTTGTGTGAGCTGTCAGAAAACGTCAGATGTCAACGCAGTAAGCGGCCCAGGCCAAAAGCTGTGTCAGTTATTGATGTCAGCTAGTTGCCAAGGCCTGCACTAAAATGTTAAGTTGTAAAAATAATGTTACGTTGAGACTGCCTTCAGCCATGACAAACTCTTAACATAACAACCTACACTCTCCTTTAAAAGAGAAAAAATCCTCTTAAGTCGGAGTGTGGCTGCCTATATGGCGAGGTACTTGAAAAAGAGTCACATACACAAACTTCTCATCCAGTGTACTTCCAATCTCACAGAGACTCCCAGGTGGGATGATGAGTGAGTCAGAGTGTGGCATGTTCTGGGTGACCACCCCAGAGTGTTAAGCTGGGCAAAGCACAACAACAACAACAACAACAACAACAATGCAGTAAGATAAGTCATCGGCGTATGATTTTCTTGCTGTGGACAGGACAACCAGCTGAAAGTGATCGAATGCAACGTGCGTGTCTCGCGCTCCTTCCCCTTCGTCTCCAAAGCCCTGGACCATGACTTGGTGGCCATGGCGACCCGAGTCATCATGGGAGAGGCCGTTGAGCCGGTCAACGTGCTGTATGGGTGTGGACGGGTGGCAGTCAAGGTAAAAATTGCATGCTGGGTCCTGTGGTCATCTCTTGTGTGTGTGTGTGTGTGTTTAACAGCTGTGTCTGCTCTGAAACGTAAAATGTGAAAAATGATGTTATTCTTCAGAATGTGAGAAATGATGGTATTCTTCAACATGTGAGAAATGATGTTATTGTTCAATTTACTGTGTATTGCATTGACTGTGTGTATTTTTACATTAACTAAAGTGATATTAGAGAGTACTACTGAAAAAGGATGTACTGTTTTGTTTGATTTTTGTGGTGTAGTGAAAGTCAACCCATGTTGAAAAATGAGTCGCTGTATAGGAGTACACAGCCCATGCTGTCATGATTAGATGTTGAGATGGGCTGAACTTAGTGTTTGTTGCTGAGGTTCAATATTGTCTGTTGTTGAGGTTTCGTATTCTTGTTTTTTTCATGTATATGCATTGTATGACTGTTCTTGTGTTATTCAAACCAGTTTTTTTTTTGTTTGTTGTGTTTTCATCGTGAACACTATGTAAATAGGTAATTATTTGCCTTGTTGTTTCTTTATCTTTATTATTTCTCAAGTGTATGTTTTGCCCAGAAAATTGGATTGTGTAATTTTTTTTAATGTGTAAAGTGATGTCCTGTCTTTCAATAAGAAACAACAACAAACAAATGTTGCATGGTAACTGTGCTACGTTTTGTTGCTGATGTGGGAGGAGGGGAGGTGTTTTTTAAAATTTTCATTGTTGCCATTTAAAAAAAAAGTTAATACCAGTTACCTGTATCAACACACCCCCCTACCATCCATCGGATGAGACTATAAACCAAGGCCCTGTGTGCGAACGCATGCAGAACATCTTGCGCACACGTTAAATCCTGTTCCGCTTTTCGAAAGAGTAGGCCATTGTGTGCCGGTGGGAACAGATGACAAAATTTTACAAAACCGCATACACACAGGGACTGGATGTAAAAAAAAGCACATGAGTGCATTCCATTATCCTCAATATATATATATATATTTTTTTTAATCTCTTATTTTGTTAATCAGGATGCACACGACCCGATATTGTCTATTTGCAGGTGCCTGTGTTTTCCTTCTCCCGGCTGCAAGGAGCAGACGTGTTGCTGGGGGTGGAGATGGCCAGCACAGGGGAGGTGGCCTGCTTTGGGGAGAACCGGTACGAGGCCTACCTCAAGGCCCAGCTCAGCACGGGCTTCCAGATCCCCAAAAAGAACATTCTGGTCTCCATCGGCAGCTACAAGGTGAGCTAGTTTACAACTGGTCAGGAATCGGAAAGCTTGTGTGAAAAGAAAAAGTATGTTCTTTCGAGCCAGAAGGCCCATAGAGCCGGAGCTTATCCCGGTTTCTGTAGCGTTAAGCGAACTGATGGTTTTTCACCACCCCTGTGACAGGACGCTAGTCTGTCGCCAGATACTTCCCCAGCAGAGCTGGTACCCACTTGTACACCTGGGTGGAGTGAGGAAAATAGGAGTAAAGTGTCTTTCCCAAGGACATAACACCGAGCCGAGCGGGGATCGAACCCGCGACCTCTGGATCACGAGTTGACCGCCTAAACCACTCGACCACGGTGCCTCCCATGAAAAGAAAAGAATACAAAAAGTAACCCTCACACACTTGCACACAATCTGACGACCCGGGTTCGATTCCCGTTGAAGGGGAAATTTTCCTCTGGAGTTAACATCTGTGCAGACTCCACTCTCTCCCAAAGTCCTTCGGATGAGATTATAAACTGAGGTCCTGTGTGCGAACGCACGTAGAACATCTTGTGCACATGTTAAATCCTGTTCTGCTTTTCGTAAGAGTAGGCCATTGTGTGCCGGTAGGAACAGATGACACAATTCACAAATCCGCATACACACGGGGACTGGATGTAAAAAAGCACATAAGTGCTTATTCCATTATCCTCGATATAAAAGAATAAAATAAAATAAAAAATAAATAAAACACCTAGTAGCCACCCACGCACGAACAGTTCTCCAAATTTTCAAACTAGGCTGTTCAGGAAGGAAAACAGAAACACTACCAAAATGGGAAGGAGACGGTTAGTGCGACACTCATTTTCTGAATAACGGAATAAACTGGTCTTTTTTCCTCAATCGCTTAAAGGAATGGGGGGGGGGGGTCTATTTTTTTTAAATATCTATAATATGAAACAGTCTGTTTTATTTTCCTTGACAATCTTGATTAGTTCTGTGGCTTAAAAAAAAAAGGAAAAGAAAAGAAACCTTGTATGTGTTATCAATTTTCGAAGTTAGTTTACCTGACAATTTGGATAACCTGCCTGCTATAACTTAATTTGAATTTCGTATAAAAAAAAAAAACACTTGTGTCGTCAAGTATTTCTGATATCATAATTTTAAAATCCAACCAAAAAATCTCTTGACTTTGTATCCTCAGAGGCAAAGTCTGTCATATATTTATTTCTATCTTTGGGAGGTCTGTGCTACTTGTGACTGGTAAGCGAAGGATCATAGAATTGCAGCTGTGTCAGGTGTATGCCATATAAGCATTATTACACTTTTTGCCTGTTGCTTGTGTTCAGTTCAGTTTCAGTTTTGCTTGCTGTTGTGTGCTGGTTGGGGATCGGGAGAGGGGGAATGGTGGTGACTAAGAGAGCAGGATGGTTGGAGTGTGTGTGTGCATGCATGTGTGTGTGTATGCGCGCCTGCGCATATGCAGTGCATGTGCGGGTGTGTGCCAGCATGCTTGTAATTGTTTCTGTGCCTGTCAATGCTGTTTTGATGTTATATTTTGGGGGAATTAATGGTTTTTTTGTAAAAGCTGAGGGAGTTGTACTTATTAGATTTAGGTGGCATAAATAACCTTTTAATTCTTCATTCTTTGTGTGTGTGTGCATGCGTGTGTGTGTGCATGCGTGTGTGTGCATGTGTGTGTGTGTGTTTTGCTTTCAGAGCAAGATGGAGCTGATCCCCGCCATGCGCTCACTGGAGGACTTGGGCTACAAGCTGTTTGCCAGCATGGGCACTGCCGACTTCTACAACGAACATGGCTTCAAGGTGACAGCCACCTTTCTTTTTTTTGTCTTTCTTTTCAGTACTGTGGCAGCATACAGGTGATGTTTGTCCGTCCATCGACGATGACCTCCAAAACAGCAGAGGAGGCAGCTGCTGTTTTCGAAATTGGGCAGAAATTTGATTATAGTGGAGATGCCTTGCCCACAGTACATCCCCACTCTCTTGGCCAAGTGGGCATAAGGACAGTCAGCATTGGAGATGTTCTCCAAAGGCCAACCAGCCCCCAGGGCTGCAGCACATAAGGACTGTGCAAGTCAAGCCTCCTAGTTGGAGAGTCATAGTCGATCACTAAAGACTAAGCTGTAAAGTGGAATTCCATGAGTGGAAAAGCCACTGATCATACTACGGCCTCTCACTTTGCTGTTGCCCCCAGCGCCTATGGTTTCATCAAGAACTGATAAAGCCCAGGCGCTGACGGCATGCACAACACATTAAACACGCTTAATGGCAGCACAACACATTTTCGCTCATACAACAGGCAACAATACTTACTGTCTGAGCGCTTGAAGAGAAAAAAGAATCCGATAAAAACAAAAGCCCTGTGGGCGTTACAAGGTAACCATTCACTTGCAAAGAAGAAAAAAAAGATTTTTTTTAAAGCATCAGTGTGTTGAAACTATCACATGTGCACATACACACACTCATGTGCGTGCATGCACACACACTCATGTGCACACATGCACACACACACAGTCCTTCGGATGAGACTATAAACTGATGTCCTGTGTCCAGACACATGCAGAGCATCTTGCGCACACATTAAAACCTGTTCCGCTTTTCGGAAAAGTAGGCCATTGTGTGCCGATGGGAATGATGACAAAATTTACAAAACTGCATACATACAGGGACTGGATGTAAAAAAAGCACTTGAGTGCTTATTCCATTATCCTCGGGGAAAAAACAATAAGTAAAAATAAACATGACTGTACAGTGAAGGAAAGTTCACAGTTCTGACTTAATCATTTGAAGTGAAAATAGATTGAATTATTGGGACCTGCTGATTTGTCTCTTGTTGTAGTATCATTTTTTAACAGTTTTCAAATTCTTTACTGTGGTGTAATCTTTGAAAGAATCGGTTGGCAAGTTGTTAAGTGCATACAAACCTGGAAAAATCAAGTTTTTTCGTTTGTTACTTTCCTCTCCTTTATTTATTTATTTTTTAAGGGGAATGTGGCTGGAGTTTTAAAAATCATTGTATAAGTTCATCCTTAAAGAAAGCTTAGATATGTTCAGAATTTTCTTTGGTTGTTTTTGTCTCTAAATTTTTTTTAGCTTTGAACTTTAGTAAGATGATAATTATCGCCTCTATGGTTGATGGAGCCTAGGCATCATGATTGACTTACGCAAAAGGTAGTTGTTTTCAAGACATCAGAAATTTTTTTTTTCCTCAAAACTAACTAGTATACATCTGTGTTTCCAGGTCAAGGCAGTGGACTGGCCTTACGAAGACACAGGAGAGGATCGCAATACCAACGGCGGTCAGTCAACCATCGCCCACTACCTGGCCGAGAACATGTTTGACCTGGTCATCAATCTGCCCCTGAGGAACTCGGGGTCGTACCGCGCCTCCTCGTTTGTCACGCAGGGCTACAAGACACGCCGCATGGCTGTCGATTACTGCGTGCCTCTGCTGACCGACGTCAAGTGTACCAAGATGTTCATTGAGGTGGGAATGACGGAATATTTGTTGTTGGGTGGTTGATTTTTCAGTGTTGACTGAACGTTAGGCTTGTATGCTGTGTAAATCTGCGATTGTTTGTTGAATCTATGTGTATGTTGTTAACTGTTATTAACAGATTTTGTGTTTTGCCAGTTGTATTTGTGTAAAATTCCTGTGGCAAAGTCTGGTATAGGATGAGGTCATGTTTTGTTTATATGTGTGATTGTGACTTTCCCACCATAACCAAAAAGCACAAGCACAATCTGCACATTCTTCAATTTCAGTAATTATTTGTTTCCTTCTTAATTTGATAGCGGGAATACCAGAACTGCTCTTGTTGTCCTGATTTTGTCATGATACTCTCATCATTAAAAAAAAAATCATTCTACTTGATTTGTTGTGATGGGGGGGTTTATAAGGCTGTCATGTATGATGTTATTATGATGCGGCATTAGGGTGCTCAGTTAGAAACATTCACCAGTTCACCAGTGTGGTATTGTTTTGCAGGCATTGCGACTGATAAAGGTCAAGCCACAAATGAAGACACACATCGACTGCATATCCTCCCAGCGCGTCATTCGACTGCCTGGTAAGTGCTCTCCCATCGTTCGGTCCAGATTTCTGCTGTATGATCGATGTTATATGGAGTACATTTGTGACAGAAAAATGTACAAGCTGTCAGGGATAATTTGACAAGAATGTTTCTTGTTTACATGAGAGATTTTATTGAAAATCGGAATGTTTGAGTGTGTGTGTGAGTGATCTTGACATATTTTTTTACTCTGTATCATTTCTTTCCTACCCTTTTTTTTCCATCAGTATTAATCTGTATCTGCTCTTTCCATTTCTTTTTTCATCCTGATAACTGGCATCATCATGAGAGTTGGTTCTTACTGCATCATCACGAGAGTTGGTTCTTACTGCATCATCATGACAGTTGGTTCTTACTGCATCATCATGACAGTTGGTTTGTACTGCATCATCATGAGAGCTTACTGCATCATCATGAGAGCTTACTGCATCATCGTGAGAGTTGGTTCTTACTGCATCATCGTGAGAGTTGATTCTTACTGCATCATCACGACAGTTGGTTCTTACTGCATCATCATGACAGTTGGTTCTTACTGCATCATCATGACAGTTGGTTCTTACTGCATCATCATGACAGTTGGTTCTTACTGCATCATCATGACAGTTGGTTCTTACTGCATCATCATGAGAGTTGGCTCTTACTGCATCATCATGACAGTTGGTTCTTACTGCATCATCATGACAGTTGGCTCTTACTGCATCATCATGACAGTTGATTCTTACTGCATCATCATGACAGTTGATTCTTACTGCATCATCATGAGTTAACTCTTACTGCATCATCATGACAGTTGGTTCTTACTGTAAAAAATAAAAAGTTTTTAGAGCAAGCAGCCCAGCCCATCTTTTATGTTTTATTTTGAGGGACATTTTTGGTGTTTTGGGGGGTGTTGTTGCTGCTTGGGTTTTTTTTGGTGTGTGTGCATACATTGGTTTCAGCTGATGCAGCTATCTCCACTCAGAGCACAAAATGAACAAGCCTGCTCCCAAACCACAGCTTCAATTAAGCCCCACTTACGCTGCTATTCATTCCCCTTCTCTCATCCTCCCACCAGTTCGCAGCTGGTGCTAATCATAGCAGGAACTGACCGCACCTGGATAAGGTAAAAGGAAGGTGTGCGCTAAATTTAGCACTCCTGACTGAATAATGTTGGATTTGTGCACTGTGTCTATTCGGATGAGACTATAAACAGAGGCCCCATGTGGTAACACATGCAGAACATCTTGCGCACATGTTAAATCCTGTTCCGCTTTTCGAAAGAGTAGGCCATTGTGTGCCGGTGGCAACAGGTGACAAAATTTACAAAACCGCATACACACAGGGACTGGATGTAAAATTTTAAAAAAGCACATGAGTGCTTATTCCATTATCCTCGAGAACAAAAAATAAATCTGAGCGCTTTGATTTGTTGCTTTTACAAGATTCAGCGCTATATAAATTCCATTTATTATTATTATTATTAATATATTCTTTTTTTCTTTTATAGTCGGTCTGATCACAGGTCTGATTGTCATCTTCTGTATTAATTCACGCAGGTCTGATCGATGTGCACGTGCATGTGCGAGAGCCTGGAGCCACTCACAAGGAGGACTGGAACTCGTGCACCAAGGCGGCGCTGGCTGGGGGCATCACCATGATCCTGGCCATGCCCAACACCAACCCTCCCACCGTGGACGCTGCCGCGCTCAGTGTGACTCAGAAGGTGCGTGGATTGTGGGTGAAAGAGAGAGGGGGGGGGGGGATATTTCCTTCCTTTTTTTTTAGAATTAAAAAAAAGACTGCATCTTAAAAAGACTGCATCGTACTCCACAAACTTAAATTGTTTTTGTTTGTTTTTTAAATCACGGAAACTTTATTTATTTTTTTATTCTTTTATATCGAGGATAATGGAATAAGCACTCATGTGCTTTTTAAAAATATCCAGTCCCCGTGTGTATGCGGTTTTGTAAATTTTATCATCCGTTTCCACCGGTATACAATGGCCCTACTCTTTCGAAAAGTGGAACAGGATTTAACGTGTGTGCGGAAGATGTTCTGCGTGCATTCATAACACGGGGCCTCGGTTTGTAGTCTGATCCGAAGGACTTCAGTTTATGTTTGTAGTTTCAGGAAGTGTCACCGTTGCATGTTTATGTTTGACAGTGCGCGCGTCAAGGGGCACACTGCGACTACGGCCTGTACCTTGGAGCCAGCAACACCAACTTCACCACCCTGGCCTCCCTGGCCCCTCAGGCTGTGGCCCTCAAGATGTACCTCAACGAGACCTTCACCACCCTCAAGATGGACGACATTTCCATCTGGATGAAGGTACGTACTCTGTTTTATAAATCCCTGTGACAGTAATTACAGCAGCATCAAAACAACAACAGTTGTTGGGTTTTTATGGCGGGTTGGGGGGTGAAGAGTGAAACTTTGTGTTTTTTTGGATAAGGAAATTGTTATTTGAAAGAAATTGCTAGATGGTGAAATTGCTGCTGATTTTGAATTTTTGTTAACGATTGAAAAGAATTCGTCCCTGTCAGAGTGGCCTTTATCTTCACAGTTTTGCTAGGGGCAGCCCTCTTTGTTGCTGTGGGTTAACTTGTGCTTAAGATATGTCAGCGTAGGGGTTCTTTACACAGTGACTTGCCCCTGTTTTTCAGCCTCTAAAATTATGGTATTTGTAGCAGTTAAAGTGTTCTGTAATATGTCTCTCTTATCGTTTCATTTATCCATTAAAAATAATGATAGCTTTATTCACAAGTGCTTGGGTTTTTTTGTTGAGTTGGGGTTTTTTCTTCTAAATTTTCAACTTGTCATTTTTCAGTTTGCTCAGCTTTCTATCATACTTTTATGTTGTTATAAGTTTTCATTATTTTTAATTTCTTCAGGTTTGAACTGGTGGTGGTGTTGTTTTGTGTTGGTTTTCTTCTAGTGTTCCAAGCTTTGAATGCTCCCCACCCCCCCCCCCCCCCCCCCCCCCCCCTCTCTCTCTCTCTCTCTCTCTCTCCTCTCTCTCTCTCTCTCTCTCTCTCTCTCTCTCTCTCTCTCTCTCTCACTCTCTCTCTCACTCTCTCTCTCTCTCTTTTCTCTCTCTTTTCTGTGTTAGTTCTTTTTGTAAGAAGTATGGTACAAAAGTCATAGAGTTAAAAATATATCTCACCAATGATACTTCAGTACAAGCCACAGATCTCCATACTGGATTTGCATCTTATAAATAGGGTTTGGTGGGTTTTTTCTTTTTTTTAGATACTTCAGTACAAGCCACAGATCTCCATACTGGATTCACGTCATATAAATAGGGTTTGGTGGGGGATTTTTCTCTTTTTTTTAATCAATGAAATGTCATGTGTGATTGCTGTATGACCTTTTCTTTTTTTTTAATCGTGTTGCAGCACTTTGAGCACTGGCCGCGCCATGTTCCGATCTGCGCCCATGCAGAGGGCGCCACCACGGCAGCCATCTTGCTGGTGGCCGACCTGTTCCAGCGACCTGTTCACATCTGCCACGTGGCCAGGAAGGGAGAGGTCAGTGTCTGTCTGGGAATGAGGGCGGAGTGAAGGGGAAGGGAGAGGGAGTGGGGTCGCAGGGTGTTGGGGTAGATATGGGTTGAAGGAGATGGGGGGGGAGTGTTAGGAATACAGGCATGTAGATTCTTTTTAGCTAGACTTCTTCGCTGTGGTGGATTTGTTCCCCTGTCTTTCTGAAGTCCTGCAGCTAATCTGCAAGAGAATGCTTACTCCTTTCTGCGGAGTACCGTGTATATATATGTTGATGTTCTTCAACCGGAACTTTAATCATTCAAGATACATTTTCTAAAAGGGAAAAAAGTTGTTGTTAGAAGTTTGTTTTCCCAAGAGATAGAAACTGTCACAAAGGCAAAGTTCATCCACGCAAATCTTTAATATTTAGCTGAAAAAGATCAAGAATACATACACACTGTAGCCACTAGACACAGTCTTTGTGTAAATGTTGCAACATTTTATCCCCCCCCTAAAAAAAAAAAAAAATTAATGTATTGAAAGGTTTAAAAAAAAAACTAGTGAATGATACACTAAGGGAAAAAATGCTCACAGCACACAACAAATCCAACATCACTCAGTCAAGAGCGCTAAATTTATCGCACGCACACCTTCCTTTCAACCTAGTCCCCAAGTGCGGTCAGTTCCTGCTGCAATAATTATCACCAGCTGGGCTGGGATGATACGGGATGGACAGCAGCTGAAAGAGGGTGAAAACTGACGTGTGCTGTGTGCAGATTGCGGTGATTCGGTCAGCCAAGGAGCGAGGGCTGCCCGTCACCTGCGAAGTGTCACCGCATCACCTCTTCCTCACCGCTGCGGACGCGGCAAACCTGCCAGGCAAGCGAGGGGAGGTGCGCCCGTCGCTGGTGACTGCGGAGGACCAGCAGGCCTTGTGGGACAACATGGACATCATCGACTGCTTCGCCACCGATCACGGTCAGTTGCGTGCCGTTTGTGCCGCCGGTTAGTCTTGTTAGGTTTTGTGGTTTTATATCAATGCCTTGCTTGCTGCAGACAGACGTCTGTGTCTCCCCGCGACGCCGAAAGGCACCAGCGGCAGATGAAAGAAAGAAAGAAAGATAGATCAATGTATGGTATTTATATTGTGCTGAAGCTTGTAGAGCAAACAAATCGCAGCGCTTGATTGGTTTGGTTGATTGAGGGTTGTTTTTTTTCTGTTAAGCAGTTTTGTCTTGGGTTTTTTGGGGGTTTTCTTTTTCCTGTTTGGGGTTTTTTTTTGGTTTGATTTTTTTCCCCTCGGCTAGAGATTTGAGGTTCTACTTACGATGAGATTTTTGTGCGTGCGACTGTATTTTTACGTACCATGAAGGTCGCTGCATTCCGACTTCAGGGAGTTTTGTTGTTTACAAAACTATGGAATGGTTTAAATGGTATTGTTGATGAATGAATTTTAGAAATTATGCAAGAGACTTAATTGGTTGGTGGGTTGGTTGATGTTTTTGTGGCTTAGGTTTTCTTTGTATGTTCATATTATAGAGCAGATACTGTAATTTCTTTTCCAGGTTTTTTTTATATTTCATTTTAAAAAAAGAAATAAACATTTGTGTTTGTTTGGTCTGTTTGGTTTCAATCTTTTAAAATTAAAATTTTTTTTTCTTTTCTATCGAGGATAATAGAATAAGCGCTCATGTGCATTTTTACATCCAGTCCCCATGTGTATGCAGTTTTGTGAATTTTGTCATCTGTTCCCACGGGCCCACAATGGCCTACTCTTACGAAAAGCGGAACAGGTTTTAACGTGTGTCGCAAGATGTTCTGCATGCATTTGTACACGTGGCCTTGGTTTATAGTCTCATCCGAAGGACTTTTGGGGAGAGTGGAGTCGGCACTGATGTTAACTTCAGGGGGAAAATATCCCCTTGAACGGGAATTGAACCCAGGTCGTCAGATTGTGAGCGCAATGTTCTAACCACTAGGCTATCCCGTCTTTGTTTTGTGTGTGTGAGAGGGACGGGGGGTATTTAGGGGAAAAGATTATTTTAGGGCTGTTTGTGTTGACAGGGTGATAAAGGGGGGGGGGGGGGGGGGGGGGGGGGGGTCAGCAAGAGGAAAAGAAGTTAAAGAAAGGAAAAAAAAATTTCTCTTTCAGAATGGGAAGACTGTTTAGAGCCATGTGATTCTGAACAGTAAGGTTACAAAACCAAAGAACTAAAAGAGAGAATTGTGGTGGTGAAGCAAGCTTACTCCTCAGTTGTCTGTGGCTTATTACAGTATACATGATGTGTGTGTGTGTGTGTGTGTGTGTGTGTGTGTGTGTGTGTGGCAGCCCCCCATGCGGTTGAGGAGAAGGACAAGGAGACCCCTCCCCCAGGTTTTCCTGGCCTGGAGACCATGCTGCCTCTGCTGCTGACCGCTGTGTCTGAGGGACGCCTCACCATCGATGTGAGTGTGTGTGTGTGTGTGAGTGAGGGGGGGAGTGGGTGGGTGAGAGGGAGTGGGTGGGTGAGTGAGAGGGGGTGTGTGTATGGGAGGGGGGGGGGGGGGGGGGGGGGGTGAGAAGGAGTGTGGGTGAGAGGGAGTGTGTGTCCGAAGTCTGAATATTAATGATAATAATAATACATGGAATTTATATAGCACAATATCTTGCAAAAAAACAAATCCGATATTGCTACCTTGATGGTGCGTAAAAATAGCCACATACGCAAAATGGCATTATTGGTCAACCTCAAAGCTCTTGCTGAGGAACGGAGTGGGGGGGGGGGGAGATCTCATTCCACAGTTTAAAGAAGAGTTAGGCCAACATGTGCCGGCAGAAATGGATATCAAAACACAAAGTCAACATCAAAAACACTTTGATCATCCCTTGAAGGGCACTTACACATGCATACTAGTGTTGTGTTTTGTGTTTAGTCCAGCAGGTGGCCAAAAAACTCGAACAGTCTTAGGTTCAATTCCACCCCAACACATACACACACTCTCTCTCTCTCTGTCTCTCTCTCTCTCTTCTCTCTCTCTCTCTCTCTCTCTCTCTCTCTCTCTCTCTCTCTCTCTCTTCTTTCTCTTATATGTCCCAAAGGGCGGGGACTGATTGTAAAAAAGCACATACTTATTCATTATCCTCGAAATAAAAGAATTTGTCATTGTCATTTAGACATCATCTCTGAAGCTGGAATGTGGCTACCTCGGTGGAAACTCAAGTTTTAATCTGAGTTTCAAACTTTTAACGAGGTGACAGCCCTGATATGACCTGAGCCTTCGGCAGGGCTAAAAACAGTAGGATTGGATTGGACCGCAATGATACGAATAGGGTCACAAATACAGAAGTTTTGAAAGTGAAGAGTCGTGAAATTTCAGCTGAGGAACAAACAAAAAGATTTGATTGATTTCCTCAAAATTGAAATGGCGGATACTTAAGTGGTATGAAAATGAAAAATGAAATGAAAACCATTCGTGGTGGGCAAAAATGGTCACATACACAAAATCTCACCATCGGTGAACCTCAGAGCTCTAGCCAAGGAATGGAGAGAGAGAGAGAAAAAAAGATTGATTAATTGACGAATTGAATGACTGATTAACAAGGAATGGAGAGAGAGAGAGAGAAAAAAAGATTGATTAATTGACGAATTGATTGACTGATTAACAAGGAACGGAGAGAGAGAGGGAGAGAAAAAGATTGATTAATTTACGAATTGATTGACTGATTAACAAGGAATGGAGAGAGAGAGGGAGAGAAAAAGATTGATTAATTGACGAATGGATTGACTGATTAACAAGGAATGGAGAGAGAGAGAGAGAAAAAAAGATGGATTAATTGACGAATCGATTGACTGATTAACAAGGAATGGAGAGAGAGAGAGAGAAAAAAAGATGGATTAATTGACGAATCGATTGACTGATTAACAAGGAATGGAGAGAGATAGAGAGAAAAAAAGATGGATTAATTGACGAATTGATTGACTGATTAACAAGGAATGGGAGAGAGAGAGAAAAAAAGATTGATTAATTGATAAATTGATTGACTGATTAACAAGGAATGGAGAGAGAGAGAGAGAGAAAAAAAAAAGATTGATTAATTGACGAATTGATTGACTGATTAACAAGGAATGGAGAGAGAGAGAGAAAAAAAAAGATTGATTAATTGACGAATTGATTGACTGATTAACAAGGAATGGAGAGAGAGAGAGAAAAAAAAAAAGATGGATTAATTGACGAATGGATTGACTGATGGAGGACTTTGTCACCAGGACATCGTCGCTCGCCTGCACACCAACCCGCGTCGCATCTTCAGCCTGCCCGATCAGCCGGACACCTTTGTGGAGGTGGACATCGAGAGTCGTTGGACCATCCCCGAGGCCATGACCTTCACCAAGTCCAAGTGGACGCCCTTCGCCGGCCGCCAGGTGTGTGGCACCGTTCGCCGCGTCACTCTGCGGGGAAAGGTGGTCTACATTGATGGAGAGGTGAGTTGATTTTGTGTGTGTGCCTTTTGGGCTTGTTTCGTTTTTGTTAAAAATGTCTTTTATATGCAGTTTTGTTGAAGTGTATGGTTTGGGGGGGTTGGTTGGGGTTTTGTGTGTGTGTGTGTGTGAAAAGGAGATGGGAGGATGGGGGATGGTTTTTTAAGGATTAGAGGGGAGGTGTTTGTAGAGATGGATTATTTTGAACTATATACAGAAATAGACAAGTTTGGGGTTGGGTTTGTTTTTTTCATCCTTCTTCAGCATGATGGTGGGATTGTTTTTTTTGTTGTTTTGGGGGGTTTTTTTTGGGGGAGGGGGGTTTGGGGGGCATTCTTTGGGGTTGGGATTTTTGTGTGCGTTTTATTTTGTTATCTTGTTATATATTTGCTTTTGTTTTTTATGTGTTGTTAAAAACTAACCATGCATTAAAATCTGATTAAAAGAAATCAAACGGTTTACTTAAGGCATGTTAACGGAAAAGATTAAAACAAAGGAGCATCTGTCTACCTTCTCTCCTCCTTTTTTTGTTTTTTTTCCCCCCCATCCCACGCTTGTATCACGAGACGCGGCATGATCATTTCCAACCTCTGGGTCAGATTCTGGTGCCCCCTGGCTATGGGACGGACGTGCGATCTCTGCCAATGCCGGCACCTCTGCCTCCTCCCCCTCCCTCCCCCATCGGAGAGCCGTTGGCCATCAACATACCTTCGGGCGTCATGTCCCAGAATGTGTCTGAGCCGTCCAGTCCTCGCAGGGCCATTCCCAGCATGCCTTTCCCTGACAAGCCGCTTCCTCTCCGACACCTGCGTAAGTAATTTGGGTGATGTTTAACTCTGTGTGTGTTTGTGTATGCATGAGCTCATATGTATGTGTGTGTATGTTTGCATGAATTCATATAGTGTGTATGTGTGTTTGTGTTGGCATGAGCTCATATGTGTGTGTGGTATGTGTATGTGTGAGTGTTCTTGCTGAAGAAATTTTCCATTTTTTTAGTATTTTATTAGTAGTCTTTTAATAAGTTTGTATCTGTTGGTGAAGGACAAAAAAACAAACAAAAACAATAGACAAAAAACAAATAATCAAAAACAATAACACAAAAGCAAATAACACAGAAACATTCTTCACAAGAAAAATGCCATTTCAGTGAGCTATTTACTTACCAAAATGTTCGGTCACGTTTTGTTGATGAATAAATGAGTAGGCAAAGGAACACCAGTGTCACTTTTAAAATGCAGACAAAATGTACGCTCACACACAGCAATGATCTTTTACAGCATTGCAAAATATTTTTTCATGAACAGACCAGGAATTACACCATTACACTGTGTGCTGTGTATATGATCATGAAACAAAGACAATCATATCAACTTTTTATGATGAAAAATTTGAATTTGCTTTTTCCTCAGAGTATTTTTTAATTCTTTAACATTTCTGTGTTCGTGCATTGTAAATGGAAAAACAAAGTGAACTTTGTTTTGCGTACGTGCATTATGAGATTGTAAATGACGGATTCATGTACACATGAACTGAAAATATAAATATGAATTTTTTCTGTGTTCGTTATAAATGAGGGAAGCGGGATAGCCTAGTGGTTAGAGCATTCAGCTCATGATCTGATGGCCTGGGTTCGAGCCACTACAGAGGCACCCATTCAAAAGAATTTTTCTGCAGTCGGAATACAGCTGCCTTAATAGTGGGCAAAAACAATTGTATACACAAAACCTTGCTATTGGTGAACCTCGGAGCTCTAGCTGAGGAATCATAAAAGAGACACAAAGTTAAGTATGTGCTGTATCCACGCATTTGTAACGAAGATCAGATCTGAAAATGTTATATACTAATGCACTGATAAAAGCAAAAGATGCAGAGTGAAATATTATCCAATGTTTCCTGCAGACCTTTTTTTCTTTAAAACCTACATGTGGTTTTCAGATGATGCGAGGGAATTCCAATACCCACGGCTCCTAGGTATTTGTAGCAGACGTGTGATTTTTTTATATTCCTTTTGTAGCTGAAACGCTAACATTCTCAACAACTTGCAGTTGTGTTGTGTGCTTAACAAATGATGATACCCAGTACTCATTAAGTTGATTTTTCAGGTGTAGATTTGAAACCTTATCACTAATATACCTGAGTGAATGCACTGGGGTTTTTGTTGTTGTGTTTTTTTGTTGTGGGGGTTTTTGTGTGTGTGTGTGTTGTTGTTGTTTGGGGGTTATTTATTTATTTACTTATTTATTTTGCATGCTTGCCGCTGTTTGTTTTGTACTTTCAATTTAAGAGTGTATATAAAAAGGGGAAGGGTGTGTGTGTGCATGCACGTACATGCCATATTCCATGCAGATTTCAGTTATTAGGAACTTTCTAGCATGGTTATTTTCATAGTGTGCATCATAGAACCTTTCTAGGCAGAGTTCAGATTATTCCTACCATGACTAACTAATAGGATTCAGGTTTGGATAAAAAGGTAAAGGTGTCCCATAACCTAGGTGTTCATAGGGGAGTGAGGCATCAGAAACCTCAACTTCTCAAGGGGCCAGTATATTGAGGGTGGCACCCATCTCCTCTCCGTTACTGCTTTACCTTCCCTGACCCTAAAGAGGCAGGCACCCATTTACAGCTGGGTGAACTGGGGGACTGTACTGAAGCCAAGGCGCGCCAATGGTCACCCATTCTAGTGGTAACCACGCTCGATGCTGCTTAACCTTGGCTGGGAGAAAGCGAGTGCTCTGACCACTGAGATATCCCGTCCCCAAGGTTTGGGTAGGCTTTAGCAAACAGATGTAGGTATATGTTCCAATTGGGTGTTCCAGTCTGCCTGCCAGGGTGTCTCAGTACGCATGTACTTTAAACTCTGAGGCTTTAGACCCAAATAATGAGATGGAGGAAGGTGGCATTTGGGGGGTGGGGTGGGGGGTGAAAATATGACTGGCGACCCAATGTCTCATTGCACTGAAGCCCTCAGATGATAGACAGCTAATGACTTTTATGATAGAGGACGTAGAATAGAAAGAATACTCCCTGGTCCTTTAGCCCCGGGCTGTTCATACCCCTGAGTAAGTTTGTGGCTGGTTTGCACGGGGTCTCTTTCGTTTTATTACTCGAAAGTGTATACTAAGGGGCTGGATACAGTGTATTGGGAATCTGTGTGAGTGTGTGTGTGGAGAGAGAGAGGGAGAGAGAGAGATTGTGCAATGTATACATTCCACAGTGAAAGTGTATGCTGTGGGACTCGAAAAAGCCTGTGCATGTGTTATGTGAGACTGTAGATACAAACAAAACCAACTTGCTTGCCTTTGAACTTTGAAGACATCCCTCCTGTTCTAGTCTTGCTAGATGCAGTTTGATTTCAAGTGCCGTCATCAGCTTTCTACCTCCTCCCCCTCTCCTCCTTTCTCCGCCTCTCCCTCTTTCCCACCCCCATGCATCTCAACCTCTCAGCTAGCAACAAGCTGCATTCTCTGAGTAATTCTTTTTTTAATTTTTATTATTATTCTTGTGTGTGCATTCCAAGCAGTAGGAAAATGAAGTAGATTAGCTGTAGTTCTAGCTGTGCTTTATAAATACTAATCATGATTAGACAGCGTACAAAATAGTAGAAATATTTTGTTGGGTTTGTTTTGTTTTGTTTTGTTTGTTCCTTGCTTAGAGCTCCGAGATTCACCAATGGTGAGATTTTGCGTATGCGGCCGTTTTTACCGACCATTAAGGTAGCTGTACTCCATCTAAAGGGGTGGTGTCTAAACACAACACATATGTATGTGTGTGTGTTGAGGGGGGGGGGGGGGGGGGGTTAGGGGGGTAAATTTTGTCTTCCCTTGGGCATAAAATGGCTTGCTCTTCCAAAAGGCAGAACAGGACTTTGATGTGTGCGCAAGATATTCTGCATGAGTTCACACACAGGACCTTGGTTTATAGTCTCATCGAAAGCACTTTTGAAGGAGTTGAGTCAGCACTGATGATGTTAACTCCTAGGTAAAATCCCTCACAATGGGCAGCTCTGTGGTGGATCGATCCCGGGCCGTCAGATCATGAGTGCAGCGCTCTAACCACTTGGCTGTTCCACCCCCATAGAAATATGGAATACATGAGACTCGGTTATTTGTTGTGTTGTACAGTAATCATATTTAGAAATCTCTTCCAGCTCTGGTTTGGTAGTTTTTGTTGTTCATATTGATTTTTTAATATATATATATATACCTCAGCCCGAGTTGGTCTTTCACTTCTTGTTTTGAAAAAATAAAATCTTGGTTTCAGGGGTTTAAGAACTGTATTTTTTTCATAGGTACAGGATCAGTGTTTAGTCAGGTTTTATCATAGATGTAAGATTGATGATAAACTTCTTCAAGCCAAGTCTTGGAGGACACTTGTGGGTTAGTCTGTATTTACTTCTCGCTCACTGTCATATTTTGCTGTCTTATTTGTTTTTATTGTCAGGCATTAGTGTAGGTATGTTAACTGTTGCTTAATTTTCTGAGTTGGTTTGTTTTGTTTTTTGTTTAACATCAAGTTGCTTGATTGATGTGCGCATTGCTTTGCTTTTTAAAAAAAAAAAAAAGATTGTGTCTGCTGTTGTGTTGTTATTTGAATCATAGTGAAGATGACTTGCAGGGCTGGAAGTAAAGTTTATGCGCTGAAGTAAATTATAAAACTAAAAAACATTAATGAAAAAAAAAGAGAAAAACTAGTTTGATGACTTGTACAAGCCAAAGTGATACTGTGTGACATTGGATCAACGTGTCATGTGTGAATACATGCAGCATGTTTTTGCACTTACATTACAATTTGCATTCATTCTTTGTAAGGGTGTGGATGACATGAAAATACCCTGCATTGATCAGAGGCTTGATGAGTGAGTGCTCTTCAGTAATCCATTTGGTGAAACATCTGCTAGATGGCCAAAGTTCTCTAGCATATGTAGAATATTCCACTAAATGGCCAAAGTTCTGTAGCATATATAGAATATTCCGCTAAATAGCCAAAGTTCTGTAGCATATATAGAATATTCCGCTAAATGGCCAAAGTTCTGTAGCATATATAGAATATTCCGCTAAATGGCCAAAGTTCTGTAGCATAATTATATAGAGTATTCCATCCATCTTGGAAAAACTGATAACTTCCTGCTGTGGCCTTTTCGATTGACCTGGCACTGTTTGCAGAGTGATTGAAAAAAACTAAATTGACAGCTACTGCATTTCTTTGATGCCCCATTCTTACTTTTAATACTCCTTTATCCCACTCCCCTCCCCCCTTTCCACCCAACCTCCCTCCCCCCCCCCCCCCCCACCCCCCACAAATGTGATTTAACCTTTTACTAACATTTTCCTGTTGACAGTATGTGCGTGAGTGTGTGTGTGTGTGTAGCTTGCTAACGGTGACTTGCATGGTGCTGGTATGTTTGCAGTGACAGAGGCCACAGATGCCACACATAAAGAAGCTAAAGGTAAGCCTGCCTTCTGTCCTGCCTTCTGCATGCTCTCTGCTGCGCACACATTCCGCGGCTATTGTTTAAAACGGGTTTCAGGTGTACACGCTGACTACTGGTTAGACTGCTGCTGTTTTCGCTCAGCTAAAGCTGCAGTGTTTGGGATGTGTGCATCCGAGTTAGATTGCCTTTTCTGCTCAGCTAAGTCTGCAGTGTTTTGGATACATGTATGTATACCAGTTGAAGTGGCTTTTTTTTCCACTCACAGCTAAAATGTGGTTATGTTTCAGTGTATGCATACTGGTTAGCATGCCCTCATTGCTCGGCTAAGTCAGCAGTGTATCGGGTGTATGCATACATGTTGGATTGCTTCTTTACCCAATTAAATGTGTGAGCACGAAGCGTATGTGATGCGACTGAAACCAGTGACTATGTAATCTTTGATATTATTGTCTTTGAAATTTTTGGTGACGCAGCTTAGGTCCTGAGTATTGAGATCCATTGTCTTGCCTGGTTGTGTCTGGGCTTTTGTTTGCCCAAGGAATAGATGGTGTTTTATTTGTTTTCATAGAATGTCTGTCTTAAAATGGTGAGCCTAAAACTTTTTATTTCTTTTTAAAGGGCCCAAAAGTGCTGTTTTACATCTTTATCTCATGCACAGTTACAGGATCAGCGAGGGATGTTTTTTCCCATACAAAAGTTGTCATCATATTCTTTGTCTCTATTTTTTCCCCTTAACTTCCATCGAGGGCCTGATCACAGGGGAATATGTGAATCCAGATGTTTTTATAATATTGTCTTTTTTTTTCTTTTTTTTTTTGGGGGGGGGGATGCATGGGAGGTTCCATTACTAAGATTGTGCATTTACAATCCAGTTTCAAACATGATCACACCCAGCATGCAACCTGCCCTGAAGTCAGAATGCGTTGGCTGAGGCCAGCAGGCAGACCTCCTGCAGAGTTACAAGCACAGGGGAAGACCTGACATTACACATCCCACACAGTAAGGGAGCACAGAGAAGAGCAGAGAAGTAACTACATCATCTGTAAGACCATGTTGTAACAAAAAGAAACCCCACTGAATACTGAACTGTGGGATCTGTAACTTGCATATCTGATCTTCTGCATGTTCGGAGGTCAACAAAGTTTTGACTTGTACATTTTCACCCAAACACACTTGCTCTCAGATGAGATTTTTTGGGTGTTTTTTTTAACACAGTAGGGAAAAAAAGTTAGAAAAAAGAAAATTAAACGCAGTAAGTTTGGAGTAAGGATGTGCTGCATGCTTGCAGTCTGATTCATCATGACTGTTATCTTTCATGTCTTTTATGATCGTTACTTTTCTTCTGGCAATTTGCAGGCATCAAATACTACAGAGGCAAGTAATGTTGCTTAATTAAAGGAGAAATACATGTGGAGTCTTTTTCCCCTCTGAATTAATTTCATACTCACTCTATCTGTGATTCATTCTTTCTTTTTTCATGAGTTCTTTTCAGTCCAAATTCGGTTGGATTTTTTTTTCAGTTATGCAAAGCATTGCTTTTTTTGAAAAAAACAAAAACTTTTGTTGCTTTCTTGTTTGTTCGTTCGTCACTTTGTATTATTTAGCAAAACAACTTAAACCATATCCCAGCTTTTTATCATCACTGTTGTTTTTGATATTAACAAAATTATCATGATGTTTTGACAAGGGCTTTTTTTTGGGGGGGGGGGGTTGTTTTTGTAACTGTAGAAGTTACATGAAAATTATCATACTCGGCCTGTTTGAATTGCTTAACAAAGGAAACAGACTTTTATAGACCCTAGTGTTGTTTTTTCCCTCACAACTGTGCACTCCATCCTTCAGCTTTCTCTGCCAGGCTGAGAGTGAAAGGAATAGTTGTTTGGGAACTTTAGAACAGAAATTGTGCCCACAGACTTTCTAGTTAAAGCCTCTGAGATGGTGGTGTTGATAGCTAGTAGAACGGTGACAGTAGATGCTGTGGGAGATTCATCTCTTTTTTTTTTCTTTTCGTTTTTTCAGTGTGTGTGTTTGTTACTCATTTTAGAGTTGGATTTGGAATCTCTGTGCCAGCAACATTAGGGGTTTTATAAGTTTTGGGTTTTTTTTTTGTTTCTGGCTTTTATTGTCTTTTCGAAATTGTGTTACAGTTTTACAAAGAATGAGTAAGCATTTCTTACTGAAGTGTTGTTGGGGTTTTGGGGGTGGGTTTTTTTTGGTTTTTTTTGTAGTTGTGGTTTTTTGTTTGTTTAGTTGTTTTGTTGTTGTTGTTTTGAGGGGGGGGGGGGGGGGGGTGATTATAACTTTATATTCTCCAAAGCATTGCAGTTATTAATTTGATACAAACCATTTTGATCACCCCTGCTACATTAATCTAGACAGTAAACTGCTTGTGTTGTCTGACATTTTTCAAGGAATGTCATGATTTTTATTTAAACTCTTTTTTTTTTTTTTGAGGGGGGAGGGGGAGCAAGGAGATGGGTTGGAAGTTACATAACAAAAATTGTGCATTTCAGAAGTGTTCGGGTTTTTTGTTTACGTTTTTTTGTTGTTACAACATGGTCTTACAGATGGTGCACAGTTACTTCCCTGCTCTTCTCTGTGCTCCCTTACTGTGTGGGGTGTGTAGTGAGTGTCAGGTCTTCTCCTGTGCTTGTCACTCTGCAGGAGGTCTGCCTGCTGGCCTCAGCCAATGCAGTCAGACTTTAGTGCAGGCCGTTATTTTGAACAAGTTGCATGCTGGGTGTGATCATGTTTCCATAACGCTCAGAATACCGATCAATGTAAACTATGGGTTCTGTAACTTGCATGTCTGATGTTCTGCATGTTTGGATGTCGACAGAGTTTTTACTAAAAAAAATATTGACCCAAACGCACTTGCTCTCTGGGATGTTTTTGTTTGGTTTTTTTGGGGTGTTTTTGTTTTTTTTAACACAGTAGGGGACAAAAACGTAGAAAGAAATGGAAAAAGGAAAAGCAGTAAGTTTGGAGTAAGGACATAACTGCATGCATGCAGTCTGATTCGTGAATGTCATCTTTTGTGTCTTTTATTATCATTGGTGGTTGTTTTTTTCTGGGTATTTGCAGGCAACAAATACTACAGAGGCAAGTAATGTTGCTTAACTAAAGGAGAAATACATGTGGAGTCTTTTTCCTCTTTGAATTGATTCCATACTCACTTTATCTGTGATTCATTCTTTCTTTTTTTCATGAGTTCTTTTGAATCCAAGTTTACTTTTTTAGTGAAGCAAGCATTGCTTTTTTTTGGAAAAACTTCTGTTGCTTTCTTGTTTGTTTGTTTATCACTTTGTATTATCATTTAGCAAAACTACTTCTTAAAACCATATTCCAGCTTTTTATCATCACTGCTGCTTTCAAAATCAACAAAATTATCATGATGTTTTGACTAGTGGTTTTTTGTTTTTGTTTTTTTGTTTTGTAACTGTAGAGGTTACATGAAAATTATCGTACTCAGCCTGTTTGAATTGCCTTTTTTATATAAAAAAAACAACAACAACAAAGCCCCACCCCAACACTTATAGAATCAACAGTTGTTTTTCTCACAACTGTGAACTCCAACCTCTAGCTTTTATTTTATTTTTATTTTACTTTATTTTATTCTTTTATATCGAGGATAATGGAATCAAGCACTTATGTGCTTTTTTTTTTTTTACATCCAGTCCCCTTGTGTATGCGGTTTTGTAAATTCTGTCATCTGTTCCCACCGGCACACAATGGCCTACTCTCACGAAAAGCGGAACAGGATTTAACGTGTGCGCAAGATGTTCTGCTTTCTCTGTCAGTCAGGGTGTGAACTAAATAGTTGTTTAGGAACTTTCAACTCTTTTGCCGCCATAGGCAACCTCAGTGCACACTACTGTTCACTGCCAAAGGCGACTTTCATAAGCAGCGCAGGTCATGTTTAAAAAGGTCAGATTTTCATACAGTAATAAGGTGTCAAGCTTTATTTGACTTGGGTGCATGATAGCAGACATCGTCCTTTACCCGTGGCCCAATTTTTAGTGGAAAAAAACGACTGTGTGTTCTTCTGACACAGACTGAATGCTGAGAAATCTGTAGCTGTGCTGAAAAGTACTTGGCGCTGAAGAGAGTTCCTCAGTCAGAAACTTGGGGGCAAAAGAGTTCATTAACAGAAATTATAATGATAATAATAAATAATGTATGGAATTTATACAGCGTTGAATCTTGTAAAGCAACATATCAAAGCGCTCAGATGACTTTTTTTTTTTTCTCTCGAGGATAATGGAATAATAAGCACTCATGTGCTTTTTTACATCCAGTCCCCATGTGTATGCGGTTTTGTAAATTTTGTCATCTGTTCCCACCGGCACACAATGGCCTACTCTTTCGAAAAGTGGAACAGGATTTAACGTGTGCGCAAGATGTTCTGCATGCATTCGCATACGGGGCCTCGGTTTATAGTCTCATCCGAAGGACTTCGACATTCAGTTCAATTTTTTTGTCAAACTGGGAAGAAAGGGCGAGGCTGGGAATCGAACCCAGATCCTCACGCTTTACTTGTTGGCAGGCAAACGTCTTAACCATCCTGCCACCTTCCTTCCTAATTATGCCCACAGACGTTCTAGTGAAAGTCTCTAGGATGGAGTTTATAGCTAGTAGAACGGCGGCAGTAGATGCTGTTGGAGATTAATCTCTTTTTTGTTGTTGTTGTTGTTGTTGTGCGTTCCCCAGCTTAACACTGGGGGGGGTCAGTCACCCAGAATGTGCACTCAGACTCAGTCATCCCACCTGGGCCATGTTGCTGTTCTCAGTCTCTTTCAATCCACCATTTATTGTTTGATTGGCCAATCCTAACTGACCTGTTTAAAAGGAAAGGAATAGATATTCATTAAAAAAAAATGCCACTGTTCAAAAAGTTTTATATGACTCTCAGCAGTTCCTAACATCAGTTGCTGAGATTATATATTCTTCCCCAGTAAGATGTAGATAGTTGTGAGAATATAAATAGACAAACATTAAAGAGAGCGAGATGTTGGTTTGAATGCGGGTGTGTCCTTATCACCAAGTAGTGAATGGACATTAAACAAAAACAAAAATCCCACCTGGGAATCACTGTGAGATTGAAATTGCACACTGAATGAGAAGTTTGGGTGCATGACTGTTTTTAAGTACCTCGCCTTTTTTTCTTTTTAAAAAAATATCTTTTGTTATCAGTGTGTTCATTTCTCATTTTAGGTTTGGATTTTGAATCTCTGCAGTGTTTTTTTGTGTTTTTTTGTAATGTTTTGCCATAACATAATTGTTTCTTTTTGTTTAACTGGCTTTTATTGTCATTTGAAAACTGTGTTACAGTTTTACAAAGAATTAGCAAGCTTTTGTTATTGTAGTGGGTTTTTTTTGGGTTTTTTGTCTTTTTAATTATGATTTTAAAATTCTCCATAGCGTTGCAGTTATTAATTTGATACAAACCATTTTGATCACCCCTGCTACATTAATGTATTAATTTAGACAGTAGCCTGCTTGTCTTGTCTTACATTTTTCAAGAAATGTCTTGGGTTTTTTTTTAACCTTTTTTTTGGGGGGGGGGGGGGGGGGGAGTGGATTTGTGAAAAAAAAGGGTACATAATGCATAAAAGAGTTAGGTTATCATTCTTGCATATATCATTTGTGCTGTGTACATTTAAATATCCTTACAAAACAAAAAATGTTTGAGAAAGTAGTACTTTGATCAGAACAGAAAATAGGACCCTGTAGACAAGAAGAAAAAAAAAAGAGTAACGGTAAAACTGGGGTTTTTTTATGATATAAAAAAAGAAAGACAAAATGTTTCTGCGTACGTAACATGAACGTTTTTATTAGCTACCTAGGTTGGATGGTTGGCATTTTGGACTGTGATTTTGGCCTTGATTCCCATCAGAGGCTTGACTTTGTGTGTGTGTGTGGGGGGGGGTGATAGTCTTTTCAACAATTCATACTGCTGCTTCGGGAAACTGGAAAATGAAGTAATGGAATTTTTTCAAATTCATATCCACCATGTTTCTTTCTGTTCTGAAAGGGAGCAAATTCATGGATTTTGTAAGCCATTCAATGCTCCAGACATTGATTTTATTTTTATTATTATTATTATTATTATTGTTATTATTATTATTATTATTATCAACAACATGGTTGTTTCAGCTGTTGGTCTTTTGTGTGTGTAGTGTAAGGGGTGGGGGGGGTGTTGACTTTTACCTTTTTTGCGGGGACTTGAACATAAGACTGGCTTTAGATATCGATTTTCAGCTAAAGCATGGTTATTTTGTTATATAGCATCGGTGGTGTTGTTTTTTTTCTTTCTTTCATAACTGTATATATCATCAGTTGTAGGTTTTTTTGTTGTTGTTGTGTTGTTGTTTTTTTTGGGGGGGGGGGGGGGGGGGGTTGGTAACTTGTTGCAATTGTTGTACACAAGTACCCATGCCATTATTATTATTTTTTTATTTCCAACATTCTTATTCTCTGTAATTATTAACAATTAAAATTATTGCTGTTATCATTATTGTATTGTGTACATGGATTTGCGCTTGTCGTTTAAATTTTATCATCAACAACATCGATATTTTGCTAAATCACGAACAGTCTTATATTTGTGTCTGCACGTTTGGGTTTTTGTTGTATGTGAGAAGGGTTAGGTTTATTTGTTTATTTTTATTTATTTATTCTATTCTTTTATATCGAGGATAATGGAATAAGCACTTATGTGCTTTTTTACATCCACTCCCCGTGTGTATGCAGTTTTGTAAATTCTGTCATCTGTTCCCACCGGCACACAATGGCCTACTCTTACGAAAAGCGGAACAGGATTTAACGTGTGCGCAAGATGTTCTGCGTGCATTCGCACACGGGGCCTCGGTTTATAGTCTCATCCGAAGAACTTATTGGTTTGGGTTTGGGGTTTTTTGGGGGGAGGAAGGGGGTGTTGTTTGTTTTGTGGTGATAACATTACCTGAAATTTGCTTCTTTCCAGACGCAGCGACGCAGCGCGACACTCACCTTGACACGGTGCGGCGTGACCTCTTGGGGCCTCTGACGACCACAGGGGTCGGGATGGGTCACCATCCTCCCGTCTCATTGGCCAACTCCATGCTGTGGTCGCAGCCAATGGCGGTGCCCCATTGTGTGGCGGGAATCACCAACCATCACATTCTCTCTGTCACCACCTTGAACAAGGATCAGGTATTGGCTGGAGTGTTTCTCGTGTGGCTGTCTTTTTGTGTAGTATAGGGTAGTCTGGGATGAGATAGGATAGCATAGTCTAACATAGTATAGTATAATATATTTATTTATTTATTCTTTTATAGAGTATATATTGTATAGAGTACAGTATAGTGGATCGGTAGTCTAGAAGTAACGCATCTGCCTAGAAAGCGAAAATTCCAGGTCGGAATGTGCAGTGGTTCGATCCCTGTTTGGGCCCAAAACTTTTCCCTCATCCATTAGACTATGAGTGGTGGTCTGGGTGGTAGTCTTTCAGATGAGACGATAAACCGAGGTCCTGCGTGTTACACATAATTATTTAGCACACGTAAAAATACCACGGCAACAAAAGAGTTGTCCCTGGCAAAATTCTGTAGAAAAAAACCCACTCTGATAGGGAAACAAAATACAGCTGCAGACAGGAAAAGAAAAAAAAATAATGGGTGGCAGTGCTGTTCTTGTGGCGACGCACTCTCCCCAGGGAAAGCAGCCCGAATTTCACGCCGAGAAATCTGCCGTGACTTAAAAGTGGTATAAAATAAAAAATAAGTAAAATAAAATATAATTGTGTGTTATAGAATAGCACAGAGTAGTATGGTAGTTTAAATCACAGCTAATTTCTCTGCATGACATTTGGGCTGCTCTCCCCGGGTAGAAAGTATCACCACTCAAGCAGCACCACCTCGTTTTTTTCTTTTTTTTTACAATTATTTTCTTGTCTTGTGTGTATCTGTTTTCCTACAAGAGTAGCTTTTATCCACAGACTTCCATCAGAGACAACTCTCTTGTTGTCATGAGTTCTTTTACCTGCACTTAAAGTGTGCTGCTTGTGAGACCCTGGTTTATCGTCTCATCCGAAAGACTAGCACCCCAAACCACCATTCAAGGTCTTAGTGCGTGGGGAGAAGTCTTGGGGGGGCATAAATGGGGGTGGAAGGCACACTTCTCGATTTCACACCCCCGAAAAATGAGGGAAAGGATCTTATTACTTAGAAAATAAAAGGCATTAATAATAATAATAAATGGAACTTATATAGCGCTATATCTTGCAAAGACAAATCAAAGCGCATGAAAAGGGTAGCAACAAAATGTAGCAACTCTGTGATAGAATAGACAATAGAATTTTTTGTTGTTGTGTAGGACAGTGACAAGAAAATGGATGTTTTTAACAGTTTTTGCTGCGATGTGTCTTTCAGCTGTCGCACATTTTCAACCTGGCTCACAGTTACCGTGTGGCTGTCGGTCGCGACAGATGTCTGGACCATGTGCTCAAGGTAGTTTGTTGTGGTTGTTGTTGTTGTTGTCATTTTCTGTTTTATCCAAAATGCATTTCTTCTTCTTCCTTTTTTGTCATGTTTCTCCCAGGGGAGGTTTGACATTGATGAGCCTTCTCCATCTCTCTCTGTTTTGAGCTTCCTCCTTATTTATGCCCCTTTCTCTAAGATCATCTGCAATACAGGCAGCCCAGGTTTTGCATTTCAGCCTGTTAAATGTTTTTAATACAGTGGGGATGCCCGGGGTTCTTTCAGTATAAATAGCATCTCCACTTTCTTTGCTAGAAATTGCCCCTTTTCTGTCACTCCCTGTGTTTCTGCCTCTCTCCTTACCTCCTTATCACTCACCCCCCCCCCCCCCCCTCCTCTCTCTCACTCTCTGTCTTTCTCTCTCTCTCTCTCTCTCTCTCTCACTCTGGGCTTTCTTTTTTTTTTTTGAAAAGTGTTTTACAGTTTTATATGGATTAGTTTTTGTTTTTGCTTCTTTTTATCTGTCTTTAGTTATCTGTTTGAGTGTGTGTATGTGTGTATGTTTTCGCTGATTTTCTCATAGTCTTTCCACGTTCTTTCTCGGTTTCACTATTTTTTTTAAAAATTGGGGGTCTTTCCTTTTTTATCTTCTTCTTCTTTCTTTGTAATAGCTGTTTACTTTTGAAAGGAGTAACTACCCAGAAAAAAACTGATCATCATGCAACTCACATGTCTTCCAATGTGATTATGTACATCTTTTTCTCTCTCTTCCTTTTTTTTGCCTCAGCTAGAGCTTTGGTTTCAGTACAGTCCCCCAGTTCACCCAGCTGTAAATGGGTACCTGCTCTCTTTAGGGTCAGGGAAGGTAAAAGCAGCAAGGGAGAGGAGATGGGCGCCGGCCCTCAATATGCCAGCCCCTAGAGAAACTGAGATCTCTGACCCCTCACTCCCCTACGACCACATAGGTTATGATAGGACACCTTTACCTTAGAGCTTCCAAAGTCTCACCACCACAGATTTTGCATGTACGTGCGACGGTTGTTTAACTCGCTGATATATTTTGTGTGTGTGTGTGTGTTTTAACCCAGGGGAAAGTGCTGTCGTCGATGTTTTTCGAGGTGAGCACGAGGACGAGCTGTTCCTTCACTGCGGCAATGCAGCGACTGGGCGGCACGGTGGTTCACTTCAACGAGTCCACCTCCTCCGCTTGCAAGGGAGAAACTCTGGAAGGTGTGTGGCGGGGCTTCATTTTGTCATTTTTCTTCATACCACTTTTTAAGTCGCGGCAGATTTCTCTTTGCGTGTGAAAGTTGAGGCTGGCTGCTCTCTTCTCTCTCCCCCGGGGGAGAGAGAGAGCGCGTGTTGCTACTAGAGCGGCGCCACTCTTTTTTTTCTTTTTAAAAAAATTTTTTTTCCTTGTCTTCAGCTGTTTTTGTTTCCTATCGGGGTGGCTTTTTTTCTAAAGAATTTTGCCAGGGGCAGCCTTCTTGTTGCCGTGGGTTCTTTTACGTGCACTAAGTAATTTTGTGTAATACATGCTCCCTCAGTTCGTCGTCTCATCTGAAAGACTAGCGCCCAGACCACCCCTTATGGTCTAATAGATGGGGGAAAAGTTTTGGGCGCAAACAAGGAGCAAACCTCCACACACTTCTGACCCGGACTTTTCGCTTTCTAGGCAGGTGCGTTACTCTAGACCACCGATTTGATGGTTAGTGGTGGTGGTGCTGATCGTTTCCCTTTCTCAGTGTATTTTGGGTGTTGATGGTAGTGGTGTGGAAAAGTGGGTTGTTCAAGTTAGAACTGGGTAGTTTTGGTCTGCATGTGTGCAGGTTTTTTTGGTGTTTTTTTTAGACTGATGTTGATGGTAAGGAGGAGGATGATTGCGTGTGTGTAGTGGAGTGTGTGTGTGAATGTGTATGTGTGTGTGAGTGCATGCAAGCATGTATGAGTGTAATGTTTGTGTGTGCGTGGGTGCACACACTTGTGTATGTGTGGGCAAACAGCATTTACCAGAATGAACCTAAAAACCCGATACTGTTTCACTATTTTCAGACACTGTGACAATGATGGCTGGTTACTGTGACCTGCTGGTGATTCGCCATCCGTCTGCCCACTCTGTTCAGGTCAGCCACAAATCTTCACCATGAGGCAATTTTTTTCCACATAGGATTGATTTTCTTCCTTTTAAACAATCCTTTACACAGTGGGATAGGTCACAGCCTTTTTTTCCTCTTGAAATCTATAATTGTATTAATTGGCAAATGCAGAGACTTAATTTTGGGGGTCAAAAATGGTCCACGTGCAAAAATTTCACTGTTAGTGAACCTTGGAGCTCTAGCCGAAGAACGAAAAAGAAAAAAAGTTAGTTAGCATTTTTATGGTGAAGAGCTTTGACTGGGGTTGGTCAGTCCTAACAGGTTTTGCTTCCTGGTCAGATTTTTAGAATTGTGTAAGTAATTTGGCAAACTAATGGAGATGTGGTTTGACTGGGTTTTTGTCAGCATGGGGTTCCATTTACTGGGTGAGCAGTTTGCCAAAACGTGCTGTGATATGCGTTGTTGTGGATGGGAAGAGGGTTGCGGAAGTAGGTTGGCAGGTGTAAATGTGGTAACAGGGTAAGTGTGTTGTGCACAATGTTTCTACCCACAAACAAAAGTAAAGTATATTCTGTCTGTCGGTTGGTCAGTTGGTCTGTCTTACTGTCTGCCTGTGTGTCTCCCTCTCGCTCACTCTCTGTCTCTCTCTCTCTCTCTGTTCTGGAATCCATGACATGATGACTATTTGGGCTGAAATTTGTTATGTTCTCGGGATTTGATATTATGTGTTTTGTGCCCAGCCCCCCTCCCACTGTCCCCTTGTGAATGGGCATCTTGCTTATCACAATAAACCTTTGTCATTGTCATTGTCTCTCTCTCTCTCTCTCTCTCTCTCTCTCTCTCTCTCTTCTCTCTCTCTCTCTCTCTCTCTCTCTCTCTCTCTCTCTCTCCTGTGTCTCTCACACACAATCACACACACACACACACACACACACAATCACACACACACACAATCTTCACCACCCACTGGTACACTGATTGAAACATACAAGAATCGGTGACAAAGGAAGCATACAGAAAATCATCACACTATCATTGTAATGTGAAGTAAGAGGGGGAGTTAGTTAGGGTAAGATCAGTACCAGAACAACGCAGTATGAACTAACAACCGAAAAACCCTAAACTCTGCGGTGGTGGTGGTGGCAGGACGCGGCGCGCACGTGCCGTAAGCCGGTGATCAACGCCGGGGATGGCACGGGGGAGCACCCGACACAGGCTCTGCTGGACATCTTCACCATCAGGGAGGAGATCGGCACCGTCAACGGCCTCACCGTCAGTGTTGCTCGCTTTGTGCGCGCTCTCTCTCTCTCTCTCTCTTGCTCTCTCTCTCTCTCTCTCTCTCTCTCTCTCTCTCTCTCTCTCTCTCTCTCTCTCTCTTGCTCTCTCTCTCGCTCTCTCTTGCTCTCGCTCTCTCTCGCTCTCGCTCTCTCTCTCTTGCTCGCTCTCGCTCTTGCTCTCTCTCTCTTGCTCGCTCTCTCTCTCTCTCGCTCTCTCTCTCTTGCTCTCGCTCTCTCTTGCTCTCTCTCTCTCTCTCTCTCTCTCTTGCTCTCTCTCTCTTGCTCTCTCTCTCTCTCTCTCTCTCTCTCTCTCTCTCTCTCTCTCTCTCTCTCTCTCTCTCTCTCTCTATCTCTCTCTCAAAGCGGGGGAATATGACACTAGTGAGTGTGTGTGAGTGTGTCAAGTCAAGTCAAAAACACTTTAATCATTCCATGAAGGGCAATTACAATACTGACAGGCAGATTGATACGCATCAAAAATAAAAATTTCAGCTTTATGTGTGTGTGTGTGTGTGTGTGTGTGTGTGCAAGCTTGCGATAACAATTAATGTACAATAACAATGAATGTATTTGAGTGTAGTTATTGGAGATTCCTTTTCCTGTTTCGGTTTTCATTATTTCCTTGTTGCAAAAAAACCCATTGTTTTAGATAGTGTTCATACTGTGCTCCTTGCCAGAAAGACTGTATTGTTAACGGCAATAAATTATTTTCAGTGTTCTCTCTCTCTCTCTCTCTCTCTCTCTCTCTCTCTCTCTCTCTCTCTCTCTCTCTCTCTCTCTCTCCCCCTCTCTCTCCCCATCCCAGTTTTGTTTTCTGTGAATAGTCTTATGATAGGTTGTTGTGTGAAGGTGTTATTTTTGTTGTTGTTTTTGTTGTGTATGGAACTGTAACAAATTGTAACATACTGCTGCAGAAGAGGTATAGGTTCTTGTTTGTATGCAGAATACTTGTCTGATTGGAGAGATTAAACCATGTCATTTGCATATGCAAATTCTCACCTTTGGGGATCCTTTGTGCTGTTGCCAAGAACAAAAACGAAAAAAGGCATCTCTAATCATACGGGTAAAAGCAGAAAATTTCTCTTGTGTTTGAACATTGCAGATCAAGAAAATGTGTATGCAGGAAAGAAAAAAGTCTGAAGGCTCATGTCTCATTTTGTTGAACAGATCACCAGTGAATTTCATGCTTGCACTGCAGTAGGAAATAGTAGGTGATGATAGGAGATCTCGCTCTGGGTTCTCTTTAATGACTCTGTGAAGATGTTTCATAACTTTTGGATTCCAGTGTCGCACCTGATGAAAAGGAGGAAAAACTAATTCAGATATCTTTTTTTTTCTTGAATAAATCAAGCTCTTGGCAATCAGCAAACAAAATTAACTTTTCTTTTTAGTGATAAGTATAGAGATAAGCGTCGAGCGTGGTTACCAGTTGGATGGGTGACCGTTTGCGCGCCTTGGCTTCAGTACAGTTCCCCCAGTTCACCCAGCTGTAAATGGGTACCTGCCCTCTTTAGGGTCAGGGAAGGTAAAGCAGCGAGGGAGAGGAGATGGGCGCCGCCCTCAATATGCTGGCCCTAGAGAAGTGAGGTCTCTGATGCCTCGCTCCCCTACAACCTTATAGGTTATGGGACACCTTTACCTTTTTACCTTTTTATTAGTGATAAGTATAATGTGTATACATGAATTGCAAAAATGACAAGTGGATCTGCTCTCTGGGAAGGAAAGTTTTCAAAATCAAAAACTTTATTATCTCAGAGACAGATAAATTTTCTACATTGGGCAGATTACAGAATAAAACATAAAACTGTAGGACTAAGAATCGTTTTTTTGTGGGGGGGTGGGGGAGAGATAGGGTTGGCTGGCACAAGGAAATGATTGTGAACACAGTAATGTTGAACAAATTTTCACAGTTTAGTATTAATTAGGAAGGTGCTGATGACGTGTTGAGAAGTTAACCTCGGCCATTTTGTCGATATATAGACTGTATTTTGGAAAATGTCTGTAACTGATCATTGAGGTTTTTTATTCTTTTTTTTTTTTGGGGGGGGGGGAGGTAGTTGTAATGTCTGTAACTGATCATTGAGCTTTTTTATTCTTTTTTTTTTGGCGTGGGGGGGCAGGGGGGGTCGAGGAGGTAGAGTTAACCAGTTTCTTACTTGTTTGTCTCCCCATACAAGAGTTCATGGAAGTGAGTGTGGTCTGCTGAACAGATCACGATGGTTGGGGACCTGAAGAACGGGCGGACGGTCCACTCCTTGGCCCGCCTCCTGGCGCTGTACCGCGTCACCCTGCGCTACGTGGCCCTGCCCAAGCTGGAGATGCCGGACGACGTGCAGGAATACCTGCGTTCACGCAACATCCCTCAGGTAACTCTCAGGGGGGGTTTTTCTTCTTGTTGGTGATGTTGTTGGTTTTGTCAGTATTCTGTGGGTTTTTCAGGGGGGGGCGGGATAGCCTAGTGGTTAGAACAGTGCGCTGGCAATCTAAAGACCCGGGTTCGATTCCCGTTCAAGGGGATATTTTCCCCTGGAGTTAACATCAGTGCAGACTCCACTCTCCCCAAAAGTCTTTCGGATGAGACTATCAACTGAGGCCCCGTGTGCGAACGCACGCAGAACATCTTGCGCACACGTTAAATCCTGTTCCGCTTTTCATAAGAGTAGGCCACTGTGTGCCGGTGGGAACAGATGACATAATTTACACAACCGCATACACACGGGGACTGGTTGTAAAAAAGCACGTAAGTGCTTATTCCATTATCCTCGATATAAAAGAATAAAACAAAACAAAATAAACAAACAGAAATATAACCAGCATGCATCCTGTACTAAAAAGTATTTGCTGTTATGTAGTCGGAATGTGCTAGCTGAGTCTGTTGGGAAGTCAGACCTCCTGCAGAGTTACAAGCGCAGTAGAAGACCAGACACTACGCAGCAACACGGAGAAGAGAAGATGTTTAGTCGGTTATATTTCTTTTTCTTCTGCTAGTGGTTTCAGTCATGCATTTCAAGTGCCAAACTTTTTTTTTTCCCATTGTTTTGTTTAGTGCTGGGCATGCTTTTTTTTTTTTTTGGGGGGGGGGGATTTTTTTAAGTGGAAGTTCTTGCCAGGAATTTTACATTTGGCAGAACTTGTGCCTGCCGTGAAGTACAAGCAAAAATAGTTGACAGAAGAAGTGTAAGGGATACATCATTAATGAGAAGGCATACTTTGTTAGTTCCCAGAGAATGGCAGAGGCATACTGTTTTTTAGTTTCAAGAAAATGGCAGAAGATGGAAAAAGGATTGAGGATTGCAGTGAGTGTCCCTGCAACTCAAGGGTCAGGATGTTTATGATTTGATTGGAATGTCACTTCCTTTCTCTCTCTCTCTCTCTCTCTCTCTCTCTCTCTCTCTCTCTTTCTCTCTCTCTCTCTCTCTCTCTCTCTCTCTCTCTTTCTCTCTTTCTCTCTCTCTCTCTCTCTCTCTCTCTCTCTCTCTCTCTCTCTCTCTCTCTCTCTCTTTCTTCAAAGATTAGAATGTTACTTAATCCACTGACTGTAATACTGTGAGCAGCCTAGAGAATGTGTTTCAGGCCTCTACAGTTTTAGTTTACTTACATACACCATTTTTTCCAGATGGTAGGAATATGTTCTTGCTTTCAGTATCTAGAGGAAACATACATTTCTATATATGTGTGTTGTTGTGATTTCAGGAACAATATGTTCTTGCTTTCAGTAGAGGAAACATACATTTCTATATATGTGTGTTGTTGTGATTTCAGGAACAATATGTTCTTGCTTTCAATAGAGGAAACATACATTTCTATATATGTGTGTGTTGTTGTTTCAGGAACAATATGTTATATATATGTGTGTTGTTATTGTGATTTCAGGAACAGTATGTTCTTGCTTTCAAAAGAGGAAACATACATTTCTATATATGTGTGTTGTTGTGAATTCAGGAACAATATGTTCTTGCTTTCAGTAGAGGAAACATACATTTCTGTATATGTGTGTGTGTTGTTGTTGTGATTTCAGGAAACATTCAACAGTCTGGAAGATGCCCTCCCAGACACAGATGTGCTGTACATGACTCGCATCCAGAAAGAACGCTTTGCCTCCATTGAAGAGTACAACCAGGTAAGGCACTACTGGCTGTTCTTTGGTTTGGTTACTGTGGTGTGAAGTCTGCCTGTTTCTTGCTTTGTCTTCTGTTTCTTTTGGGTTTTTTAAAGGTGGGGGTGTGGGGTTGGATATGGATTGTTTTGTGAGTACGTGTAATTTTGAATGACAGTGTGTGTGTTATGTTGTGTAGTGCACATGAGAGACATTTTTCCATCTGTAAGTGGGCAATAAAGGTTGTATTTTGTGTGGTTTGGGGGGGGGGGGGGGGGTTGTTTGGAGGGAAGGGGTTTCAGGGGAGGCAAGGAGGGGGGGGGGGATGATATCTTTTATTGATGATGCTTTATTGTGAAAAGAAAGTAAGATGCTCAATGTATGCTGTCGTTTTTGACAGTATTTGTTAGACTGCTTCGGTACTGTGGACTATTGTGGTGCAGGTGTGTGGCCGTTTGGTGGTGACTCCGGAGCTGATGACTGTCGGCAAACGCAAAATGGTGGTCATGCACCCCCTGCCCAGAGTCAATGAAATCAGGTATGTGCATGTGCGTGTGTGTTGGGGGGGGGGGGGGGGGGTCTCTGTATGTGTGGTTTGTGTATGTCTGTGCATGTGTGTGTGGTGTGTGTCTCTATGTGTTGTGTGTGTGTGTTTGATTTTTTAATTAATTTATTTTTATTGCAAGGAATAAGCACTCATGTGCTATTTTTTACACCCTGTCCCCATGTGATTGCAGTTTTGTCAATTTTGTCATCTGTTCCCAGCAGCACACAATGGCCTACTCTTCCTAAAAAAGCAGAACAGGTTTTAACTTGTGCACAAGATGTTCTGTGTGCGTTTGGACACGGGACCTCAGTTTATAGTCTCATCCGAAGGACTTTTGGTGGAGTGGAGTTGGCACTGATGTTAACTCCTGGGGGGGATGTGTGTGTATCTGCGCACGAGTTTGTTTTCTAGCGTGTCACCTTTCTGTCATGGCTGTTGGAAAAATACTGCAATATGGAAGCAGTAAAAGGGGTTTGGTCCACACTTACAGTGGAAGAAAAGAAATGGAGAGTTTCCAGCCCATGATGGTATCAATGCTGCTTTGCTCACCTTTCAATACAGGCTGCATCCCAATGTTCAGTCTGCCTTTACGGTGGTGTTGATGCCGTGTAAGGGCTATTGGAAATGTACCGTTAATCTTTGGCATAGTCTATAAATGCATACATAGCAGTTCACAGCGCTATCCTCTGTCTATAAACGCAGACATAGCAGTTCACAGCGCTATCCTCTGTCTATAAACGCAGACATAGCAGTTCACAGCGCTATCCTCTGTCTATAAACGCAGACATAGCAGTTCACAGCGCTATCCTCTGTCTATAAACGCAGACATAGCAGTTCACAGCGCTATCCTCTGTCTATAAACGCAGAATAGCAGTTCACAGCGCTATCCTCTGTCTATAACGCAGACATAGCAGTCACAGCGCTATCCTCTGTCTATAACGAGACATAGCAGTTCACAGCGCTATCTCTGATTGTCTATAATGCAGACTAGCAGTTCACAGCGCTATCTTCTGGATTGTCTATAAATGCAGACATAGCAGTTCAAAAGCGCTATCCACTGTCTATAAACGCAGACATAGCAGTTCACAGCGCTATCCTCTGTCATAAACGCAGACATAGCAGTTCACAGCGCTATCCTCTGTCTATAAATGCAGACATAGCATTCACAGCGCTATCTCTGTCTATAAACGCAGACATAGCAGTTCACAGCGCTATCCTCTGATGTCTATAAATGCGGGACATAGCAGTTCACAGCGCTATCCTTGATTGTCTATAAATGCAGACATAGCAGTTCACAGCGCTATCCTCTGTCTATAAACGCAGACATAGCAGTTCACAGCGCTATCCTCTGTCTATAAACGCAGACATAGCAGTTCACAGCGCTATCCTCTGTCTATAAATGCAGACATAGCAGTTCACAGCGCTATCCTCTGTCTATAAACGCAGACATAGCAGTTCACAGCGCTATCCTCTGATTGTCTATAAATGCAGACATAGCAGTTCACAGCGCTATCCTCTGATTGTCTATAAATGCAGACATAGCAGTTCACAGCGCTATCCTCTGTCTATAAACGCAGACATAGCAGTTCACAGCGCTATCCTCTGTCTATAAACGCAGACATAGCAGTTCACAGCGCTATCCTCTGTCTATAAAGCAGACATAGCAGTTCACAGCGCTATCCTCTGTCTATAAACGCAGACATAGCAGTTCACAGCGCTATCCTCTGTCTATAAACGCAGACATAGCAGTTCACAGCGCTATCCTCTGATTGTCTATAAACGCAGACATAGCAGTTCACAGCGCTATCCTCTGTCTATAAACGCAGACATAGCAGTTCACAGCGCTATCCTCTGTCTATAAACGCAGACATAGCAGTTCACAGCGCTATCCTCTGATTGTCTATAAATGCAGACATAGCAGTTCACAGCGCTATCCTCTGATTGTCTATAAACGCAGACATAGCAGTTCACAGCGCTATCCTCCTACGTTGATGTTTCAGCCCCAGCTTCGACTCTGACCCACGAGCAGCTTACTTCCGTCAGGCGGAGAACGGGATGTACGTGCGCATGGCTCTGATCGCCCTTGTGCTGGGCAAATGCTGATTGGTGGCAGGCAACCTCTGACACCTGACTGTTGTTGCTGAGTACCAGGCAAAAAGATTTACTGACAGAAGGGAAGTGGGTTGTGTTTGATGTTGTTAATGCCCGTTTTTCTCGGGCAGAAAATGGGGTTGAAGGTTTGATTGACTGTCGTGTTGAGGAGATACTTTTTAAAAGAGTGTATTTTTTGGTTTGATCTTTCTTTGAATTTCTTTACGCTTTGTTGAAATGTCTTTTTCTGTGTTTTCTTTCGGTAATGTGTATTTGGGATTCTGAAGAGGTGGATTTGGTGTAGTATTTTTGTTTGGAACAAGTCTTCAAGAAATGCTTTTGTCAGCACATGCGTTGTGTTATGAGTGTTACTGTTGGAAGATTCGTAGAGAGGTTTGAAAGCTGGAAATAGAATGAGTACCTGGATTCTTCTTGCAAATCATTATACTTTGAGGGAATTCTTGGTGTTGCATATTTTGGAATTTACAGAGACGGTGGTGATTTTATGCACGTAAGTTAGCAGATTTGCTTGAGAGCTGATTTGCAAATGGATTGCAGAAAGGCCATGGGTATAATGAACTTACATAATAATATTATGCGATAGGTCATGGTGTAAATGGATTTGTGGTCATTTTTTGTAATGTTCAGTTTTGATAGAACTTGTCATTACACATAATCAGGTGCATGCAAACACTGTCACTTTGCAAGTTATAAATACAAAGATAGCTTTCTGATAAACTAAGTGAGTGATTGAGTGATTAAACAGAACTGGTTGATCAAACAAGGCTACAGCAGCCAAATGTGTATCAAATGACTTACATAATGTGCAAATGAACTTCTCACTTTACATATGATCAATAACAGTTACCCACAATGCACATCGATTATAATTATTACATTGATTATGTCTTGTCATGGGAGGCACCGTGGTCGAGTGGTTTAGGCGGTCAACTCGTGATCCAGAGGTCGCGGGTTCGATCCCCGCTCGGCTCGGTGTTGTGTCCTTGGGAAAGACACTTTACTCCTATTTTCCTCACTCCACCCAGGTGTACAAGTGGGTACCAGCTCTGCTGGGGAAGTATCTGGCGACAGACTAGCGTCCTGTCACAGGGGTGGTGAAAAACCATCAGTTCGCTTAACGCTACAGAAACCGGGATAAGCTCCGGCTCTACGGGCCTTCTGGCTCGAAAGAACATACTTATGTCTTGTCATCACATAATTTTTCACGCGTTAGAAAGAGATTGAAAATTAAGATAAAAAAACCTGATGTATTTACGAGTTCTGTGCAATTGAAAAAAAAAGCCACCACTGACACTTTTATCAGATTATCCAACACTACATTTCGATGCCATAACAGGAGAAGAGAGAGATTTGGAAACTTTTAAAATATTTTGCATGTTAAATGCTAAGCAGACGTTACTATCACATCAGTATCTATATCAGTCTTAAATGCAGTGGATGATGAAATAACATTAACTGCAGATTCCAGTTTGTCCCCTGCTTCATTTTAACCACTACACCACCAAGGAGAGGTTGGGCAATGGGCATTTGAGAAATTTGACGAAAGAAGGTTGGACTGATACCCAAGTGCTGCAAGACGCAATATATTTTTCTGTTTAACATTTGTTTGCAGATATCTTACATTGTGTTCATCTGTTTACCTGTTTAAATTTCTAAAGTTGTGCTTCTAAACAAAATTGTAACTTTCTAAAGTTGTGTTCTAAACAAAAGTGTATCAACTTTCTAAAGTTGTGCTTTAAACAAAATTGTTAACAAATATTTTGACCAAAAGTGTTCAGTGTTTTCAAATGATATGAGAATCATTTTTTTGGAAACGTGTAATGAAAGTCATTTAAAGAAACCAGCTCTTGATTTTTGCCTTTTGTGATCTGTTCCTGACCAAGGTGATATTATTAGCAATTGTTTACCTACATACTACCACTTTAAAGAAAAGAGAAAACTTTGTGATGGAAAGAGCAGTACTGCGCATATCACTTGCCATCAATACAAACCCATTGATTGTTTCAACTGTTGATGTTAATTTCATACATGATTTTGGCTCCATTTTCATTTCAAGTCTAATCCAGATAGAAAGAATTAGGTAAAAAGCTACAATCATGAAATTAATTTGAGACACTAATCATTGTTTTAATCATCTTTTCATGTTTCACAGTCATTGGTTTGTTTATTGAAGTTTAAAAAAAAAAGAGAGAGAGAGAAAGAAGAAATGAAAGAATCAGACGATGAAAAAAGGAATAAGATGAAAGAATACAAATCATTTGTACATGCTCAGCTACTTTTGTTTAAAATACCCAAGAAGATCATGATGGAAAGTTGTTGTGGTACTTAAAAATGATACTGGTAGCCAAATTGTTAACATGGTTGTTGATTATGGAGAACTTGATTTGCGTGAAGATGTATGATCTTGTGGAGATTGTATTGATTTGAAGAAAGACATACTGCCAGCTGTGTTTGGTTTGAAGCCATTGATTCTGCCCTGGAAAGGCTGATAGTTTGTGGGTTTTTTGTTTTTTTTACACGTTAATTGAAATGTGTAGACCAAGCTCACAAGTTATTACTGAAGAGATTAATCATAAAAAAATTTTTTTTAAATGTCAGTATTTTGATTGTGCCTGTAAACATGCTCCTATATTTTTCTCTTGTGTTAAACATATCAGGGTTTGGGGTGTTGTTGGCTTTTTCTTATTTGGATGTTACCATTATGGGTCATTAAAAAAATTTCAGTTGATCTGGTTTGACTTTCAACTTGTGCAACTGTGCTGTTGTTTGCCATCTTGTGCTCAATTGTCATTTTCCTCCTTGAAGTCCAATCTGTTCAAAGAATTGGTACTGAAACAGCAAGGTCATTCAAAGGACTTGTGAAATACTGACTTGGGGTTCGGTTTTCTTTTAGTTTCATAGCAATGAATTGAAGAGAGATATTGAGGGATTCAGTCTTGTTTTAGTTTCATAGTGATGAATTTGAAGAGATATATGTTGAGGGGTTCAGTCTTGTTTGAGTTTCATAGTGATGAATTAAAGAGATATATGTTGAGGGGTTCAATCTTGTTTTAGTTTCATAGTGATGAATTGAAGAGATGTATGTTGAGGGGTTCAGTCTTGTTTGAGTTTCATAGTGATGAATTGAAGAGAGATATGTTGAGGGATTCAGTCTTGTTTTAGTTTCATAGTGATGAATTGAAGAGATATATGTTGAGGGGTTTAGTTTCATAGTGATGAATTGAAGAGATTTGAAGATATTGAGAGGTTGTCTTGTTCTAGTTTCAAAGTGATGAATTGAAGAGATTATTGAAGCTTTTGGTAAGAATGGGAGTAAGCTACACCTGTGACCAGTCAATAACTTACTTTGTCCCTGATCCTTATGGAGAATTGATATATCTGCCTATATTGAATGGTATGACAAGGTGATATTGTTGGGTCATACATTGTTGGAAATGTTGGTTTTGATAATGTGGAGTTTATTATTATTAGGCTTGTTGAGATTGTTTTACGTTTTGTTGTATAATCGGACATGGATATATTCATTCATGTTAGCAAACATATGAAGTAGTTAATCGTTAATACAGTTTATCATACTGTCAGAAAAGTAGAGTTAGGTCTAGTTAAACACATAAGTATGTTTTGATACAGCTGTATCAGCTTCCATGTGAATGAAGAAGAAATGTGAGATAGGAATGAGAAAAGAGGCTTAAAGTCCTGTTGTTGTATTTCAGAGACAGTCCCCTATCCCACCCCACCCCCTCCTATCATAGATGAAAGAAAACGTTGCATTTTTTTCTCTGTTTCACTTTTGGTGGTTGGTTGATAATACAGTCCCTAAATTTGAAAGCTTCGCTGGGACTCTTATTAAAATCAAACACTTCACCTTATTTGTCTCACTCACCATAATTACAAGTTGTTGACCTCGATGATGTTTACAGGTCATATCTTATTTGAGATTGTTGTTGTGCCTTTTGTTGTTTGCAGTTATTATTTTGCGTGTTTGTTTTTTCTTTTAAACTGCCATTCACTTGACTGTATCAGAATTGAATTTTTGAGACAAAAAAAATAATGAAATTTATATTTTTGGCTTCATGTCTCACTATGTTTATCGTGTATTCATTACATGATCTCTTTATGCTTTGCTGTTGTTACTAATTGCCCAGATTTTGTGTGTGTTTAAACACAACAGTAAATGTTCATTCTGTACAATGGTTGACCAATATTTTGACCATTAACTGCCTGAAATCATCAGAATATCGTCTGCTGGTAATTTGTACACTAAGCATGCTTGTGTACAGCTGCCATGGGTCACAGTCTTGTGTACATTTTATACACATTGGGGTTTTAGTGATGATTGTTGTTGCGCTTGTGCAACTACCAGACAGCTTGAATGCTAGTATACTGCACCATGGTGAACATTGTGACTGAATCCATTTTGCATCAGACAGCTGAATTCATATGTGACATGTACACACCTTGAACTGGGTTAGATTTGTTGAACAAATTTTTTTGAAAGTGTTTTTTCAATTTTTTGGGTTAGCACTTGTGTTCTTGTTTTTATTGCCATATTTATGTCTTTATGATATAGTTTCGTAGTAGTGAAGTTTTGTTCACCAACAAAAAAAAACACAAAACAAAACAAAACAAAAAAAAACCCTTTCCTTAAAAACACCCCCACATGTCAAATCTCCTCCCCTTGAAAAAAAAACCCGAAGAAATAAGTATGAATATTTTCACGAGGGGTAGTCGAGCAAATTTATTGATAGGTTTTGAGATTGTTCCCGTCCCCCCAATGCTTTATCTTATATTTTCTCATATCCTGTGCTTGCTGCAGCAGAATCGAACAGCTGTCTGGAATCATTTTTACCCTGAATTGAAATACTCCTCCATGCCCATTTGCTGGTCATTGCATGTACATATCATTCACCATTGGAATAAAAACTACAATTTCCAAGACATTGCCAGGCGTCGTCCTCCTCAAGTGTCTTGGACCCATGTGTATTGCTGACTTTGAAAATGGGAATTATTCACCTATGGCCACCCCTGGGGACAGTGTATAGCACGCCCCACCTCCACCCCCACTTTTGTCTGAAAACAAAGGGTTTGACAGCAGTAAATTACCTGGTCTTCAGGCTTCATATAAACTGAAAGGAAAGAGGACTGGCAGTTCAAAAGGCATAAGTGGGGAGCTGTTATCATTCCTGGCCAGAAGTCATGACCTTTGCTCCTTGCCATCCCCCCCCACATCCACCACCCCACCACCTTCACCACAACCACATCATTTTGATTGTCTTCAGTAGTGTCTGCTGCTTGGTTGTGTCTGTCCCAGAGCTGTGTAACTCATCCCATTGTAATTGTGTTTTTGACTTTGATTTGACATTCTCTCTCTTTCTCTCACACACATATACTTCAGAACTTTGTGATGGATGTTGTTGTTTTTCTCCTTTCCTTTAAAAAAAGAATATCACAGTATTATGGTGATTATGATTTCATCTCTTCTGTCTGTTCCTTCTGAATGTCTTTCCATTCCTTTTCACAGTACATTAATGTAGAAGAGATGTAGCCTTGTTCGCTTGATGTGCCTAACATGCTGCCTTCACTGTAGTAGTAGTAGTAGTGTGTAGTATTCATCTAATTCGCTTTTATTCGGTAATTTTTATGATGTATTTTGTCATGATCAGTGTTGAAAAATAATCCATAAATATGTAGCAGTGTATGGATATTGTTAATCATGTTAAGTGGGTTGTTTTGGAGAATGGGGGGGGAGGGGGTAGAGAATTTGCTGATGTTGAAATGATAGATAAACGTGTATTGAATAGACAGTGCACTTGTTGACAAGAGCAACTTTTGCTGTCAATTGAGAAGATGATATGAACTTTTTTTCCTTTCTGCATTTATTTTGTTCTTGCATCAATCATATATAATACACTTGTTGGTAAACTAAAAATGTGTTGTCTTTGTGGTGGAATAAAGCATTTGAAAATCCATTTGCAAAATTGATGGTATAAAATACTTCATAACAGCAGTTGTAAAATCATCATCATGAGATCTTTTAGGGTAACGTATGTGTATATCTTGACTCGTTAGTTTTTGATTTGTGAAGCTTTGACCATGAGAAAATACAACAGTCTGATGAGATTGAATCTGTTGTCAAAGATTGTTGTTGTTGTTTAATGTCTGCTTTGAAATGGTGTATTGCTAAGTATTTAATTAATGAAAAAATATTACCTAAACCCTCTTAGATCTGACCTGGGATTAGCCAGGATTAAATTATTTCCCCCCCCCCCCTCCTTAATCCTGACCCAGGATTAGCCTTGATTTACACACAGTAGTTTTCCGTCTCCTCCCAAACACAAAAAACATAGTGCAAGTTATAGTACATTGTCTCATAAAGCCACCTGCCTTGTTTCATTCTTGTAAACATTCAAACACCATCAAAATGAATTACGGTTTACACCTACCCAATTTTAGGCCCAAAGTAATGAAAAATGCAAAATCTAGGGGCAGTTTGTGTTCAGAGAATCCGAATGCAAGAGGGTTAAGAGACTAAAATATGGATTTGGGTCGTAGAATCATGGCACTTGAAAGAGGAGGATTTTCTTTCAACCCCCCATTTCGCTAGTCATACCACATCTGACATGAATTTTAGCAGAGATCAGTGGCTGTGAGTTGGTATTGCACAAGTCAGATGTGGTAAGTTTGGCGTGGCAAATTAGAATCGCTTATAAACATTTAGTGTGTACTGCAGAGAGGCAAGTCATATGAGACTGATTGTTGTAGAGTGGGAATTTATATAAGGGGAAGACTGTTGATGGCAGGAGAATTAAGGGAAAAGAGAGCGAGTTCAGTGTCTGCTTCAGAGTGGGAATTCAGGGGAGATTTGGAAGGGGGGGGGGTTGTTGCAGAATGGGAATTTTGGGAAGATCATCTATAATTTGTTGTACACTGGGACTTTAAGGGAATTATATCCATTGTTGCCGCAGTGGGAATTTCATAGAATGATTGTCCATTGTTTGTTTCAGAAGAATGGGGGGTGGGGTTCATGTTGGTGTAGAGTTGGGTGGGAGGTCATGGAAAGATTCTCCCTTGTTTGCTTCAGCCAGAAGAGGGGGAGGGAGGAGGACTTTTAAAAATTTTGGTGGTTTTTTTTGTTGGGGGAGGAGGATGTCCATTGTTTGACCAGAGTAGAAATTTCAAGGAAGACTGTCCATTGCTGTAGAGTGAGAACTTCATGGGCACGAGTGTCCATTGTTATACTTTTACGTGAAAATTTGAAGAACATTGTCTACTACTTGTTCCAAAGTGGAAACTTCAGGGAAATTTGCACTTCTGAAGATGGTGAAGTCTGAAATGTATGGGGCATATCAACTGCTCTGATCAAATCAACAGACATCAATATACATACACTTTCTCACACACACACACACTTCCAAGCTTCGTTTCATTTAATTTCTTCATACATTATATTTACAGTTTCATAAATATTTGGTTTGGGATTACAGGATTCAATTACCCATTGGAACCAAAATCAAGCATTTGGTTGAACAGCAGCGGAGGGGTGACAATCAGACATCGATGAACACACACAGGGGGACTACATGGAGTACCTGAGATGGAAGAAAGCAGAAAGAACAGCGACTACATACAGCAGTAGTGTCCTACATCATTCCTCAATGCACACATTCGTCTCACAACCAACAGACTGGATTTTAAACATCTGCAATCCATGCTCATTCTACAGGTTGGAAAACTGAATTATATATAATACAGCCATGCCAATATTACAAAACATTTACACGTTTTAAGTCATTATTTTTGTACATAACTGTTATCTTCATTTACACCTTTTTCTCTTCTTTTTTTTTATGACTGTTTCATTCTTGTACACTGTCAGTTATCATAATGCTGTATAAAAGAAGACAACAACAAAAATATTGCAGTCTGTAGAATATTTTAATCTCTTATTCAAGTTTGTGTGAATTTGCACAATGCAGTACATGGACGAGTATTTGCACAGCTTTCTCAATAAAAAAAAAAAACCCACACAACAACAACAACAACAAAAAAACATGTCTATGACTGTATTACACAATGGCAGATGCTGCCAGTGGCAATCTGGACAAAGGTTGTACTGCAGGCCAGGCCACATATCTTGACTGCTAAACTATAAAGATATGTGCCCAGTCAGCATCAAAGTCTGTTCAAATGAATATCGATGCCCAAGTCTTCACACAGAACACACACATTCATACACACACACACACTTTTGCTGGTAAAAATAGTCAACAGGGACATAAACCTAGCTCAAAAAGCCGCATTTGCCTTCATTCAAAAATAATTAAATAAACACTTTACTGGAAAAGGGGAAACCAGTATGTAAACAAAACAATAAAATATACAAAGATGACAACAGTGTCCTGAAACATCGCTATCATAACTGGTGCTTCAATTTGTGCAGTTTTGAAAAGAGAAAACAGGCTGAAGCAAACAATCCATTTTGGAAAAAGAAAAAAAACAACAATCCATTCTGGGGGAAGATTCCCTGTTGACAACCGAGAGATCAAACGTCAACCAGCCTGGAAAAGTCTGCACGTGCAGCACAGGGAGGAATGTGGCTAAAAGATGGGGGTCACATGCAGGAACACTGCTAGAACATTCAACCAAACAAACAAAAAAAACAACAACCTGGAGATCTAGAAATGGAAACCCAATACATCATCTTGAGGACAAACATGTTGGCAACTTGGGGCAACCCTAAAGTCTAGAGGTGTTTTGGTAGTAGTGGTGGTAGTAGTGGAAGTATACCATCCAACAGTAGACTGGTCTTACTCACCGGACAGAGTGAATCCCATTTACATACATTTACAAATTCTGTGCATGACGGAAGGTCAGTATGACAACTGAGGATGTCGTTACAAGTTCAGATGATGTTGAAATAAGCGCCAAGCTGAATGTCAGAACCGAGGATAAAAAAATTATGCGTTCAAATGTATGTTGAAAAAAATGACAGTGAACATCTAAGAAAAACAAGGTTTCTAACAGTCCATACACACACTATGATCATAAACGACCAATGTAAACAGATTTTTGTTGAACGGATTGCCAGGGTTCATTGCGTAACAATGCATACAGCCTGAGTGGTTTGTCATGCGTAGAATGGTTCATCGTCCTTACACTATTTACACAAGAGATTCTGAACAACGAAAATGCCTTAGATTTTACTTAACATTTGTCATGATAAAAAAAAAGAAAAAAGTATTGCTTTGACAAAAACAACAACAATGAAAGGAGGTACAGAGGACGGATTATTTTCTTTTTGTACAGTTTGAAAACATCCGATTAGAATAGGTTAGTAATATTCTGTACAGTCATTAATATGCAATTATCAAATATTCTTTACAAATGTAAAACATCATTCATTCCTTTGTTGCAAAAAGTCAGTCAAACTCCTACCTACCTTTGCTCAACAGCAGGGTCATTGGTGAACTATCTAAAAGTTAAATACTACAACTATCTGGCCGGTACTTAGCAATGCCTTTAAATCACAGTATACATACAATGTCAGCAATGGTATATTATGTTTGGTTTGGGAGAGGGGTTCTTACAATTTTCTTTTTCTGCATTAAAAATATTTATTTTAAAGCATAAAAGGAACTGACTTCAACAGACAGAACAAGTTAAAACAACAACAAATTATTATTCACACTTTCTGGAACATTCAAAAGACAGAGAAGTGAACAGACTGGACAAGTTCAAACATATCCCAGGGTCTTTGGAAATGTTGAGTCATTAAAGCACCACAGATAGAACAAAGTACAGGGTACACATGCCATTTGAAACGTACCCCTGCCTTTTGTTACGCTCCTATTCTCTGCTGTTAAAAACAACTTTCTAGCTCCTGTCAAAATGCCATTTATACTATCTCCCTCACGCACACACAACATGCACATATCCCCCCCATCAGTCCTGGCCGTATCACATCCGCTCTATCACACAAGTTGAAATCAGTCATGTACAGTGATTAATTAACACAGCACCTCTCCCTATTCTTCACTTCGTTTCGTAAAGCTGTCAAGAGATTCTGTGCATTGTCCTTTGTCATTTCAGCTTATGTGACTGACTGGCCTCAAATCAGAACAAGAAATGTACAAAAATCAGTAACAACCATCAACCAATTAACAAACAAACAAAAAAGGGTTAAAAATCGTATCCTATATACAATACAATGCTGGCAGTAACCTGGACAGACTGTTCATGCAATGTGTAGAATTATGTAAAGCCATCAATAATAATAATAAGGGGGGAGGGGAGGATGAAATTAGCTCCATTCAGTCCACACTGCAGAAATTCCTGACTCATCCTAGTAACCTCAAAAACAGAGATGTAGGAAGACCTACTTTCTTTTGGTCTACAATTTAAAATTTTTTTTTTTAAAGATTAACAGATCCTGCAAGCTCAGACATCTTAGTTCTATTTTAAAGTTCCCAACTAAAAGCAGGTAAAAGGAACTCTTTTAGGGATGAAGGACGACCCCCCACTGTTCAGCTGAGCAACTTCCTCTGCTCGGCTCTACAATGGAAAAAAAAAGTCTTTCACTTTTGAGCTGAAGACACAATCAGCTACTGGATCTGTTGCAGAAATGCTGAACAGTACAAGTTCTATTCTGTATGGACCAAGGGGTTTTTAGACAAATACTTTCCACCAGAGTATTGCAGACATTTCCAACCCCTTCAGTCTTAAACCAGCTCAAACCATAGAGTGAAACAAAAACAAAACACACCCCAAAAAAACCCTCACCTCAACTGTTACATTTTATTTTTTCATTTGAATATCAATTGAATTGAGAATCAGGTTGAGTTGGGTTTGGTTTTGTTCTTTGGTTGGTTGGTTGTTGTGGGGAGAGGGGGGGAGAGATTTTAGTCTGATCCCCCTGCCCCCCCTTTCTCCTTAAAAAAACAAAACCCCAAAACAACTCCATTGTTCTAGTTAGTTGGGACTGGTTCCGAGATGGAAGTTGGCACTCAACACTTGGCAGGAAAGCACATCTTGAAGTAAACGGGTAGGCAACCTTTTGACATCTGACAGAGGAGGACTTGTTTGCGTCTTCATCCAGCGTGCTGGGAGGCCTTCCTGGCAGTGTCCACAGCGTCCAGGAGGTTCTTGGAGTCCATGGCAAGGGCGTGGGCAGCCTTCAGCATGCGTTTGCGATACTCGGCATCCAGAGCGGTGTTGCTGTACTGCTGGGCCAGCTTCATGCTGCTGACCAGGGTAGCCATGTCGTTGCTCAGCACTTTCTGCGCCATCGCAATCTGAAACCAACAGAGCCTTGCGTGTGAAAAAATGCAGTGGACCCCCCTTGTCCTTTTCTTTCATAGTTTGTGTAGTTTGGGGTTTGTTTTTTTTTCATTTTTTTTTCATGTGATACAGAACAACAAGCTTAGAACATGATTTTGATCCTAATTAGAACTTTCCACTTCCATAGCATAGCTACAATTCAAACTTCACTGAAAACAGATTCTGTTGGAGAGTATGTGCGTTATCTTACGTATGTGTGTTATATTATTATAGTTGCTGCTGTTTGAGGGATTTGGCTGTGGCTGTTGTTAAGTTTTATTCCGCAAGCTGTCTAAAAAAATACATGGCCAATACATATCTTCCCCACCCCCGACAAACCATCACACCTTTCAACCGCGTCACTATGAAGAAAACACTGATGATGTCTGTCAAATCTTCTGCTAACGTAGTGTACCATTCACTCCTCACGTAAACTTCTGAACAAGAAAGAAAACTGGAAAGAAGACCTGACTGGTACACACCTGTTTCGTGTTGTCCTGTGGCAGGTGAGTGATGATGTCGTCCACACTGGCCAGAAGACAGCGTAACTCCTGACCAATCACCTGTCCACATATCACCACCACAGGTTACTCTCTGGGGCTTCTTTTAAGTCTCTTTACATACTTCTGGCAGATGGGATAGCTCAGTGGTCAGAGCACTCGCTTTCCCCCAGCCGAGGCTAAGCAGCATCGAGCGTGGTTACCACTACGATGGGTGACCGTTTGCATGCCTTGGCTTCAGTACAGTCCCCTAGTTCACCCAGCTGTAAATGGGTACCTGCCTCTTTAGGGTTAGGGAAGGTAAAGCAGCGAGGGAGAAGAGATGGGTGCTGCCCTCAATATGCTGGCCCCTTGAGAAGTTGAGGTCTCTGATGCCTCACTCCCCTACGACCACATAGGTTATGGGACACTTTTATCTCTACTTTACATACTTCTATGTTCAGTTTTTAATTCCTACAAGGCTTCATCAACACAGGCTTCAAAACAGAACATTCCAGGACTTTTTGTGTAAAACTCAGACTTTATAATCATGACTATTGTGTGGCTTGAAAAGATTATACAGATAGAAGTTTTTTACTGCTAATTCTTTTTTAAAATTCTGAACAGCCCAAACACCATATATACATTTATATACATTTCAACAAGACAGCCCCATAAGCTTGTCCAATCTATTTCAGCATGTACAAACACACACACAAAAACAAAAAAAACTTCCAAAGAAAGTCCCGAGTTCACTCTCACCTGTGAACTCTAAACACCTACAGTTACCGCTGTAGTCATTGGTCTGTATCCTTTTATACAAGCGGTGTTTGTTCATAAGCACTTTGACTTGTTTACAAGATTCAGCACTATATAAATCCCATACATTATTATTATCATTATAAAACAAGCAGATGTCTTGTCATTACCACACATCTACGCACATGCGGACAACTAGATCATTCACAGTCTGTTAATCTGTAACAATAGCTTTCAGAAGTGTGCATCCAAGCACAGGTTGATATACAGATCATGCATAAGTTTCTATGGCACAAACATTAAAACCCGTTCCACTTTTCGGAAGAGTAAGCCATTGTCAGCTGGTGGGAACAGATGACAAAATTAACAAAACTGCATACACATGGGGACTGGATGTAAAAAAAAAAAAAAGCACAGGAGAGCTTATTCCACTATCCACAAATAAAAGAATAAATAAATAAATGGCTACTACACAGACTGCACAAACCAAACTTTAAAAAAACACAACAAAAAACCAGGCAAGCCAAGCAGCAGTATGTAGTGTGACCGAGTGACTGACCTTGACCATGGTGAGGTAGGTCTGGGGCTCCACAGAGGGCGCCTCTCGTGTCATGGTCATCACAGCACGCACCACACTGGTCGTCCACTCGTACACCTTGTCATTGCTGCGGTCCAGACCACTCTGTACACACACACATGCTTCATGAATATTTAGAAAACCCCATACATCACTCATTACAGTTTCCAAAATAAAAATAAAAAATCTATTCATATAGGGAGAAATTATCACATGGAAAAACATCAGAGACAACATTAGCGTTTTAAGTGAGGTTGACTGATGTAGAGAAACTCTTATAACGCGGAAACCTATCATTCTGAACATTACTTCTGAGTGGATGTTAACAGTCTCCATCTCAAAGCAGAGACAGGGGACAGAGACAGTCATCTGGACTGTAGTTTTGGTTTGAAGATTTTGTCTTTAAACAAAAATTGTTAGAGACCTTAAAAAAACAAAACTGAGGAAAATGACTTTTAGGCACAAGTGCCACACGAAAAATGACTTTTTTCATCTCCCATCCCAGAGTTTTTCCTTACCTAACCTACCATGCGATTCTATTTTTTCCTTCTCTTTCTTTTCAATGCTTACGTAACCGTCAGCCACTCTTTTAAATAATTAAAAACAAAATTCAGCCATCATGGAAATTTCAGAGAATAAAACAACAGCTGTTCATGTCAAGACTGTATCAAAACCCATGCAGGGTTGCTACCACAAGAGCATCTCACGTCTCCCAGACGCATTCCCTACCCTCAGGAATACAGTCAGTTGCTGAAAAGCACATTACCTGCTGTTGCAGCGGGGCAACCCCTCCCTCAGTGGAATCACTGGCACTACTGCTGCGACTGTCCGCTGCACAACACAAAGGACCACCATGTTATTATTCCTGGCTGCCACTAACTGCCAAAGAAGTGATGTGAAAACTGACAGTATGTCACCAACTATACAGCGTGAAAAGGGCATCAGGCAATAGCTTCTCTCTAGCCCTACCCTGTACACTTTCTACCTCCAACAGCAGCAGAAATTACGTTTATAACTGAATGAGGATCACAGGTTATATATGTGTATCTTGTCATCTGTACCTCAAAACATGGTAGAGGAGATCACATGGAGTATGATTATTTCTCTGCCTTGGACAGCTCTGAGTTCACAGATGCTCTAAGTACCAGCATTAAACCACATCTTTAGCTGCCTCTATACACAAATGCTGCTGCTAATACTGTTGCTGAAACTGCTTGCAAGTCTCTCATAAAATGCACAATCTTGCCTCAGCAACTTATAGTGCTGTGCTCACACTTACAGCTCCACCACCCAAACTTTGCACAACTTGCTGAACAAAACATGTATGCACACACAGACACACGCAAATGTATCTTTTTCCCTTCTCCAACACACACACACAAAGTCTAAAAGAAAAGCTGAGGAAACACCTACAGAGATTAATGTGTTTAGGGATTGGTTTTAAATAAATGCTGACAGGTATCTGACGGGATAAATAATAGTAAATTTGAATTTTGGGTACAGTAAAACAAAAACAAAACTAAATGAAAACAACCTCATGAGTGAGTTTCAGTGAAACATCAAGCATATATACACACACTGTGACTAATGATAATTCTTGCAGCTTGACCCATCTGTTACTAAAACAATACAATCTGAACATCAAAAGAAAAGACACCAAAAAAGCCCCCCCAGACGAACTCACTAGAAGTTCGGCGCACAGCGATGGCCTGGTTTTGCTGGATTGGCTGCATCACAGAGGGTGGAACGTGGGGGTGTGTTGAGGCATGGGCGGCTGGTGGAAAGGGGGGGAATTCTCTTTGGTGTTGTCACCGATCATCTGCCTGCTGAGCTGCCCACTTGTCTCGTTTCTGGGGTGAAACAGAACCGCCATTGTTTATAAGTTCTATAAGATCAACCCGACATTCTTTTCCCTAGGCATTTTCCACATAAACATTTCAGAATGTAAAATATAACGAAATTATGTTCAAATGCCCAAAATTTAGAAACAAAAAAGCAAACAAATAAAGAACAGAACTTCAAGATGCTTTGTGGTCCTCAACACAAATCAGAAAAACACAAAAGTTTATTTGTGCAAAAAGTACATGAACATTTTCCCTCCATACGTGGAAACAAAATTGAATTGGGTCAGCATTTCATAGGCTGAATTGACATAAATACACTCAGCCTTGCCCACCTGTTGTTTATTTACAACCATAAAATGCAAAAAATGGATCAAGACTAATTCTCAGACTAAAGAGAACACACACAAAACCCCACAGACCACCCATATGCAAACATGTAAACAAAAGACAAAACCTGAAACAATATGAATGTTTGACATGAGAAAAATGGCACTCTCTCTTCAATTAGTGTGCCTACCACATCAAACTGTTCACTGGTTCCCCATGGCACAAAGAAGCCAAACTTTAGACAAAAAAACACACTCACCAAGCTCTTTTCTTCAGCCAGCAGCCACTTGGCATCAGCAGCTGATTGTTGTTGCTGTTGTAATAACCGTGCCACGATTTCGTCCTCATCTACATCTGCTAAATGTCGGTGATGGGCGTAGTCCTGAAATAGAAGAGGAAAATATTAGAGAGGTGTGTGTGTGTGTGTGTGTTGTATGTCTGTATGTATGCATGTGTGTGTGTGTGTGTGTGTGTGTGTGTGTGTGTGTGTGTGTGTGTGTGTGTGTGTGTGTGTGTGTGTGTGTGTGTATGTGTGTGTGAGTGTGCACATCTTTCTCTTTCTACTTGATATATTCATGTGCACAAGCATGTGTGTACACGTGCGCACAAACACACACACAGTGCAAGAAGGGAAAAAAAGCTGTTTACGTGTATTTTTTACCCTCAATAAAAGTTATCCTGATTTGACTTTTCACACACACACACACACACACGCCTTTTTCTACATGACATACAAGCCAGAAATGCATTAATGACGGGACACAACCCCCCACCCCTCATCCACCCACCACCCCCCACCCCAAAACACATCCCCGACTTACCAGAGCGCCAGAGGCACCGGAGGAGGAGGAGGTGGACGGGTGTTGCCCTCTCCTCCTGTCCCCCGCCTCCTGAACACCCCCTGTCTGGGAATGGACCGCCAACATCTGCAACCACAGCAACTGTGATAACAACAACAACAACACTGCACACACACAACATCTCAAACACACACAGGTCAGAACACCTGGTCTGCCACCTTTCTAAAGGACGGGGTATTTTGTGCTGGTAGACGACAAAAAGTTTAAATATGTACATGAAAGCGTCATGTTTAGACACCATCCTCAGAGTTGAAATGTGACTACCTTAATTCTGGGTAAACTATCACACACGCAAAGTCTGACCGTAGGTGATACTCAGACCTCTAGCCCAGGAATGAAAAATAAATAAATATTGCAGAGTCAGCCTCAGGCAAATTCAAATGATACGAAGAAAAAAAACTTTGCTTTGGACGATGTTTACTTTCCCCTTAACAACGTCAAAGCGTTCGAAGCTACACTTTAACTCCCCTACAGCAAAGTCATATTTAAGGCAGGTTTTCTAGACATCCTCCTTCAAACCTTCCCCACAATGACCACACTCACCTGAGAAGACAAGTCAGCCTGTGGAGGGACGCCATTTCGAGTGGGTCCTTTGGACTGCGTGGTAGACCTGCTGGATGAGGTGAGGGAGGACTGAGGGACTCCCCCTGAGATGACGTAGGGGTTCATCATGGGGTGCTGGGGGATCTGGTTCTGACTGTAACTGCTGCTCACCTGGGACAACTGCAACAGGTGTGGGAAAGGCATTTTACGGAGATTCAAATTCTTGAGACATTGATTTGTATTCCATGTCATGTGCGCATGTTCTACTACCACTTTATATTTTGTTCAAAGCATAACCTGTAAGTAAAGTTACATATATATACAATTATAATTTACTACTCTGAAAATTCGTCATATGATATTTCTGGTTGATTTTAGGTCTAACTTGACATGCCTCTTTGGAAAAGTATTTATTTCTGCATGGGCTTCACTGTCAGTGGCAGTTGCTGTGGTTGTAGTGGTAATAGTGTGGGTGTGTGCTTCTTCCCCCAAGGATCTTCATCACCTTGCATTCATACAATGAGAAGGTATCTGGCAAGCTAGACTTCAAATCCTGGCATCACCTGTAAAACCTATAATGCAGATTCATCACCTTGCATTCATAGAATGAGAAGGTATCTGGCAAGCTAGGCTTCAAATACTGGCATCACCTGTAAAACCCATAATGCAAATAATTCTAATTTCTTAAAGAAAATGTTACCGACTTGCATTCTTGATTCCTCAGAGAAACACAAGGCAGCAATGACACTGTTCCAGTTGGTTTGTTTCTGGGTTGACTTTAAGCTGGAACAATATTTTTCCAGCAACCCCTGCTTCAAAATCCACAGACTGGACAGCCACGTCTGTCTTGGTCCTCTTTTTTTTTATTTAATATTTTTCCTCTGTTGATTCCAAACCAGCGTCTATTACAAGCTGTTGGTAAGTGGTTTTTGGTGTTTTGGGGTTTTTTTTTCCCTTCCTCAGCTAGAGCCCCAAGGTTCCCCAATGGTGAGATTTTACACATGTTACCATTTTTGCCTACCATTAAGGTCACTGAGGGAAGAAGTGGAAGAAGCCATCCGCAGCTTACCAGTAGGAAAGTCCCCAGGAGCAGACAATATACCAGCAGAGCTGCTCAAGCATGGTGGCGAAACAGTCATCACATATGTTACAGCTATCTGTCAGAAGATTTGGGAGACAAAACAGTGGCCAACAGACTGGACACAATCACTCATCATACCCCTGCCCAAGAAGGGGAATTTACGCCAATGCCAAAACTATAGAACAATCAGCCTCATCAGCCACGCCAGCAAGATCATGCTCAAAGTTATTTTGAATCGACTCAAGAAGGAGGCAGAAGAACACCTTGCAGAGGAACAAGCTGGGTTCAGGGCAGGCAGGAGCACAATCGAACAGATTTTTAACTGCCACATCATGATGGAAAAACATCTTCAACATCAGAGAGACCTGTTCCACAACTTCATTGACTTCAAGAAGGCTTTTGACAGAGTATGGCACGAAGGCCTGTGGCAGGTCCTCAGAATGTTTGGCATTGAAGAAGGACTAGTGCAAAGCATTCAAGCACTATACAACACTGCAAGCAGTGCAGTCCTTCTGAACAATCAGGTCGGAGACTACTTCAAAACCACAGTTGGGGTCCGACAAGGATGCCTGTTATCTCCAGTCCTGTTCAATCTGTTCTTGGAAAACATCATGAGAGAGACCCTCCATGACTTCCACCCTACCATCTCCATTGGCGGCAGACCCCTCAACAACTTACGGTTTGCCGATGACATTGACCTCATGGGCGGAAGTAACACAGAGCTGCAAGATCTTACGACCAGACTTGAGAACAGAGCTGGAGCATATGGGATGGAGGTGAGCTCGGAGAAAAGTAAAGTACTTGTGAACAGCACGAGCAATGCCACCGCTAAAATTTACATGAACGGCCAACAACTGGAGGAGGTAGACGCTTTTAAATACCTCGGCGCTACACTCACAAAGGACGGGCGATCGACGACAGAAATCAAAGTCAGAATAGCCATGGCAACATCTTCCATGACAAAACTCACCACCATATGGAAAAGTAAAGAGATCAGTTTCCCAATCAAACTAAAGCTCTACAAAGCCCTAATTCAGTCGATCCTGCTGTACGGAAGTGAAACCTGGACATTGACTGCTGAAACAGCAAAGCGAATCCAGTCATTTGAAACAAAATGCCATAGAAAACTACTGGGCATATCCTGGAGAGAACGAAAGACCAACGAATTTGTCAAGAGTCAAATAACTCGGCTGGCAGGTCCACAGGAACCCCTTCTCACCATCGTCAAGAAGAAAAAGCTGACATGGTTCGGCCATGTCACCCGCCACAACACTCTGCCCAAAACAGTACTGCAGGGAACACTCGAAGGTGGCAGAAGGAGGGGAAGACAGAACAAGTCATGGATGGACAACATCAGAGAATGGACCAGGATGAATGACTCGGCACTACTGCGCAGAGCCGAGGACCGAGATGGATGGAGGAGGCTTACCACGGCATCGTCTTTCATGTCTCCCCCACGACCGCCAAGGTCACGGGTCTGATGATGATGATGATGAAGGTCACCGCATTCTGACTTTGGAGATGGCAAGTTTTTTTGCAATGTTTCCAAACCAGCCCCGTTTTTTGTTTTTTTATTTCTATGGAGTTGATTTATGTATGTTTGGTTCTCTCATGCAGGTCCGGCCATCCATTGTCCTGAATGAATCCCCTAGAGCATTTGCTAATGAATGCATGGAGTTCCACACATATTACATTTTTTATTTCTCTCAGTATCTCACAGCCACAAACAAGAACCGGTTTTATAGCAACAATACATGGACCAATTACATCATCATCATTAGCCATTACACCCAGTGGTGTGTAGGGCAGCAACAATGCGCTTCCACTCCTGCCTATCCTGGGCCAACCTAGTCACTGATCCCTAAGAGTGCTGCATGGCCTTCATCTCACTTTCTACAGTCCTCCTCCATGTTGCTTTTGGTCTTCCTTTCTTGGACCAATTACAAAGCTAACCATATCCAACTGGCATAACTACCAAAATGAACAATCAAGAAATCAATCCTGTCAATAATACATAATAATAAAAACAAATCCAACAAAAAACAAAAAAAACCATACAAATTACTTGCTCAGTTTTTAACATAACTTACGGGCATGTAGCCAGCAGAGGAAGGGAAATAACCCTGGAAGAGGTTCGGAGTGACCGTACTGGACGGAGGCGGCCGGTGCTCCTCAGCCGCTGCCTTGCCGCCCTGTCGCTTGATGCTGTCTGTGTTGGGTGAGGGGCCTGCCGGCGTGCTGTGGCCCTGCGGCACAAGGTTGCTGCTGCTCCACTGGCTGCCCACACTCCCTATGCTGGCGTTGGCACTCTGGTTGATGACGGCACTCGTCAGAGGTTGGGGGCGGGCTGGTTTGGGTGGTGGAGATTCTTCGTCAGAACCCATGGATCCAGCTGGAGCATACAACACGGATAGTTTGAGTCTGTGTCTGCAGGATAAAGGGGAGAGAGTTTGCATGCATGTGTATGTTTGCTTGCATGTTTACACATGTGTGCTTCTGTGACTGTGTTTGTACATGCTTTTGTGTTCATATGTGTGTGTGTATGCATGAGTGTGTGTATTTCTACAAAAGCAAGAACACACATGTCACATATATACTGCTTTTTATTTTATTTTAAAGATAACAGAAATAAAATAAAGAGGTGATAACACTGAACATATTGTAACATTATATAGTGACAATGAAAATCCATGAAATTTCACAGACATACTATTTGTAAGACAGGAACCCAACACATATAGTTATGAATAGTTTTCAGAACAAATTGTTTTGTTTTTTCTCTCTCCTTTTTATTTGAGAAGTATTTTGACAGTTTTAAAAAAAATGTCGTGACATTTACTGTATCCAAATTCAGCACAGGCAACAACGACGCAACACTCTCAAACAACAACAACAACAACAATATACTTACTCAACAATATCGGCTGTACTCGCCGGTTGTCTCTGTGCATTTCCTCTGTTTGACGATGTTTCTCCTCTTCCAAAATCTCACTGCAAGACAACAATGATGTCACAATACACTTATATCACAATACTACATGTAAACACATTTTTTTTTTAATACAAAAAATTACTACCGACTGTTTGAATATCATGTGTGAATGAGTTAACATTGGCGTTGTCATTAACCCTTCAGTCTGGGAGGGTTTGATAAGAATTTCAAGCTTTCCATACACAATAAATCGGAATGAACAAACTAGTATGAGCATTTTATTACACTGTTTGAACCAAGCCAGGGCTAACAGATCTGTGGCATTTCACTTCTTACAAGTAAAGAAGTAAAGAACAGATGGCAAACTCTGAAATACAGTAGAAAATAAAAGCTGGCATGACAACAGTTATAGAAGAGTGTAAGATAAGTTCTTCATCCCAGCTAAATTTTATTCCCCAACTTCAGCACACATTTAAAAATAAAATCTCTTTCTGGTCATATTAAAAAAAAAAGAACATGAAAAAGCCACCATTTTTGTTGTTGTAAACATCACTCTCTCCCTCTCTCTCCCCTTACCTCCCCCTCTCTCCCCCTTTACCTACCTCCCTCCCTCCTTCCCCCCCCCCCCCCCCCCTCTCTCTCTCTCTCTCTCTCTCTCTCATAGGCCACTTTGGGCAATGACAATAAATTGGTCAAAGCGTCTCTCTCTCTCTCTCCCTCCCTCCTTACCCTCCCTCCCTCCCTCTCTCTCACTTCAAGCTAACTGGTAAACTCACTACAGCCAAGTTTTTAGGTCAGCAAAGGAAGGCCGTTTGGAGGGTTCGTACTGCCAGCAGACGCACATGAGGTTGTAGAGAGACAGGGGGCACCCTTTGGGCAAAGGCAGCCTCTCCCCGGCCTCGATCTTGCCGATCACATCGTTGTTCTTCACCCCCTGGAATGGCTTCACCCCGTACATCACAATCTCCCACAGACACACACCTGGCCACAATCCAAAACACTCACGTTTAGATAGTAATAATAATGTATGGAATTTATAGAGCGCTGAATCTTGTAAAGCAACAAATCAAAGCGCTTTTTTTATATTATAATTTATGTGTGTGTATGTGGGTTTGGTTGGGTTTTTTTAATTTTGTCAACTGTTCCCACCGGCACACAATGGCCTACTCTTTCGAACAGCGGAACAGGATTTAACGTGTGCGCAAGATGTTCTGCATGCATAAAGGGAAAGAATGCTGTGTATGAACAAAAATATCCTGGGTGTTTAGTGTGTTGCAACAAATGTTTGTATAAAAAAAAAATTTTTAAGGTAGAAAGTGGAAAGAAAAAGAGACAAATGACAAATTTAAACAAACAAAAAGTTAATAAGACGAGACTTTTTTTTTTTTTTTTGGCAACCTTGGGGTGGGGGAGAAGAAATTTTTTTCTCATTATGCCTTTCCTTTTCTTCATATAATTTGTTTCATGCATTTTTTGAAAATTTAGCAAAATTAAAAGAACAAAGACAAATACCACAACAGAACAGAGAAGAGACAGCACAGCAAAAACAAACAACAAAAAAAAGCCGAAGAGGACTGACCAAACATCCAGGTATCACTAGCAGTAGTGAATCGTCGAAAGTTGATGGACTCTGGAGCCATCCACTTGATGGGCAGCTTGCCTTTGGAGGCTGTGAAACACATCAACCATACTGACAAGTTACACTGCAGAAAATAAATAAACAAATTTATTACAAGGCACTGCAATAAATAAATAAACATTCGTTACAAGGCACTGTTACACTACATGAAATTCAGCGGTTTTCAATGACAGGGTAGCATGTTACACCACCAAAGACAGTAAAGTGCTGAGGCAGAGAGAATATTACACAACAAAGAGCAATGTTTTGAGACACGCAAGACATGGCAGTACACTTAATCTATTTCTTTCTTCTTTTTTTTAAACAAAATAATTTTTTTATGTCTTAAAGCATATATCCCAGTTCAAACTATAACTGAGTGCTACAGATATATGCAATGCAGGTCACAAAATTTGAATAAGCTTCTCAAATAAGCACATTAAATGAGGACAAATGTCCAACTATGTGGTCCAAGTCTTTCCAATGAACTCACAGCAAATTCGACTTTCCTAAGGAGATAGAAAAACATATACAGAGATGTACTTCAAATAGTGATCAAACCCAATCATCTTAATTTACAGTCTACAACACTGACCAATGTCACTTATCTTTCCATCTACCCCCCTTCTTCCTTTTCTACAGAATTTTCAAACACAATCTCTTCTACATCGCAAACTTCTAATCCGATCAGAATTATTAGCAATAACATGGCTCTTACTATATCATTCACCAACATGCAAATAAAAATGTCTAGCAGAAGCTCAGGCTCATGTTACAATATTTTACTTTGAAAGCAAAATGCTTTCATGTTCCAGTTAGCTTTAAACTTGACATTAACTACTCAAAAACTCTATAATGAATGTTCCAAATAAAAAGAAAAATGTAATTTTGCAATAGACTTTCAATCCTCACTCAATCTCTCTCTCTCTCTCTCTCTCTCTCTCTCTCTCTCTCTCCTCTCTCTCTCTCTCTCTCTCTCTCTCTCTCTCTCTCTCTCTCTCTCTCTCTCTCTCACACACACACACACACACACACACACACGCACACGCACACGCACGCACACACACATCCTCGCAATAAAAGAATTGAAAAAATAAAATAACCAAACAAACACACACATCAAAACAAACACCTAACTGCACATAAGTGCTTATTCCATTATCCCCAATGTAGAAGAATACATAAACTACAATACAATAAACTGAATAAATTTCATTTTCCACCTACATAAGGCAAGGTACAGAAGACGAGGACCTACCTTTATAGTAGCTTTGTTCTTCCACCCAGCGAGACAGGCCAAAATCCCCCAGTTTCACAGTATCGTGAGACGACACCAGTACATTACGTGCTGCTATGTCTCTGTTGACAACAATATTCTTTATCATCAAGTGGGGAGATGTATCACTGCCTTTGTGTTCTTTTGGTCTGCTCAAGTATATTGTATACATAAACATGATACACAGTCTTTATCATTGTGTACCACATTGTAACAATGTTTATAAGGCTTCAATATCTTTCAATTTGAGTGGCATTAGATTACAAACACATGTGCATGCTCACACACACACAGAAAGGGTACCACAAGTGCATATGAATATATGAATGTCAATATGTGTTACATGTGTGTGCAGTTCTCTGCATAAATGAGAGAGAGAGAGAGAGAGAGAGAGAGAGAGAGAGAGAGAGAGAGAGAGAGAGAGAGACAGAGACAGACAGACAGAGACACAGAGAGACAGAGAGTGTTTGCCTCATCACTTGCTCGCTCAACAAGATGGCATCTGCTGTCGACAATGTGTTAGCTTATATGTGGCCTGTTGACATTGTACTGGTTCCACTGTAAATAAACACTATGCAGACACATCTATCTATTCCATTTCTACAATTTAGAAGTATCTCTGAGACATAAAGAATCAACATTGATTAATTTTCTATCATATGAGAATATTGCACACCTGTTTTGTGAAACTTGGAAAAAAAAATTTTTTTAAACAATAAATCATTCGATAATAAAGAGAAAGTATCAAGCTCTGCTGCTGGCTACCTTATTTCATATTACATCTAACATCCAAATTTCACAATTGTTATCAGCTAGCATTTTCATTTTTCTAGAATTCTCTTATAACCTACACAAATGGCCAGTAAAGTATGTATAAAGAAGGAATCAATCAGCCAGTATAGAAAGAGTTAATGAAAAAGAAAAGGTTCACATGTACCCACTTTCTCTAACCACACATTCAGAAGAGAAGAAAGAAGAAAAAAAAGAAAAACAACTGACTGACCTATGAACAAACTTCTTGCTCTCCAGGTAGGACAGCGCAGTGCTGAGCTGGTAGGAGTACATGATGAGTGTGACCAGATCCAGCCTGGACTTGTTGTTCTGAAGGTAGGCTCTCATCTGCACAAACAATGCACACCACTCATCTCTGTTATCTGCAATCTCTCCTCTCTGACTCTGTCGTCCATCCCCCATCACAACACACTGATGTTTTGCTTAAAATTCCTGGCAGTGTCCCTTAGTAAAACATGTGGATAAGCAACATACTGTTGTTGTTTTCTCTTCCTTTGCTGCAGCTACTGCTGTCTTTTGTACAGTTTTTCTCATTTCTCTTTGTGCATTACCAATTCAAATTCCTTGTTAATGTTGTTGTTGTTATGTCCCATGTTGTAATGGAATCTAGGTTTACTGTCTGCTGTAAAAGACAAGCACTCCAAATATCCTTTTATGCAAGTTTGGCAGATGAGTTAAAAAAAAAAAATTCTGTCACCTCTTTGTGTTATTCTCTACCTAACATGCATTCCATATACATTTCTTTTCCAATCCGATTTTCAAAAACGTCAGTTTATTTTACTGTTCAGACATTCTGTCAAGCTTCAGCAGTACATACATATTCAGGTTTGAGAAAAGGTTCCCATGATATTCTATTCTTTACACTCTGCATGGAAATAAAGCAATGCCAGGAATGGAAATGTCAGCATTACCTGCAGTCCTGAAACAGTCCCAAAGTCTGCCAGCGTGAACAGTTCTATTCTGGAGAGTTTTATCAAACCAGTTTCAAAACGGCTTCTGTGTTTTTGATGATTCTGATTCTCCAAGAAGAAGTACTGTTGACTTACTCTTTGAATGCTCCAATTCACATTACACTAGATACTACATACTACACCATACTACACAGCCCCCTCCACCACAAACAAATACTACATAACAACTGACACAGTACATCACACCATACAAGCAGCATGACAACAGACAGCGCACCTCTCCATGTTTGGCCAGCTCCATGACGATCCAGACAGGCCTGCTTTCAGAGCAGATGCCGATCAGCTTCACTATATGGGGGTGGTCAAACTGCTGCATGATGTCTGCAACACACAACATGAAAAAATGAATGACAGAAAAATAATCTCAGAGTCCACTATAGTCTTCCTTTCCAGCTGCTGATGCAATCTTCTTAGCCAGTTTGAATGATACAACAACAATAAAAATGTCAGTATAATTGGGACACTGCTAATAAATAAAGTTCATAATATTACGATTCTGAAAAGTGTTTGGCTAAATTTTAAGATCCTTCACAAGGAATGTCAGTAACAAAACCAAAGGTAAGATAGAACTATTTCATCCTTGTCGGTTTGTCAGATTTGTGTTGCAGATGTGTCATACCTCCAATTTTCACAAGAAAATAACTGGCCAAAATAAAACGGTACACATCACCGGATTTTTGTTCCATTACATCCCTGTCAGGCGGCACTGACAAGGAGATATTTCTGAAGATCTACAAACAGCTTCCAATTTATAGTACCTAACTTTTTTTTAAACATTTACTCTCTGCTGCAAGCTGAAAAAAATAAGAGTAACTAGCTACTGAAAACTACAACAGGTTTAGACAGACCTGATAAGAGATTGGACCCTGCTTGCTAACAACAAAGACTTTCTTCAACACAAGCAAGCAACCCTTCTGAAAACTTCCTCTCATCAGCAAGAGAAAGGGACTGTTAACTTCCAAAGACAAAACACTCTGGAGAAAAAATAAGGTCTTGTCAACCTGAGTTTACAATCATCACTACCTATTCTGCTGTGCAAATCCCCTGTTTTCAAATTTACTTTCGGAAAACATTCTCTGCAATTTCACCATTCACAGAGCACAAATCTAGCATAACTCAGTCAAGGGTCCAGAGCCCAGTGCTAAAATTAGCGGTCCTCTTCCTTTTAGCTCAGTGGTCGGAGCACTCGCTTTCCCCCAGCCAATGTTAAGCAGCGTCGAGCGTGGTTACCAGTTGGATGAGTGACCGTTTGCGCGCCTTGGCTTCAGTACAGTTCCCCCAGTTCACCCAGCTGTAAATGGGTACCTGCCCTCTTTAGGGTCAAGGAAGGTAAAGCAGCGAGGAGAGGAGATGGGCGCCGCCCTCAATATGCTGGCCCTAGAGAAGTGAGGTCTCTGACGCCTCGCTCCCCTACAACCTTATAGGTTATGGGACTCCTTTACCTCCTTTTTACCTTCCTTTTATCAAGTCCTAGTGCAGTCAGTTCCTGCTATAATTAGCATCAGCTGGGCTGGGGTGGGGTGAAATGGATAGCAGCTGAGAGTAGCTGAAAGTGGGGGAAATGACAGCTGTGCCTTCTTTTATAAATCTCCTGCACTCCAAAAACCAGACAACACACAATTTGCAGACACTCACAAGCTTCTTCCAGAAATTTTTCTGTCATGGTTTCCTCACTGGTTTCCTTGCAGGTCTTCACTGCCACAGGTACCTGCATGTCCTGCAAGCACATACCACCGGCCATTGAATATCAAGCCACAGGCTTGCCCACATGACCCTCCCCTGGGTCATGTATAAGAGCTGGATTTATTACACACACACACACACACACACACACACACACACACACCAAACAAACAAACAAGACCATTGAATTAAAATAAATGGAAAGGGCAGACTTCTCATCAACTTTGTATCTCGTATACACATGCTTTCCATATATATGTCAGCACCCACAACCTAAGCACATAAATTCATAAGAAATCTGCCTACCTAATCTTGGGGCTAGATTTCTGTATGCATGGTTGTTTTTTGTTTGTTGTTGAAGTTTGTTGTTGTTTGGTTTGTTTGGGTTTTGTTTTTGTTTTTTTACTTGGCCATATCAATAGCCCTTCTCCACTTCTGCAGAAAATCAAACTTTTCCATCGAGATAGGGCCTCCAGCACTGACCACCTGTCTTTTCTCCTCAAATTCAAATGGAAAACGTGGCCAAAAGCCGCCAGTCTATGGCAGCCCTCAAGTATTTTACTATTTAATACATTTATCACCCGACCCCAGTGCTTACACCTGCATTCAGACCTTTATGCCACTCAGATTGCATGCCGAGTTATGTGTCATTCATTCCATAGACCAACACCGGCCTCCCTCTCTTCCACAGAAGATGGACAAGATTTTAATAACATTTTCACATCAAATCATGCATACATCGATGTGGATGGAACAGCAGTTTATACTCACTTCAATGAAACAAAATCACAAACACTTTCTTTTCTTTTTTTAAAGTTATTTACTTGAAATCAATAACTAAACAAACTGTTGTTATCACAGCAGAAACTTCCAAAGATTTTTCTGAATATTTCAGTGCAGTGCCCAACTGACTACTCAAGTGAGCAAAGGGAGACGTCGCTTCAGGTCAAGACAGAATGTCATAACAGGAAAATACTCTCTTGCAAAGTGTACTGGGGTCTTTCTGATTCTTTTCAAAGGTATATTAATAGTGGATGATAGAAGACCACAGCCGATATTGCCAAAGAGTTATTTTTTCCGTGTAATGTAAGTCTGTAGTTCACCCAGTCTTTCTTTCCATGTTTTAGCACCAAGCTCTTCTACTCCTACACTACACACCCCCAACAGGGAACAGTAAAGGACAAAGAACCAACAGTGCACTCACCCTCTCAAAGTACATGCCTTTGTAGACATCACCAAACTGTCCTTCGCCCAGAATCTCCACCAGCTTGATGTGTTCACGCTGAATTTCATAATCTCTGGCTGCACGTAGTAGCACACAAAACAAGCCTCTACAGTTACCTGCATATTACGCACTACAAAATGACAACATTTTTTTTTATAATCAATGACTGAAAGAAACAAAGTATTGCCATAAACTTTGTTGCTGGGGGAAAATAAGTTTAATTTTTTTAAAACATATACGAAGAAAAGGAAACGATGGAAAAGAAAATACAGACCAAGAGGAAAGGAAAGCACACAAAAGTTTCTTTTCTATTAAAAAAAAAAAAGGGGGGGGGGGGGGTAAAGAAAAGAGAAAAGACAAATACAAAGGAACTACATCTGCTGCTAGTTATCGATATTAAAAAAAAAGCTAATACATGGTGCCTTAAAATAAAAAATTTTTTTTTACAAAGACGGGGAATGAGAAAGAATTAAACAAGACAAATGCAAGCAAAAGAAGCGATGCATATAAATATCTATAAAAACTGAGTTCACCAAATCATATACATATTCAATAAGGAAAAAGAAATACACACAAATATTCTGCACAAGGAATTCCACTATTTGGGTTTCCACCTGTATAAAACAGTTTCCACTAATTATATCACAGATACATTTAAAAATGAAATGGAGAAAAAATCAACTTTTACTAAGAACAGATTTGAAAAAAGTAAAGCATTCTTTTCTGAACACAGGCGCGTGCACGCACACACACACGTGTACATGAGCATGTATGCATAAACGCATGATCGATAGCAATCACACAATTCTTAATTTGCTTGCTTCCAAGTGTTTAATATTCTGAGGGTAATCCTAGGTTTTTGCTAAATTGGTTCACATTCTGTTCTGTTTTTGTTCTATTTCAGAAGAAACTTTCATGTATTTGATTACAGAATGGAGAAAAGACAGAATGAAGGAAACAGAGATGACAGGAAAAAAAGAACCCAGGTATATATATATCCTGGGGTTGATTTTGTTTTTTTTACAATATTAGGGTTAAGTCAATTATGGCATGCTGTTAACATGATTCATTTTCCCCTTTGTAATCAGTAGTACAATATAACCTGCTTGTTAACATGCTTTAGTTCTAACATCAAAAGACAATATACAAAGTCAAATAACTTTAATAATAAATCTATAAAACACATGTGGTTTTTCTGTTGAATTTTTTTAACACTGCATCACAGAAAAAGACCCTCCCGGTAACAAAACTCAACACACACAAAAAGAAACCATGTGAAACAGTAGAACAAAGGATTGTTAAAATGCAGCTGAATTTTTCCCAAACATCACAAACAAGATAAGTATAGTCAATTGGAAGTTAACAATCTGGCAACATACATTTCTGCAGAGATTAAAATTTTTTTTAAATCATACAGAAAACAGAGCCACATTAGAAGCAGCAAGATACCATAAGCTTTACAGGAAGATTTATTGCATAGGATCTCCCCTAGCATTTTCGACAGGCCATTTCAGCATGGACTTTTTCAAAACAGAAAAGATGCATCTAATGCTGTAATTTTCAAGTTTCACCCCAAAATATTGGAAAAAAAAACTTCCCTACAGAGGTTAGGGGTCATTTTTATTGCATATCCATTATATAAACAACTTATTCCAAACTTTCAGTGCTTTTTCTTCACACACACCAAACTTCCAGTGCTTTTTCTTCACACACACACACACACACACACACACACACACACACACACACACACATCCCTCCTGGAGTACCTTGGCTAACTTTCAGCCTGTCAAAATAAATCAAAGTGACTCTCTAGAAATTCAATACAGACTTTACTAACTTATATATTAAAAAGCATAGACTCCAAAACTGAGTCCTATGCAAGTCATCCAGGAAATCATTTCGAGTTTCTATTAAGCTTTTTGTTACTGCCTATGCTTCATCTTACAAAACACACACACACAAACACACTCACCTCTCTCTCTCTCTCTCTCTCTCTCTCTCTCTCTCTCTCTCTCTCTCTCTCTCTCTCTCTTCTCTCTCTCTCTTCTCTCATCTCAATCTCTCTGCAATAAAATCCAAAGAAAACAAATGAAAACAAGCACTGAAACAAACCTACAAACAAACCCAACCACTAAGACATACACTGACCAAAACTATACCAGAGTCAGTTACCATCTAAAGCTTTATTCAGTACACACATTCACTACTACTACTCCCTAGGTTACAATCAACATTTTAGTCCACAACTTGCTTCAAAAAACAATATACTTTGTTCACCACTACACTGGAAGCTACAGACGTACTTCATGGCTAACTACTCAGCAACACCAGCACCAAAGTCAGTTCAATCCACGTGAAGTAACCCACACTGAATACAGATCACAGTAACAGATATGCTTCTATCCTACACTGTTCTCTTCAGAAGTTATAACGCACAACAAATACTCGCATCAGCAGAAAAGAAAGATCAATAAGGGCAGAGCATCCATACACAAAAGATCAATGAAAGTTAGCATACAACAGCAAGAGAGAGATACTCAGTCTATGAGTTAGCAGAAAACAATGAACGAAGAGATAGAGCCCGAGGGAGAGAAAAGAGAGAGAAATCAGTATGTGAATAACCGATGCCCCAGTCTCAGGTTAGCAATGAAAAGGGAGAAACAGAGAGAGGAGGGGTGGGAGAAGAGAGAAATCAGTATGCAAGTAACCAATGCCTGGACTATTTTAGCACGAAACAGCAGACAGCGCTAGCAATGACAGCCAAGCCCCCACAGCCTCACTTACATTTCTCTCTGTTCAGGACACGAGAGTTTCGAATACCTACACAGAACAGGCATCAAACCATGGCAACTCCACACCATGTGCATACATACATACACACAATCATACATACATACATACACACACACTTACACACACATACACATATATACATACATACATACAACAACACACACACACACATATACACAACATACATAAATTAAAAGAACATACATACACATACATACACACACATACATACACACACACACATACATACACAATACAACAACACACCACCTGGCCAAACAACAACAACCCCACAAAAAACAAAAGCAAAACAACAACAACAACAAATGAAAGAAAAAAGGTCTGTGCTTGTCAAACTAAGATTTTTTTTTAAAAAAGAGAGTGCAAATAAAGTTACCTCACAAAAACAGTAGGAAAGTACAAAACCATCGATTATATTTTCATTTTTAAAAAACACACCAAAACTGACAATAAATCAACAGGTAAATAAACACACACTACTATACAAGTATTCTCTCTCTCTCTCTCTCTCTCTCTCTCTCTCTCTCTCTCTCTCTCTCACACACCACACACACACACACACACACACAACATACACACACCAAAGAAGGCTACTAACATGCCTTCTCACACAATCAGTGAATAATCACTGTATTTCGTTCCCATGCATAAAGCAAGCCAGGGTGGGTGGGTATGAAAGGTGGGAACCAATATTTCAAAGCCGCATATAAAAAAAAATTATATATTTACCATTGCAAATTACATTTTCACAATTCATTCAGTACACATCATTCAATTAAGCCATAACCAAAACTAGAACAAAGAGCTGCAAAAAAACCCAACTGTATGAATAAATAAAAACGAGACTCGTTGTCACAATTAACTGTTTTGTCTACACTCTTTTCTCCCCCCGAAAATCAGCAATTCTGTTCTTTCTCTTTATACAGTGATAATGGTATACATAAACAATTCTATTCTTTTTTCTTTATACAGTCATAACAGTATACATAATCACACTTTTTCATTATCAAAGAAGGAATATTAATGCAGAAATAGTAGTGGAGGAAAACAATGCAGGTAACCAAGATATATCAGAAGGCAATCAAAATATTACAACCACAGTCCTCTCCCTCATGCCAACCCGTTCATGCCCTCTCACCCCCCACCTCTTTCGTGCCACAAAAAAACCCAAAAACAACATCGCCAAACAAGAATGAGGACAAGGATACCATCATCTACTTGATCTAGTTTCTCCCCTTGTACACCCCTCCCTCCTGAATAGCTAATGTTTCCTTCTACTTTCTGTGAGATCTCAGCAACAACATATTTTCTTCAGATCTCAAGCACAACACACTTTATTCCAATCTCAGGCAAAACATACTTCAACATACGCAACATAACTTAACGCCCCCACCTGCATACATATTCCAAATCATAACCTACACATATTCCTAGATCATAGCTCTAAGAGCGGTGAAAAGAGGAAAAAGGAGATCTTACCATCAGGTGTGCTATAGTCCCCCTCCTCTTCCACAATTTCTGCATAGTCGGAAATGCCTGAGGAGGTGGTGGGGAAGGCAAGCAGCATTAGAAGAGGAAGACAGAGAGGAGGGTCACAGGTCAACAGACAAGGTCAGAGGTCAGCAGGCGTGGACAGGCGCCAGCCTCACACAACAAGACACACACAGACACACGGCACTCCACTCCCAACACGCTCCAAGCAACTTGAGGTTGTTGTTAGGTTTTGAGAGGAGAGGTGAAGATGTGTATGGGATATGCTTGTGGGATAGCAAATGGGCTGGCATATGATTTAGTGTGTGTGTGTGTGTGTGTGTGTGTGTGTGTGTGTGTGTGTGTGTGTGTGTGTGTGTGTGTGTGTGTGTTGTGTGTGTGTGTATGTGTGTGTGTGTGTGTTGTTGTGTGTGTGTGTGTACAAAAGTGTGTATTTTGTACTTGTGTGTTTTGTTTCAGTTTTTGTTTGCTTGCTTGTGTTGCTTTGTTTGTTTTCCCCAGTTGCTTCAGCATACAATGCTCAATAAATAAATAATAATAATAAACAAAATACTAGGGGGGGGAATATAAAAGGAATTGGGTGGTAATAGACAAAACCATCCAAATGCTGAACATTCACCAAAGGGAAAAAAAGGGAGAAATAAAAGAAAAATAAAGCGAGAATACTGCAGCCTCATATACACCGCATCATAAGCAGCTTCATCAAATGCCAGCATGCATTTTGCAGTTGAATATATACTGTTTGTAATTGTTTTATATATATATTTGTAATCATTTTATATATATATATAATACAAATATAGATATATGCTTACTGTCACCTACATCCCTTTAAATGTAATAAAGATTCTATGGAAAAAAACAATTCTAAATACAAACTACAAACTTTCGAAGACTGGCCGTGGCTAGTTACAGAAGTTTTGTGTGTGTGTGTGTATGTGTGTGCATGCATGTAATTCTGCATGTGCACAGTGTGCGAATGAATGTAGTCATTTGCACAGTTGTTAGGAGACAAAGAAAAAAATAGACAGTATAAAAAAAATTTGTTTTAAAAGATATACAGAAAGACATTCAACAATAAATGGAAAGGCACACATTATTCAAAAGTTCCTTCAAAAATACCTTCAAGATAACATGAACACAAATTCTAAATAAAAGACAAAAAAACCCCTCCATTTTCTCAATATTTGTTCATGTTTGCCTGCTAGTGTTAAAAACTTTTCTAAAATGCATAAAGTCTTTCAGCACTAAGGCATAAAAACGAGCTCTGGTTCTTTCATTTACATAATATAATTTTTCAAACTATTAAATCTCAAAATACTCTGTAGCTGTAGGTCTCACAAGCTTTCAGACTCTTTTCACACTCAGTATTTCAGGCAGTGACAGATCTCAAAACTGTCTATCTAGCCACCAAATAAAAATAATAAATGGAATTTATGTAGCGCTATATCTTGCAAAAAGAAGTCAAAGCGCCTATGATGTGTCTTGTATTTTGTCTGGTATGCTAAACAGAAATCGATGATGAGTTTTCAAAAAAAAACATTTTCTTGTAATTTTTCAGAAAATGTGGGGCTTCCTTGGTAAAGATTAACCTTCAACAACCCCCAAGCCTAAAAATAGTTTGAAAGATACACACTGAATATGAAAGCTTGTACTAAATACCCATCTTAAGCCTGCAACATTTTTTTTTTCTTTTTTAAACTAATTTACAAACAGTTTGAAATGAGCTTTCATACAGAACAGTGGGCTAAAGCTGCAAGGGCAGAAGAGGATGCACTTCTCTCAACAAAGAAACCATTCCACTTTCTCAACAAAGCAGGAACAAACAAAATAAACAAACAAAACAGCTAAAAAGAACATTCCATAGAAAAAGAATGCCAACTCACTATTTGCAAACTATTATGTTTCATATCATTTCTCTACTACTTTTGGCTTAGTTTCACAAAAAACAAAAAATATGTCATCATAAGGCTAAATCAGATTCACTTGTAGATGCAGTTATACTTTATACTTACTATGCTCCTTATTGTCAAATGGCTTATCCAAGCTTTCATACATCAAAAAGTATGTAAAATGACAATCATTCACTCTGATTAAAACAAGAATTTTCCCTTCATTTTTGCACTTCAACCTAAAATTCCTGAATATATTTATTCCAACAGAAAGAGCAAATATAAATAAAAAGCATGCTCTTTTTTTTCACTTTTTTATCCCAAAATAAGAACAAAACAAAACCCAGAAATACATGGCATATCAAAAGAGCTACTTTGAAGAAAGCTATTTCATTTCAAACTCACGTTCATTGGGTGCAATAGTTTCCTGTCGCAGCTTTCCTCCGCCCCTGAAACAAAATCCAACAACAAACCAAAATGTCAGTGACGTTTATTAACAACTCTACAATTCACACCTAGCAGAACTTCATAGTATAAGAGGACAGTGAAGGAAAGGAGGGGGAACTAACCTGAAATGAGGACATGCAAAAGTGCCCAGGCTGAAAGATGCCCTACTTAGTGAGCATACAAAATAATTATGGTACATTCAACAGTGTCCAGTTTCTCTAACACACACACACACACTTCACACTCTGTTTAATGGGGGTTTTTAAAAATCTTATTGGCTTGTTTATATGGATGATACTCCCCAAAGTTGGAATATGTCTGCCTTCATGGTAGGCAAAAATGGTCGCATACTCAAAAATCTCATCATTCCTCAGAGCTCTAGCCAAGGAATGAAAGAAAACTGATGTGGATAATACGGTTGATACACTGCAACCAGAAAATCCAGCTTAGATGGAAATTGAGGCGATTCCTTCTTTGCGTTTCTTTCCCCTCACTTGCCTTTTTGTCTTGCTCACTGTATGTATTGTGGCTAAAGTCCAATGTACACTAGACTACTTCAGAGTTTTCACACACACACACACACACACACTTACACACCTTTACTTATTTGCTTCTCTGACTGCCGTTCCCTCTCTTATCATTCAGAAAAGGGAAAGGGGTGCGTCTATGGGAGGATTTTCTTATCAATTCCACTGATCATTTTTAAAAAAACAAAAAACAACCGAACACCCTCCCTCCTGTAGATTGTGTGTGTGTGTGTGTGTGTGTGTGTGTGTGTGCGTGCAATGTACATATGTGTGTGCATGCATGTGTGTATGCATTCATGCCTGCATCTTTCTTTGTTTAGAAACTGTCAGTACGTCCAACACTGTTTAAACAAATTCTATAGAACAACAGAGACAGCATAAAAGACAGTCTTGAAGCAAATCTCAATGTACACACTCACCCTGGCTTAGGCACTCTTGGAATGGATTCATCTGCAACCAACAAAAATGATGATTAAACTAACAGAATTGTATTTCACTATCTACCTATTACAATGAAGAACAATAATTACTGCCACAAACTCACTTTCACAACCCTTAACGACAGCATTTCTTTTTTTTTTCTTCCCAAACACACTTGAGCAATAAGCAAGGGAAAACAGCCAGCCAGTCAACCACTTGGTTGGTCAGTCAGTCAGTCAGTCAGTCAGCCAGCCAGCCAGTCAGTCCGCCAGCCAGTCGGTCAGTCAGCCAGCCAGTCGGTCAGTCAGTCAGCCAGTCAGTCAGTCAGTCAGCCATCCATCCAGCCAGTCAGCCAGCCAGCCAGCCTCGTAGTCAGTCAGTCAGCCAGTCAATCACTTGACAAAGGATCAAACGAGCACATTTAATTGTACCCACAACCTTGCAACAACTTACAGCTACCATCAAAAAACCTTTCATGTGAACATTACTTGCCGCTTTTTCAAGGTTCAGCCTAACCGCACAACTCAACTCACCTTTTCGGGTCCAGAGTGTTTTGGCCATGTTGTGGATGAGTCGACAGTAGCCGTCAATGAGGTCAGCCATGTCTTCGGCTGTGTCCAGAGACAGGCAGGTGACCGTCAAGGCTCTGTTGCCCCGGCGATCTTCAGCTGCAGGAGACCTTTGCCCTCCTCACCACTGACCGTCTGGATGGATTGCACTTGATCAAACTCCGCCATGTGGGTGGGCTGAAGCAGGAATAAAAACACTGTCTCAGTCATACCTGCATCTGCAGGGGAGAAAAAAAGGCAACTCTATGACCATACTGTCAGAAAGGGGATGGGGAGAAGGCTGCTTTTCTACCTTTCTTCACAAAGCTTTAAATGAACATTTTACTATCCTTTAGGAAGCTTAAACGAAGTTAAGAATTCTGCAAGATTACTACTGCTGACATAAGACTCCTGCAACGATCACCTTGCTCCAGTATGGTAACCAGGCATTTTAAAATCAAACTTCAAAAGACAAAGAAAAAAAGCCTGAGTGAGAAGCTTTACCCAATGACAGCTTATATACATGTACACAAACAGAGGGATCACTTCTGGGGAAAATCCTGCAAAATGAGACAGCTAATATTTACCCTACAAAAAGAACATAGTGAAGACACCTCACCAACATTACAACTTATATCTACAAAATACAGGAATCACACAGAAATAGGCCTAAGCTGGGGACAGCCTAAAGGCCTAGCCAGTAGAATACACTTAAAGGGGAAAGAGACCTTTACAGAAAACAAAGACTTAACCAGTGAGACTGCAAGAGGAAACCAAGCGACTACTCACAGAGGAGGCTTTGCCGGTGAGGTAGCTGATGCCCACGTCAGGTCCTATCACTATCTCCACGTCTATACTCCAGCCAGACTGAAACAGCCACAACAATGTCATCAATCTTTACAAAACATGCTCAGACAGCAACTATTATTATGAACAATCTGAATAATTTGTTTTATTCTCTTGATTTCTTCTAAGGACCAGCAATCTACTATAAATTTGTACATGTATGCATTATGCATGCATAGCTCTTTCTCTATTTCTGGTTCATCCACCTGGAATGACCTCCCTCTTTCACTTCGCCAAAAGCCTTCATTTGATACCTTCAAATCCAGCCTCAAAACACACTTATTTTCTACCTGAGACTTTCCCCTCATATCTGTCCCTAATTTTCAACAGCATCCTTCACCTCCTAAGTGTGTTCGCGAATGTGCGTGTGTTTGTGTGTGTGTTTGTGTGTGGTATGCGTACGTGCGCGCGCATGGATTTGAAATATGTTGTTCATTATGTTTAAGGAGAGTTGCATGTGTGTAAATGATTTGAGTGCAAGCGCTTCGATTTGTTTGTTTTTACAAGATTCAGCGTTATATAAATTCCATATATTATTATTATTATTATACATACAGGTTTCCTCTCCTCACACTCCCTATGTACATGTTCGCAGGATTGCTGATGCATTTATGCCAGCATGCTAACAGCGCTCTTAAAACACTAATATAAACAGATATACACTCACGAGCACACACACATGTGCCTGTGCACGCACGCACATGCGCATACACGCACAAACACAAACACAGCTATTGCAGCATGAAGATCACAAAAATCAACTTTCTCTCCATACACACATGCATGCACACACGTGTGCGAATGCATACAGATTATCTTGCGCACACATTAAATCCTGTTCCGCTTTTCGAAAGAGTAGGCCATTGTGTGCCGGTGGGAAAAGATGACAACATTTACAAAACTGCCTAAACACGGGGACTGGATGTAAAAAAAAAAAAAGCACATGAGTGCTTATTCCATTATCCTTGATGATAAAAAAAAAAAGTCATCTGAGCGCTTTGATTTGTTGCTTTATAAGATTCAGCGCTATATAAATTCCATACATTATTATTAATATTATGCGCGCACACACACACAACTTACCCCTAGAGCACACTTGAACCTCTCCTGATTGAAGTTACAGACCGTAAACAAGGTCTCAAAGAATTTGTACACACACTCCGATTCACTCAGCTGGGCGTATTGGCGAAAGTGGTTCTGAATCAGTTTCCGCAAAGCCTTAGGCTGCACACATGCACACACTGGAATGTACCCACTGTAATGCAAAGTATCACAAGTTAATAATATCTACAGCCTTTGTGACAAAACCAGACTTTAACAACTTACATAAGTGCAAGTTAAGTCAAATTACTTTATCAAATTGTCACAACAATCGTTTTAGAATGGTTAATAATAATTAAAAAAATTTCAAACAACCAAAAAAACACCAACCCAAAAACCAAATACACACACACACACAATCAATGAAACAAAAAGATCTCAACAAAAAAGTAAAAACAAAAGATTTTATGAACTTATCGGTAACATTTACATTTCAATGAACAAAACAAACCAAAACAAACACACAAAAACCAAAAACAAAACCAAACAAAAACACAAAAATACCCAACAACAAAAATAAACAAAAGACTTTTCAAAACTTTTTGTTAATATTTACTTTAAAAAAATTCATCAAGGTGAAACTTGGAACTCTTGACAAAGAATAGAAGGAACAAAATTGTAATGCATACATACATACATGCTACACACAAGACCCTATTCAATCTTTCTGCTCACTCTCTCTCCTTCCCCTCACCGCTTTCTCTTAAAAAAATAAACAGTTTTTCAATATCAGAAGCCACTGAAGTAAGATCATTATAATTTTCCAAACTTGTCTTTCTCTTACCTTCATGCTTTCAATGATATTTTTGGGCAGGAAGCGTTTCAAACCAACTTCTTTTTCCAGGTACTCAAAATTGGATTTCTTGTCCAGGGCTACTTGTGGCATATCTTTGAAGAATCGTCTGCAATGGAAAAAAAAAAATGTCTTGTCAACTGTTCAACTCCTTCTAATTTCAAAATAGTGTAACAGTGTATTTTGTTTTGTTTTATTCTTTTTTAATTTTTTTTATAATTATTTTATTTCAAGGATAATGGAATAAGCACTCATGTGCTTTTTTCCCATCCAGTCCCCATGTGCATGCAGTTTTGTAAATTTTGTCACCCATTCCCACCAGCACACAATGGCCTACTCTTCCACAAAGCGGAACGGGTTTTAATGTGTGTGCAAGATGTTCTGAGATGTTGCATGATGTGGCTCTGTGTGTGTGTGATCTCATTTGCATGTGCAGACATGTGCATGTGAGTGGAGCAGGGGAGGAAGGAGGGAGAGGCATGCACATGTGCATGTGGAGTGTGGTGGAAGGGTAGGTGAAAAGATGGGCGGGTGTTCCATGGTCATTATACAAATGCCAGTCTTTTCTAATCATTACATTGTCCTGTAAAACATGCTTATATCATTACCATTATTTACTACAAATACAAGGCCAGTGACAAATCATTACCAAATCAATAACTATACACACAGCAAATGTAGATGTTTGCATGGCCTTCATGTATTTTGTTAGTCAGGGTCTATCTACAAGAATGTGTGTGTGCATAAACTTGAAATATCTTATGTTATTTGAGGAAAGTTGCATGCGTGTAAATGATTGAGTGCAAGCACTTCGATTTGTTTCTTTTACAAGATTCAGCGCTATATAAATTCCATATATATTATTATTATTATTATGCCGCACAAGTGGTCCCTCCCTCACTCACCTCATCTCTATACAGCCCAGTCTGATGGCCACATCAAGGTCCACATGTTCCGCCAAATCCCGCATGTAATCTGACCTCACCTACACATGACACTGCATGATTAGTGTGGGACACATGTCACATCACGCTGCTTGGGACTACACTCATCTATTTAAATTCAATCAATCTAATGATCCATACCCGTATATATATATGTACATGCATTAAAAAAAAGCTCCAAGAATTTATGGTCACACAGTTTATTTGGAATGTTTAAGCATAATTCCTTTCTAAAAGAGAAGGGAGGTTGGGCAGTTCACAACTTGCTACAACTGTCATTCCCAACAAATATATATAAATAAACAAGGGGGGGAGGGGAGAACACCTATTAATTTCCTCAACAAACACACAGACACACACACACACATACACTCTCTCTCTCCACATACACACACACAACACACACAAACATTATAGTGCACTACAGTGATATACATCTGAGTCTGATACAGATTGACTAAATCACTCCTACACACAGTTACGCATGCACAAACACATTGATAAACATCTGGGTCTAATATAGATTGAGTAAATCACCACTAAACACACCTATGTGCGCGCACACACACACACACAATTTTTATCACCTTTTTGTCCTGATCACTCCCTTTCACTCATCAATCTCTCAGAATATTGGGAAATGGTCTCTGTGTCTGATTACAGAGGACACAGGGGGAGAGGGGTGTTACTACGGTGTAAGTGAGGGAAGGGGGGAAGATGTTTTCTCTTTTTCTTTCTTTTTTAAAAATTTCTTATATTATTGTTAGGGTGTGGGAGAAATTCAAGTCAACCCTGCATCAGTAGGAGGTAGGCAGGCGTACTGTGTAAATAAACCCAGACAGCTGAAGCTGGGATAGTGGGGAGAGGAGGGGGAGCAGGGAAACTAGCTAACTTACCTAAACCTATGAAAAAGCCGTCAGTTTACAGTCATGCCCCAATCACTGCCACAACTGTTTGACAGGTAAGTGACGGGCCTGTCTTCCATTCCCCCCCCACCCCCCACTTTTTTTTTGCACAGGAGGGAGAGTGGGAGGGAGGGAGGGCCAGAGATGAGTTTGCCACCTGTCACACCAGTCTTGTCTTCCAGCAAATCAGGCTTAGGCTCCCCCTCCCCTCCTCTCCCCTTCTGTTCCTTCCCTACAGGGCTGTTTGTCAGGGCGCTGTCAGGGATATGGAAAGAGTTGTATGCTTACAAGTAGAATCTGACTGTGTTGGAGGCATGGGCTCTGAAGTTTTACACACACACACACACACACGTGCATGTTTGGATGTATGAACACATGCGCGCATGCACACTCAAACACATGCATGCACACTTACACACACACACACACATAGATGCACACTCACTCACACTCACCCACACACTTACACACACACACAGTAAGACCGGGGAAAAAATAAACCACCAAGCAAACATCGAATAAAAAATAAATAAAACAGAAAAACTCACCTGGTCATATAAGTAATAGAAGGTGACCTTGTCTCTGGAGTAGAGCTCCTGGAAGCTTCTTGGGAGGTAGCGCACCCGTAATTCATACCTGATGCAATAACCCCAGCATGATAAATGAGTCATGTGAATGTATCCTGCCATTTCCTCACAGCTCATCATTACAGATCTCTTTGATCTCTCATCTCTCCTTTCTCTTCAGGTAGGGTATGTACACTTGGTCTTCTCCTGTGCTTGTAATAATCTGCAGGAGATATGCCTGCTGGCCTCAGCCAACACATTCCTGCTTCTGACCGGCTCATTTCTTTGTACAGGATGCATGCTGGGTATGTTCACGTTTCCGTAACCCGCTGAACGCTGATATGAATTACAGGATCTTTAGTGTGCATACTTAATCCTCTACATGTGGAGTTCCACAGGGATCTGTTCTGGGCCCTGTTCTTTTCACCCTCTACACTGCTCCACTGTCACATATAATTAACCGCCATCAGATCAACCATCATTTTTATGCAGATGACTCTCAGATTCTAAGCAGCGACACTCCTGAAAATCTGCCTTCTCTCTTTACAAATATGGCCCATTGCTTTCAAGATATCCAAAATTGGATGATACAGAACAAATTACAGCTAAATGCAGATAAAACAGAAACCATGCTTGTAGGGACCAAACACAAACTCTCTTCTATCACAACAGCTTCAATACAACTTGGCAATGCATCAGTCCCTTTGTCCACTGCTGTGAAGTGTCTAGGGGTCATTATTGACAACACACTCTCTATGCAAAAATTCATCACTCAGACCTGCCAGTCCTGCTACTATCAATTACGGCGTATTAGTGCAATTCGAAAGTACCTGTCCACAGATGCAACATCCAAACTTGTTGCGTCTCTCATTCTTTCACGTCTGGACTATTGCAACTCTCTGTTGGCTGGTCTGCCAGCATCATCAATCCAATCCCTTCAACGTATACAAAACTCTGCAGCTCGTCTAATCCTAAGAAAGAAAAAATCTGAGCATATTACCCCTCTCTTGCAATCTCTCCACTGGCTGCCTGTGCCACAGAGAGTAAACTATAAGATCAGTACTCTCTGTTACAAATGTCTCCACAAAACAGCACCCGCCTACCTCTGTGAATGTCTTCACTTGTACACTCCTTCTCGTTCTCTCCGCTCTGCTGCAGATACCTTGTCCTTACGAATACCTAGATTCAACCAATCCACCATCGGCCGTCGCTCTTTCTCTATTTCTGGTCCATTGATGTGGAATGATCTCCCTCTCTCTCTCCGCCAAAAGCCTTCTTATGACACTTTTAAATCCAGTCTCAAGACATATTTATTTCAAACCTAAGATTTTCCCCTCCTGCCTCATCTCATAGTTTTTCCCTGCCTTCAACAGCCAAGATTCTATTGCCCTGCCAGGGTGTGTGACCTCTGTGTGTGTGTGTGTGTGTGTGTGTGTGTGTGTGCGTGTGTGTGTGTGTGCGTGTGTGCACATTTGGACTTGATGGAACTATTGCTTGTCACTGGTTGTATGACTGTGTAAGAATGAGTTGAGTGCAAGCGCTTTGATTTGTCTCTGCAAGATATAGCGCTATATAAATTCCATTTATTATTATTATTATTATTATTTACATGAAAGGAATTCAGGCATTGGAAAGCCTGCACTTTAGGTTGACCTGGCTGAGTGTAAAAATCTCCACCTGAAATTCACCAGTCGCAACTGCCAATATTCAAAGCCATGACTTCATCTTCCCACTGGATTGAAGCTGAATTGTCTAAACCACTCAGCTATAGCATCCGTCCTTTCAGTTTGATATGATCTATTTTGAACACTAGCACAACAAACATCAAACTATCAACACTTTACTTCCACACAGGAACTCTTTCCCTCCTTTATATTTTTACAGTTGTAATTGTAGCTTTAAAGATGAGATGGAGAAGGCTCATCAATGTCAAACCTCCCCTGGGAGAAACATGACAAAAAAGGAAGAAGAAGAAGAATTGTAGCTTTAAAGGTAGCAAAACTTCAAAGAGGTCTTTTTATTTTAATCACCATTTTTAGAGAGTTTATTAATTAAGAAACACACACTTACCTCAGATCTTCCGGAGGATGTTTGCCTTCATATTTCTGTCGCACCTGGTACATGGTGAGGTCATTGTGCAGCCAGTAGCCTCGCCGTGACCCAGCGGTCATCAGCTTCAGGGCATAACAGCGGCCAAAGTAGCGCTCCCCTGCTGCTAGCCGCCCCACCACAAGACGAATAATGTCCTGGAGACAACAACAACAACAACAAAACTGCTGAGTAAAATAAGTCAATATTTTGAAGTGATGTATCTTTTGTTAGTAAGTTTTTTAAAATTATTGTATGTATATATATAATTGTGTGCCCAGTGGGAAGACAGGATCACAAATGAAGAACTATGGAGAATGTGCAAAGTTGATGATCTGAAGTCTGTAGCTAGTAGCAATAGACTGCGCTGGTTTGGGCACGTTCAACGGAAAGCAGACCACCACATCATAAAAAGAGTAATGAACTTCATAGTGGACGGAAAGAGACCAAAGGGAAGACCTAGCAAAACCTGGGCTGTCTGTATTGCAGATGATCTTAGAGAAAGGGGCATAAATAAGGGGAAGCTCAAAACAGAGAGAGATGGATAAGGTCATCAATGTCAAACTTCCCCTGGGAGAAACATGACAAAAAAGGAAGAAGAAGAAGAAGAAGATATAATTGTGTGCCCAACAACAAGACGAACAATGTCCTGAAGACAATAACAACAACAAAACTGCTGAGTCAAATAAATAAATATTTTGAAATGATCTATCTTTTGTTAGTATGTTTGTTTGCTTGCTATGTACAAAAAAAAGTCATGTGTTAACTGTTATTGTACAACAGAACACAAAAAAGTAATAAGTCACTGAGTCCATTTTTTTAAATCAAAACATATTTTGTTTTTATTCTTTGTTTATCATATGACACTTTTTTCAAAGTCATTCTTATCTTAGTAGCTTGGTGGAACAATATAACTAATCTTCCTAGCCTTTTCTCTACCCACCCTCCCGATTTTATTTCACATTAGGGATGGACTGCTTTTGAAGAAGAAGGCCCCTTCAGAATATGCATACAAGCAGCAAACAAGAAATCAGAACCCACAGGAACAAGACAACTGTCACTGGCAACTTAAGCAATAAAAAAAATAATAAATAAAAAAGCAAAAACGACAGATATTGAAATAAATACCATCACCACCACCAACATCTAATAGATATATATGCGCACAACCATAACCACACACACAAACACCCGAACACGCACCCCCCCCCCACCTCCCCCCCACTCAATGAGTACACTGGAAAGCCAGCCCAAAACATCATAAAGGCTATCATTCTCTTTGTAACCGCTTCATCAAGACTGTATCAGCTTAGTGTAACAAGGCTGATTGAAAAGAAACGGCAACGGACAGATGGAAACGATTACTGCATGCTGGGTGCAATTAACAGTAGCTCTCCTTCCCCCTGCCCCACTCTCTCTGATATGCTCAGTAGGGTCGTCCTTCAATATGGCACGGTGATTGGTTTGTCAATACCTGGCTGCCATGTCCTATCTGTCAATGTTTCCTTTCCCTTTCAATTACATCCGTGGAAAGATACCCCCCTGTAATAGTGATGGAGTCATTTGCACACAGAGAGGAGAGGGAAGAGACAGACAGACAGACAAAGAGAGAGACAGAGACAGAGAGAGATAGAGAGAGACAGAGAGAGTTTAACTTATCTAAATTCTTTTATCTTTAATTTCTCTTATTTCAAGGATAATGGAATAAGCACTCATGTTCTTTTTTACATCCAGTTTCTGTGTGCATGCTGTTTTGTAAATTTTGTAATCTGCTTTCCACCAGCTCACAATGGCCTACAAAGGCAGAACAGGTTTTAATGTGTGCGCAAGATGTTCTGGATGCATTTGCAAACAGGGCCTCAGTTTACAGTCTCAGTCACACACACACACACACACACACACACACCACACACACACACACACACACACACACACACACACACACACACAGAAAGAATGGGGGGGATTGGAGACAGCAAAGGAGGCAGAATGGGATAGAGAAAAAGGACAGAGAGAGAGAGGATCATCAATAACTCAATATTACTGCTTAGTGATATCTTTTGCTAGGCAAGGCCATTGATTTCACTCAACAATGTTGCCAAGCAATTGCTAGGGACAGGATAGCCTAGTGACAGGATAGCCTAGTGATTAGAACACTGCACTCACAATCTGACGACCTGGGTTCAAATCCCCTTCAAGGGGATTTTTCCCCTGGTGTTAACATTAGTGCAGACTCCACTTTCCCCAAAAGTCCCTCAGATGAGACTATAAACCGAGGTCCCGTGTGCGAATGCATGCAGAACATCTTGCACACCTGATATATCCTGTTCAACTTTTCAAAAGAGTAGGCCATAGTGTGCCGGTGGAAACAGATGACAACATTTTAAAAAACAGCATACACATGGGGACTGAATGTAAAAATTTAAAAAAAGCACATGAGTGCTTATTCCATTATCCTCGATATAAAAGAATAAATGAATAAGTAGTTCAGGCATGACCTTTGACCGCTCTCAATAACGCTGCTCCAGAATAGCTACTTCAGTAATGAAATAACTACCAGCATTTCCGTAATGTCACAAAGTAACATTATTACTCTTAATAATGTCTCTTAAGGACATTACAAAAGTCCCAGCAATTATTTCATTTCCTACTCTCAACAAGGCTGCTTACGAACACTAAACAAGAGGGAAAGAGCAACCAAACATGTTTCTGTCTGTATACAAAGTGTTTACATAGAAGCAACTCATACTGACTGTAACAACTCTGACAAGACTGTCAAACAATAATAAAAAGAACCTCTGTGTACCAACTGACATGAACAAAGGTGAAGGTAAAGGTGTTCCCATAACCTATGCAGTTGCTGGGGAACAAGGCATCAGAGACCTCGGCTTCTCTAGGGGCCAGCGTCTTAAGCGTCATGCCCATCCTCTCCCTCACTGCTGTACCTTCCCTGAAAAGGTCAGGTGTACCCATTTACAGCTGGGTAAACTGGAGGACTGTACTGTAGCCAAGACACACAAACAGTCACCCATCCACAAACCAACAACAAGGCAACTGTGCTCACCACTGCTTAACCTGACCACTGAGCTATCCTATCCTTGACAATGACATGAAGTGTACGTGCTCATGTTCTGATGGCTCTTTAAGTATATCATGAACATACACTTTGACCTGTAGACAAATAAACTAATGCACCAGTTGACACAAATATACTCTTTGAAAAGCTGTGCAGTGCTAATAAGATCCAGAGGTACAGGCTTGGGTATAATGCACTGATGCTACCTACCTAGGTAATCGTTTGGGGGCAACCAAGATGTGTCTAAAAACAGCTCCATCAAAAGTATTCTACAAATACTCAAAAGCATATAAAAAAAATTAAAGAAAAACAGAACAGATAAGACAGAAAGAAAAGACAACAAAAAAAAAGAAACAAAGTGAGAAAGATAAAACAAAGTTTTAACAAAACTGCTACTGTTACTTGTCATACATATATTCGAGAAATGAAACACTAAACACACACACACACAGACACATACATCTGAAGCAAATTTAGGAAAATATCAAGAATGATAAGTATAAACTATAACAAAATATGCTGGAGATCAATTAAAAACAGAATTCTCTCTCTCTCTCTCTCTCAGAATTCTCTCTCTCTCTCTCTCTCTCTCTCTCTCTCTCTCACACACACACACACACACACACACACACACACACACACACACACACACACACACACACACACACACACACACACACACACACAAACCAGGGTACAATAATCGTAGTGTCTATAACCACAACATATCCCTCACATGGAACCTCACTTGAGTGACGACTCAAACCCATGCCTGAGATTACCATCAAAGCCATGAGTCCAACACACTAACCACCTCACTACACTGTCACCTAAATCTCGGTAACGAAAGCTGTAAAACCCAACTCCACCCAAAATTATCTCTATCTGCCACAAGTTTACCACTCAAAAACAGTGATTCACCACATGCAGAACAAGAGATGTAAAATCATGATAAGTAGGGTGTGTACATAATTTTGAAGTACAGAGCTAGAACTGTTTGAAAGCGCTGCGATTACGATCATTTTCAAGCCCCAGCAACATTTGGTGAATTTTAACAACTGACAGTGACACAGTAATCACTGAGAGTACAAGAGATTTTTATAACAGTAACTACAGACACTCAGATTTAACATCTAAGTATCTTATGTAACTGAACACAAAAATAAGCATACATATTATATATATATAGAGAGATATATATATATATATACACATGTGTGTGTGTATGCATGTGTGTGTGCATGTGTGTTTTTTATTTATTTATTTTATTCTTTTATATCGATAATAATGGAATAAGCACTTATGTGCTTTTTTACATCCAGTCCCCGGCACACAATGGCCTACTCTTACGAAAAGCGGAACAGGATTTAACGTGTGCGCAAGATGTTCTGCGTGCATTCGCACATGGGACCTTGGTTTATAGTCTCATCCGGACTTTTGGGGAGAGTGGAGTCTGCACTGTTAACTCCAGTGTGTGTGTGTGCGTGTGTGCGCGCACATGCGTGCATACATGCGGGCAGGCATGTGTGCGTGTGCATGTGTAAAATTCCAGATCCTGCAGTCTTCCCAAATTAATCATAACCAGTAATCTTAAATTTGTGTTTCTTAAAGGCATTATTCCTGTCCTTGTTTGAAGTCCATGCATCTAGCTTTTCTCATTGAAAAAGAGACATAAATCACATGGAAGATGAAAAATATGTGCACAATGGGAGAGAGGGTGTGTGTTGTTGTTGTTGTTGTCTTCGATTTTACGTCTGTTCACTCTCAGTGATATTAGACGAGAAAAAAAAACACATATATACAAGGGGTGTATGAGTATTGAGGTGGTGGTGGAGGCCCTACTGAAAAAAGCGAGGGGGGAAAAGTAGTCTAATCATGAAAAGAAACCGCACAAAGCAAAAGATACAATATTAAAAAAAAATTAAAAACTGAAACAAAAACATAAAAAGTGATTAACGTCAATGAAACTATAACAAATGTCCTATAGGACTATGCCAGAGACCTTTTGCAATATCAAATGCCAAATTCAAGTTATTGAATATGCTTCTAAGGGAGTTTTCAGAAAATTGGGGTAAAAAAACTTTTGTATTCTTACATTCAAATATTATATGAGTATTATATCATATGAGAGTGTGTGTGCGTGTGTGCATGTGCATGCATGCATGCGTGTGTGTGCGCGTGCATGCATCACTCCACAAGCACTGATTTCACAAAAAGATTGAAGTGAAAATCTGTGGATGTCTCTAGATCAGTCTGATCTGTACCAAGAGAGCATTTCCTACACGGATACAGTACATGCATAGACCTGTGTATTTTTTTGTGTATCATGTAATGTATGTGTATATTAAGCTTTCACTTGCATGCACTATGATATGTGTGTGTGTATACAACTACAAGTACCTGTATATTATGCTTTAACTTGCATCATTATGGATGTGCGTAATTTGTGTATGCCCTTCATGTACGTGTATATTATGCTTTAGCTTCCGTGCACTACGGACGTGTATATTTGTCTACACGCAAGTGTATATTATGCTTTGACTTGCATGCACTACGGACGTGTGTATTTGTCTACATGCAAGTGTATATTATGCTTGCACTTGCATGCACACGAACGTGTGTATTTCTACATGCAAGTGTATATTATGTTTTGACTTGCATGCACTACGGACGTGTGTATTTGTCTACATGCAAGTGTATATTATGCTTTGACTTGCATGCACTACGGACGTGTGTATTTGTCTACATGCAAGTGTATATTATGCTTTAACTTGCATGCACTACGGACGTGTGTATTTGTCTACATGCAAGTGTATATTATGCTTTGACTTGCATGCACTACGGACGTGTGTATTTGTCTACATGCAAGTGTATATTATGCTTTAACTTGCGTGCATTGCCCCACCAGCCTGGCTTTACAATCAGCTATCAGAACAAATGGTGGAAGCAGAGGCAAAACCACAACCCTCCAACATTCCATCACACTTTCCTTTCGCAAGGGTGAAACCCATCATATATTTTAGTGTAGATTGTGTGTGTATGTGTGTGTGTGGTGGTGTGTGTGTGTGTGTGTGTGTGTGTGTGTGTGTGTGTGTGTGTGTGTGTGTGTGTGTGTGTGTTGTGTGTGTGTTGTGTGTATGTGTGGTGGTGTGTGTGTGTGTGGTGTGTGTGTGTGGCATGTGTGGTGTGTGTGTGTGTGGCATGTGTGGTGTGTGTGTGTGTGTGTGTGTGTGTGTGTGTGTTGTGTGTGGTGTGTTGGTGTGTGTGTGTGGTGTGTGGTGTGTGTGGTGTGGTGGTGTGTGGTGTGGTGTGGTGTGTGTGTGTGCGTGCGCGTACTTGCATGCATGTGTGTATGTGTTAGCGTGTGTAAGCATATATTCAAACATGTATGTTTAAGCATGCAAGCATATTCAAATACACACACTGATGTATACTGTGTGGATTGGTGGTCTGGAGGTAACACACCCACCTCAAAAGCTTTCCCCCATCTTCTAGACCTCGAGTTGTGGTCTGGGTGCTAGGTTGTTGTTTTTTCAATAGGACAAAATAAACAGGCCCATGTGCATCATGCATTCAGTGCATGTAAAAGAACCCACACCAGCAAAAGTTGTCCCTGGCAAAAACATGCAGAAAAAAGCTACTCGCATAGCACACATATATACAGATGATAGAAAAAAAATTTAAATAAAATAATGGGTGGTGCTGCTCTTGTGGGAGTGCACCCAGAATTTGAATTTCACCCAGAAAAATCTGCTATGACCTTATGTAATATAAACTGCAATACAATACATTACAACATAATACATGGGTGAGGTCAAGCACAATCCATTTGGCCTGAAGAGCATGTGCTTCAGCAAGTGCATGTTCATTGAGATACAACGCTTCACCCTGTATCTGTGTGTGTCAAAAGTATGTTGAATGGCTCTGCCAATCCACAATAATTAATACCATTTACAGTGAGAACTTCAAAGCCTGCTCATGCCGTTCACTAAAATCCTATCACTTGTCACTCAAAGAGAAGCTAAACCCGACAAAATATTCATGATTTCATCCAACAACCACAGCTGTGAGATACCTCCCCTCTGCAAGGGCAAAATGGGTCATTCATCCGTTCATCACAAAACCAATTCATCAACATTGTAAATGTATGAAATTAGTGGCACAGACCCAATCGCAAAATCACACTCACATTCTCCATATGTATACATGTATGTGCCAGTACAAGTTAGTGATAACTACTGTGCATGTGCTCATGCACACGCGCGCACACGTGTGTGCGCACACACACTCACACACACACTCACTCACACACACACACACAAACACGCAGGCAAGCACGCACACACATACACACACAAGATCACACATTTTTCTGTCACTCTCTCTTTCAAATTACTCATTCACACTCAAAACACACACACACACACACACACAACCCACTACACACACACACACTATACCACACACCCACTATACACACACCTTGACATCTGTGGCTTCCCCATACTTGACCATGTTGAAGCCGCCGTTGGGAAGGTGGACCTTGAGGATGGCGCGGTCCATCAGGAACTTGTTGACCTGCGGGTCAAGCTCCGAAGCGGGGTCAAGGTCCAGGTCAAGGATGGTGTCGGTGCATGTGCCCTGCTCCCCCTCATGAATAAACCGCCACAGCCGGCTCCATCTGGCAATCTGTGGACAGCAATGTTTAATGACCTTCACTACACCAGTTGTTCTTCATTGGTGCATGCTCCCCGGCTAAACAACATAACATTCTTCGGCTTGTCACCCAGAATATATATAATGCATCCTGACTGAGTGACTCACTCGTCCCAACTGGGAATCGCTGGAAGATTGAAATTACACACTGGATCAATGGATGAGACACCAACCCTGAAGTAGGAATGCGGCTTACTTTAATGGTAGGCCCACCATTTGCAATTTCTGTGGGATCAATATAATTATGAAATGAACATTTTATTGACCGACATCTTTTTCGATGATGGAGGGCAATGAGGAAGGCAATAAATAAACAGGCTGAGGTTGGTGTCAAACTGGTCTACTCTACACAGAATTTATCTTATAAAGATAGTGGGGATGTGTAGGTCCAACTCCACCCTCTTGTCTGACACTAGTGATAAGTGTGCCAGAACTTTTCTGAACCAGAGAATGCACATTTTTATGTTTATAAAAAAAACCAACCCCCCCCCCCCCAGTAAAACTGCTTTTAGGCTGTAGTTGGATCTGAAGTTTGCTTTAAACTAGGTAAAAAAGATGTCTTCAGCAGCAGAACTTCTCTTTTTGGGGACGGGATAGCCTACTGGTTAGAACATTGCACTCGCAATCTGACGACCTGGGTTCGATTCCCGTTCAAGGGGATCTTTTCCCCTGGAGTTAACATCAGTGCAGACTCCACTCTCCCCAACAGTCCTTCGGATGAGACTATAAACCGAGGCCCCATGTGCAAATGCACGCAAAACATCTTGCGCACACGTTAAATCCTGTTCCGCTTTTTGTAAGAGTAGGCCATTGTGTGCCGGTGGGAACGGATGACAAAATTTACAAAAACGTATACACACGGGGACTAGATGTAAAAAAAACACATAAGTGCTTATTCCACTATCCTCGATATAAAAGATTAAATACATAAATAAATTTTTTGCATTTAAGCATGTTAGCAGCAAAACCTAACCAAAAACCAAAACAAAAACAGAAGTCTTATCATTCTGGTGATATGAATTTAATATGTTGTTCGTGCTACATGTTAGCATTGTTACTGATGCACAGTTGCAGTACATAACCTTTGTAAACAGAGTTGACAATATAAATCATTATATTTGTTCTAATGAAATTCAAAATTTCAAGTGTCCAATTAATAAATGTAAATTACACAAACACACCCATGTATAAACACACAAGCACTCATGTGCAACACATGCCCCCCCCCCCCCCCCCCCCCACACACACACATGCCTGTGAACAGAAACAAACAAACCCATACACATTCTATCATAAACAACTTTTTTTTTTTTTTAACAAACAAACACATGCAAAAAAAACATGCATTCTTCTGCTGTATCCATTTTCTTCGAATTCAGAACCCCCCAAATTCTTCACATGTCTAAGCCCCGCCCCACTTCTTTCTTTCTCTCTCACAATATCTTTGTTCCCTCCACATGAGGGAACAGCACTGAGCTGCATCTCTGACAAAACAATCTTTGACACTGAAAGAACAGACAGGCAGAACAGACAGGCAGAAGAATAAAAGGAAAGGAGCAGGGATGGGGGTGGGGGTGGGGGGGGGGGGGGGGGGTAATGATGATGCCAACCAGCACAAGTAGATAAGACATGGAAGGGTACTCTCTCTCTCTCTCTCTCTCTCTCTCCAGCACAAGGAAAACATGGATACTACCCCCCCTCCCCCCCTCTCTCTCCCCCTCCCTCTGTCTCAGTCTCTCTCTCTCCCCCCCAGCACAAGGAAGACAAGACATGGAGGGGTAACCTCCCACCTCTCTCTCACGCCCATGCACACACACACACACACACGCACACACACAAATAGTAAATACTCATATACATTTTGTTGTTGTTGTGCGTTCCCCAGCTTTACACCCTGGGGGTCACCCAGAACATGCACTCTGCCTCATTCATCCCACCTGGGAATCTCTGTGAGATAGGAAATACACTGGATGAGAAGTTTGCGTGTATGACTCTTTTTCAAGCACCTCACCATATACTGATATAGGCAGCCATACTCCGACTTCAGAGGATTTTTTTTCTCCTTTAACAAAGGAGAGTGCGGGTTGTTATGTTAAGAGCTTGTCATGGCTGAAGGCAATCTCAACACAACATTTTACAACATAACAACGTTTAATGTAGGCCTTGGCAATTAGCTGACATCAATAATAACTGACACAGCTTTTGGCCTGGGCCAAATATACTTTTTGACTGCCAGAGTGTAAAACCTTTCATGCCTCATTTTTCTGAAAACTCCCTCACCAACATATTCAATCATTTGAAACTGACATCTGAAATTGTGAAAGGTCTTTGTCACAGTCCATAGGACATTTGTTATAGTTGCATTAATGTTAATGACTTGGTTTTGTTTGTTTTTTAATTCCTGTTGTATTGCCAAGTTTCTGTCCAAGAATTTTTTTTATACATGTTTTTGTTGTTGTTTTTTAACAACACATCCACCCCTCCCAGTTTGTTTAGGTTTTTTTCGTCTAATATCACTAGAAGTGAACAGACATAAAATTAAAGTCAACAACCACACACACACACACACACACGCACACACACACATAATGCTGAGTAATCCACTACAGATCAAGAGCTGACAAAGCCAGTATGCCTGACAAATGGTTTGCTGCTGCTACAAGAAATATCACCTGATGCTGATGAGATAAATATCATAGCTTGTATTGTAAGAACACTTATGAACTGTGGAGTCAGAGAAAGACTGTGTGTGAGAGTGTATGTGTGTGTTAGTGTGTGTGTGTGTTAGTGTGTGTGTGTGTGTGTTAGCATGTGTGTGTGTGTGTGTTAGCAATGTGTGTGTGTGTGTGTGTGTGTGTGTGTGTGTGTGTGTGTGTGTGTGTGTGTTAGCGCATGTGTGTGTGTGTGTACATGTGTGTATGTTCATGAGTGTGCATGTGTATGTGTTATTTTTTTAATCTTATTTTATTCTTTTACTTCGAGGATAATGGAATAAGCATTCATGTGCTTTTTTTCATCCAGTCCCCGTGAGTATGCACTTGTGTCAATTTTGTCATCCGTTCCTACCGGCACACAATGGCCTACTCTTGAAAAGCGGAACAGGTTTTAATGTGTGTGCAAGATGTTCTGCTTGTGTATGTGTGTGTTGTGTGTGGTGATTGTGTGTGTGTGTGTGTGTGTGTGTGTGTGTGTGTGTGTGTGTGTGTGTGTGTCTGTCTGTCTGTCTCTGTGTGTTTAGAAACAGGTGAAACAACAATGTGCAATCAGTCCATGATTTCTTTCACAGACTGCAGCAGGAAAGTCAAGTTATACTTATGTAGTTTCTTCCTAAAGAAGGAAACTTGTTTGTGTGTGATCTCTGTCTCTTATGTAGTTTATTCCTAAAGAAGGAAACTTGTTTGTGTGTGATCTCTGTCTCTTATGTAGTTTCTTCCTAAAGAAGGAAACTTGTTTGTGTGTGATCTCTGTCTCTCATTCTTTCATTCTAGAAATGAGTAATAAAAGAAGTACTGGATGCCAACATGTGATGCAAACCCAAGCTTTCTCTCTCTCCCTTCTCTATCTCTCCACAACCTCCCTCTCTCTCTCTCTCTCTCTCTCTCCTCACCACCACACATCACACACACACACACACACACACACACACACACACACACACACACACTATTATCCCTTTCTTCTTTCCACCCTTCCTCCCACCCTGACCCATCATACACACGCAATGATCCCATCCTAACACCCCCACCACCCCTACCCCTCCCACCATCTCTCCACCTACAGGAATGTGTTGCCAGCAGCCGAGGGCAGTGATGAGGGGGTCTGCGGTGAAGGGGCCGGGACCCCCATAGGACCCACCACCCCCCTCCTCCACGGCTTTGCCTTCATCCCACTGCCAAGCCATCACGGGGCATCCACTACTATACTCCACGATACACACGGCACTGACAAAGAGACAACGATGGCAGAATCTCCCGGGTTATTATCCGGCCTATATATCAACACCAGCACACACACTGTCTCTTCCGCGGTTTTGTTTAGGGTTTTTGCTTTCCTTGTGTACCGTCACAACTTCGGCCTAGAGGTGAAATGTTGCTGTATTGTAAGCATATCTCCGATGAATAATATGTCTTACACCACAAGAGAAGAGAAATCTATCCATCCCCAGGTTAAAGAACATTACTTGCCGACAACGTCAGAATTAAAAAATCATGTCTCTACGTCAAAGGCCTACATAATACACTATACATGTATGCAACCCACACACAGCAAACCTCGATGTCAACACAACCTTGGTCCCACTGCCGTTTCGGCGCATGGGACAGGCAAACTCCCAACTCTCTTCAGAATCAATATTATTCTTGAGGTCCAGAGACTGCTTCCCTGAAAACGAGGAAGATTTTCAATACTGTTCGTATCGTGAGGATGCGACCAGTTCTATTTTACGTCCACTTATGTCAGTTTTGTGTAGCTGGTGCACTTTTTGATTGAAATTTGTTAACGCTGTGTTAATGACATTTGTTTGGGTTACTTTTGGTCCAGTTTTTATTTGACTTGTTCCATCACCATTATAATAATGGTCTCTGCGTTAGTGGAAACAACAAGATAACACACTTCTTCATCTCAAATTAATCGAATCACATTTAAAATGCACTTTCAACGGACCAGAACACGAACATGACAGTGTGTACAACCCCATTTCTCACACGCTAGCCACTGCAGTTAGTCATAGGTGGGCTAGTATAGTGACAAATCTGCTTACATGACTGTACCATCCTCCTCCTCCACGGTTCTGCTGTTAGTCACCTGCTCGCTGCATGAAACTTCATACAGAAAAGCACTTTCTCGGCACTACTTTAGTCCTAAACAAGCACCACCACATGACCTGTTTCCAATTCATCTAATACCATGAGCATGTAACCAGTTAACTTTTTCTCTGTTTTTGGTTTCTCACCAAACACGTCTATCAACCATGACAATAACACGTTTTATGAATTTCAAATCCAACTTCATTTTCAATCCTTGGCTTTAACTTCAACATTCATCATTGGTGAAAGATTTGTGTGGGCGATTATTTTCACTCCCACCAATAAAACGGTCACATTATCTCTTTTAGGGATGTTTCACAAAAATAACTTTCCAAAAGAATAACACCACGACAATGTTAAGTCTTCCAAACTCATACACCTCTTCTTTCACAAAATTAAACTTTTCCCCCCTAGGATTCCTCTGGCTGGCGCTGATCAGCTGCTATGCCAATGCAACAACAGCAGCAGCGGCAGCGGTGGCGGCGGAGGGAACGTGTAGGCTCCACTAGATGTCCGATTGACCATGCGGTCCTGTCAGCCAGACAGGAAACAAACGGTAGCCACAATCAATACAACTCCTGTGATGATGATGTAGGCTAGCTACGTCAGCACTGACTGTACCATGGTGACCGACGACCGATCGTGCAGCGTTGAGGACTGGAGATGGTAGAGACATAGTCTTAAGAGGTCGGAGGAGGACAGAATGATATTACTTTCATTGTCCATCGACGCACGTGCCGTGCTACTACACTACAGTAGAAGGACTTAAAAAGTCCATTTCAACGCAAGGCTGTTGCTGTTGTTATTGTTATTAACTTTACCACAACCATTTGATTTCTATGCAAGGTACAAAATTACTTCCTGAAAGCAGTGGAGAAAACTCAATGGGCAAGGAAACTTTGCACAGAAACCTAAGCTGGAAGAGTTGTTGTTTTGGGGGTTGTTGTTTTCTTTTAAAGGCTATCAAGAAATAAAATGATTAAGAAAACAAAAGAAAGCGAACAAAACCCCGAGAGAAACTCATCAGGGAAAAAACCACCACCACTGTTTCAGACAAAACTGTACACACTTCTCACTGGCAACTCCTGGACTAACAATAAGAACTGAACAACAACACTACTTCAAACTTGTCGTGGCAGACAGCAGAAGTCAAGTGAGGCTGGATGGAGACAAGAGTTCATTATGGAAATTGGGTTGGCCACTCTGGCCTGGTGTCACATCACGTTTCACTAGCGGATAATAGAAAGGTCATCCATTCTTCGTTAAAAAAAAAAAAAAAAATCCAGAAAATATGGCCGTGTCATTTAGGCGTTACCCCCTACACTCTCGGACGTGTCTCAAAACTGGGCGTGTACGTGAAACAATTGACCTCGATCCCTCATCCCTTCAACCGCACTCCCAAAATTGCAGGAAAACTCATCTACCATCCCCCTGCTTCCCTCTAACCCCATTTTCTAGCTTCCCTTCAACCATATCCAGCTGTCGTTCGACGCCTGCACAAGCATACAATGCATGACTTGGCAAGTGCAGTCTACCAGTGTTTGCCTCTGTACCTTCCGATTACTATACAGTGTATGTTCGGCGATTCCTTACGAATAGCTATATACTGCTGTAAATATGTTCTAGGATTTAAACGACTGAACCACAGGAACCACAAATAAACAATGGATCTAAATGGTGAACCGTAACTTCCTATCATAAGTATAAACAAAACCGGTTTGTTTGTTGTTGCTGTTTTTTTCTTCAATCACTGTCTATACGATTACACAAAACTACGGCAACTTGTTTAAAAACAGAAACAAATAAGCAAAACCCCAACACGCATACCACTTTCGCTACTACAGTCATTACAAGCACAGTCCCCCTCCCCCAGTGTGACCTATGCGGAGTTGAGACATTCTGAATAGGCCTATCACCCACAACTGATTAAAAAAAAACCCACAAAAACAATGTCTTTTCAGAGATGACACCAGAAGCCAGCTTTGAGGAGGGGGGGGGGGGGGGGGGGGGGGGGGGGGGGGAGACGCAACACCACTGGGAAACAAAAGAAAAAGGAACAACACTGAAGTACTCCCACTCCCACACTTCTTTGACACTGCCTCACTCACAATTTTGTTTTATACCACAACTATTTCAAACAATTACCCTGGGGAGAAATTATTAATCACTTTTCCAGCTTATCATTTATAGTGATACAGTGTCAACCACAAAACACAACAAAAAAAAAAATCAACTCTCAATTTTCTCTTACTCAAGTTACTGCAGTTATATCCGACCATAACTCTCTACACGAACTAATCAAAGACTCTGTCTATAGCCGACGAACAAAGCATCATTTTTCCAGGCATCATCAAGCTTTTGACAGCCTGCCTGTGCTTAGCCTAGTACTGTCCTCCCTCCAGCACATTTGTCAGCAGCAGCTTGGCATAACGGTTGGGCTTGTTGAAATGGAACCCCTACCCCCTCCCTCCACCCATCCCCCAGTCATGCTCCCCCACCTCCTACCCCCTCAAAAAAAAGCAGATGGAATCGAGCAAGACTAATCCAGTCTCATTTCACACGCGGCGTGCGAGAGAGGGAGCTCCCTCATCATGGCGTGTTCACACTTATACAGTGAAGTCTACATGAAAAGCTCTCAGGCCTCTTCTCCCTCTATACTCGTCTCCTCCCTTACTCCTCGGCCTCCTACAAAACATATCTGGCTATGTTGTTCCTGATGTCTATCTGCTTGTCTGCCGTGCAACACAATCACTCTGGAAAACGAGCGAGAAACCGTTATTACAGCTATCCCTTCTCCATCCCCTCCCCCTGCCTGTCTTTTGATGTTGATTCAAAGAGCTAGTGTATGCCTGTGGATATGCCCGTGCGTGCGTGCGTGCGCGCGCGCGCGCGCGCGCGCGGTGGTTGGGTGTGTGTGTGTGTGTGTGTGTGTGTGTGTTGTGTGTGTGTGTGTGTGTGTGTAAGTGTTAGAGGTAAGGATGAGAAGACAGCGAAGGCAAAATGTGACAAAATATACACTAAGATATACACTGATTCAGCACCCTACCTCCCAAGAATAAACAGAAAAAAACACACAAAAACTTGGCACTTTAAATTCCACATCTCACACAGGAGGATGAGAGAAATAGAAGTCCGCAAAAGCCATGTCAGCATGACAAAAAGAATATGATTTTTTTTTAAAAGGGAGGGGGGGGGGGGGGGTGTACATAGGCAGACATTCACAGAGAGACAGAGACAGACATCTGATAGATTTACAGACTAACATACACACTGTCAGGCTGATAATGAAGATTTGCGAGCAACAAGTGAACCTCTCTCTCATTAGCGCACGCGAGTGCACGGATGAAGACACGTACACACATGTACATGTATACACACATGTACGCGCGCGCGCGCGCACACACACACGCGCGCGCGCACACACACACACACACACACACACACACACACACACGAGATGAGCTACAGGTATACTATACATACATACATACTCCTGGTTCTAGCAGTAAGCTAACGAACGGCACCGCCGCATTCCCGAGAGGTTTGAGCGAGTCCCTGCGGTCTGGGGCCAATTGGATGATGAAGAACAAAGCCGGCTACCTGGGGAGAGACCCTCCCGCCTCCTGCCCGAGTCCTGTCAGACCTCATCGGAAAGGGGAAGCTCTTCGTAAGGGATAGCTCTTTGATCTGACCCTCACCCCACCCTAAGGGGGCCAAAAAAAAAAAAAAAAAAAGCGGGCCGAGAGCGGTTGTGGTGTCGTTAAGTGGTTTTCAGTCGTTAACTGGTAAAAGACGCTCATCTGCGCGAACCCGGTACGTAAGTAACCCAGAAATTGTCTTTAAACAGCTTAGCACACTGTGTTTCTATTAAAAACGACACCAAAATATGCTGATAAAATGATATTAAATTAAATTTATTACCACAACCAACCGAGGCTGCGACCATAGAGAGAATGAATACTCCCGATCTGCATTTTCTTAACCTGGTTTTCCACACTGTGATTGGCTTTATACCAATACAGTTAACAGGACCCAAAACAACGGCAATAAAAAAAAAAGATATGAATCACATTTATCAACAAAGCCGAGATTGCGAATAATATTAAAGAGAATACTTATCGGGAAAATCCGTTGAGTCTTACAGGGTTCAAAGATAATTTATGCTGGTAAGTAATATCAGTAAGGTTGAGATCCATTAATTAACAGCGAGGTCGAGAGTGAAGCATTTTAAGGTGTTCGAACGCACGCCTTTCTTGATACGGTACGTAGCATACCACACGGTGTTTCCAGACCGAAAGAAAACGATGGGTGGGGAATCAATTTTTACCTATGTCGAGTTTTATCACTTAAAGACAACAACCAGTTAACGACACCGCAGACGCTCTTCCAATACGTAGGCCTCTCTCTCTCTCTCCCTCCTCTCAATGTTATCCTAAGTGATATTTTTGTAGCTGACTTTTTGTTATACAGTAACATGTTGTCTGTATGTGTGTGTTTTTGTTTAGTTTATTTTATTTTTTAACCAAAATACTAAGCAGTTCGGCAACCCCCTTCATGTATGGGCCAATGGCCTTTTTGTGAATAATATCATTCTCTCTCTCTCTCTCTCTCTCTCTCTCCTCTCTCTTCTCTCTCTCTCTCTCTCTCTCTCTCTCTCCTCTCTCTCTCTAATCCTCAAAATACATAAACTACGATAAAGAAAAGCTGTTTGCATAAGACAAATAGAGATGTTTTTGTTTATTTGTTTAGAAAAATATGGATTAAATTTTTTTTTTTTTAGTTTACAATAGAGTTGCGCAAAACCAGTTAGCCGGATGGTTCCAAAGGTTAAGTTAATGCTATTTAGCATGATACCTACCTGTGTGTGAACGCACGATGTGTTTATAAAGAAAAACTGGATATGTTGATTATTTTTACTTCTTATTTTGTTTCAATCAAAGTGTTTGCGAGCAGATTCTCTCTCTCTCTCTCTCTCTCTCTCTCTCTCTCTCTCTCTCTCTCTCTCTCTCTCTCCTCCACTCTTCCTCCCCTTGCCCCTATCTTCCCCAACCAATGTCCCTGACGTTCTCTGCTTATGAATCACCCACCCTACCCGTCTCTCCCCTCGATCTTCTTCTAACTCCTATCAGAAATGTGAAACCGGCACAGAAACTGGAAACCAGCGAGCTAGCTCGACAGAAAACATTCTTCGACTCCTGACAAGCCCAGTTTCCTCTTAATCCAAACCTGATGAGCTCAACCATCACTGGCTCTGGTTCTGTCCGTCAAAGGTTGGAGGACTCCGTGTGCAAAATGCAGTTGAGCACTTTTAGCAAACACAAATAATAACCATTACTTTCCTCAGATACAGTACACAGTTTTCTCTTTTGCTTTTGGGTTTTTGTTTTTGTTTTGCAAATAACTATCTGGTTTGCTGAAAGGTCTCCCGAGATGGAACTGATAGATCGTTAGCCTAACTATTAAAGACCACTTCAAAGTTTTGTTGAAACTGAAAGTGCTTGAGACAAGTACTGGACTAGCCTGAAAAGTATTTGTTGGAAGTGTTCATTTATTAGGAAGGGAGGGGGGGGGGGGGGGGGGGTGTTAACTGGGAAGGAAAATTTGAGGACAATCAGGAACATTTCCCATATTTTTTCATTCCTGAAACACGGAATTTGACAATAGTGGTTTAAATAACGTCTATTCAGAAAGAAACATTAATTACATACAAATTTATGTTAAGAGCCACAACAAGCAAATAGCTTAGTATAGTGTTCCTTAACACAGAAAACATTAAACTAAACAGTACTTGGTTGGCTAGTAGACAAATTCATATGAAACAAAAATATGTAGTTCAATGCAGTTTCAAGTATGACAAATTAACTTACCACCTTTTCCTATTTTGCTGCAACCCATTTCTGGAGGAAAGCTATTCATAACTAAATTAAAGAATTAAGCAAACAAACGCAAGCAAGAAAACAATGTACAACTGCAAGAAAACTAGACCAAATTGAATACTTAAAAGACAGAAAAGGGTAAAAAATATATATATTTTTAAAAGTTTAATCCTTCAAAAATGATACACAATAATAAATCGTTTGAGAGAGCATCAATGAAGACTGTACGCAAAACGTGAACTCTCTCTCTCTCCTCTCTCTCTCTCTCTCTCTCTCTCGATAAACATCCTTTTGCAGCAAAAGGCGGAAGGATGGAAGGACGAGTGGAGGAAGAAGAAGGTGGGGTAGACAAAGTGATAGACAGACGAAGGTTCCGTCAAAACAACTTCACTCTTTATTACTCTTTTCTCCGCCCTCCCCCCCACCCAAAAAAAAAACCCCATCCCCAAAGAAGTTCAGTTTCAGGGCAGACCTTGTAACGTTCACAATGAATGGAAAACAATGCGCCAGCACGCAATACTGACGATCGACACCACACACAAAAAGGAAAACAGGACGGGGGGGGGGGGGAGAAACGGGCAGGGAGAAAAGGTAAGGGCCTGAAGATTCAGTGACAGAAAAAAGAAAAGAAAAATGTAATGATGCCAGGAAGACAGCCGACAAAATGTGAGGAAGCTGGCGAGCTGTACTGATGACGACAGGCAGCATGTAACTGATGCCGAGCGAGAGAAGGGGGAGAGGGGAGTGAAAAAAAACCCTACACACACAACAAAAAACCAACAAAAACCCAACAACAACAAAAACCCAACTCAGCGTTCACACAAAAAGTACAGGGAACGTACGCTGAACGATGACGTAGCCGATGTAATAACATACCTCCTCTCTCTCTCTCTCTCTCTCTCTCTCTCTCTCCTCTCTCTCTCTCTCTCTCTCTCTCTCTCTCTCTCTCATCCCCATCCAACTACAGTCTACACCTCAGACACTCAAGACTCTTTTCACCTCCCCCATCCCATCCACCACCTCCAACAACAACACCCCCCCCCCCCCCCCCCTCCAAAAAAAATAAATCCCAAGGACATTTCTTTGAAACGTGCCAGAAGACACACACACCTACACACAAACACACTCACGCACGCACGCACATACGCACGCGCGTCAGGCACAGACAGAAATGAGAGATACAGTTTACCTGCTGTACTCAAGAGATTGACCGAGTATCTGAAAGGATCATCTGTACAAATACTCAACAAATACACCATGATAGATACTTGAGGTAAACATGCATACATATAATTATTATTCCAAACCTCCCTTCCCCCTCCCTAATCAATATAAAGTATTCATATGCCCATGGGAACGTGTGCACGCGCGCACACACACACACACACTCTCTCTCTCTCTCTCTCTCTCTCTCTCTCTCTCTCTCTCTCTCTCTCACACACACACACACACACACACAGTGACACGCAGGCACGCACGCACAAAATGACAAATGTTTTCACAACTTTTACCCCTGCCTTAACCTCATGGTTCTCCACACTCCCCACACCCCAGTAAAGCCCCAACAAGCAAGTTCAGTGTATTCCACAGCAGGGGGGGTTTGCAGGATGGTGGAAGTGGAACACACACAGCCTCCGGTCTCTATGTACTCCCTGTTACACACACACACCCTCTCTCTCTCTCTCTGAATTTCCTCTACATGAAGTCTATGAATAAAGTATAACTTGTACTGATGGACAGTCTGTCACTAGTTTTTTAAAGTGGGGTTGTTTTGATTTGGGTTTTTAATTTGGGGGGGGGGTCTCTTTTTTTTTTTCTTCTTTTTTTTTTGGGGGGGAGCTCCAGTTGTTGATGATAATAATCATCATTCTTTTTTTAAAAGTTATGTTAAAAATATATGGCAATATTTAAACAGTATTAGATCCATCACAAACCAAGATCAGATAATGTTTTACCTGACCAATAATGCATACATAAATTAATATACTGTTTAACTCACAAACACACCACACACACACACACAATGCATGTGCTCATAAATGCACGCTTGCACATGCAGAGAGACAGACAGGCAGACAGACAGAAAGAGAGAGCTCTGAGAGAGAGAGTGAGAGAGAGAGAGAGAGGAGAGAGAGAGAGAGAGAGAGACAGACAGACAGACAGAGACAGACAGACAGAGAGACAGAAAGCAAGAAGAGAATCAGCCAATGACAAGCATATAGTGACTCAACAAACAAAATTTGATTCCCCATTTGTAATAACAGAGGACATCATGAAAATGACAGAAATTCAATCCTATCCAATCCAATCACATTGTTTGCTAACCATGGAAGCCATATCAGGGCTGTCACCATGCTAAAATCTAAAGCTCTTGAAAACTGAAACTGTGTAAAGCTATACAGATTAAAACCCACCTGTCATTTCTTGTACCAATGCCCTAGCCAACCACAAGGGTCAACCCTGGGTGGTCACTGTGTTGTGGCAGTTTTAACCACATTTTACAATGAATGCATAAGATGGGATAAAGCAAGCCAGTACTCAAGAACTAAAAAACAACTGTTGTTTGTGGTAAAAGATGAAAGAACTATGACAATTGGTCAACATGTTAACTCACACCAGTTGAAAAATGAAAAAGATCATGCAATTCAAATCCAACCAAAGGTGTTGTTAATGCCATGAGGTGAATTGATCACAAGCAAAACAATGTTCAGAATCCATTCTGTGATAAAACAGTAAAAATCCAAACTTTTTCTTATAGTTCAATAAGAAAAGCGACTGATGTACAATGCACTGCTAAGACTCTCTACATCAGTATGTGTGTGTGTGTGTACATGTGTGTATATATGCGTGTGACTGTGTGTGCATGTATGTGCGTGCATGCATGCGTGCATGTGTGTGTGTGTGTCACAGTGTGTGTGTGAGTGTGTTACTGAGTGTGTGTGTTTGTGTGTGTGCATGTGTGTGTGTCAGGGGAATGGGGGGGGGGGGGGGGGGGGTGCGTGTGTGTAATGGGGTGCTAATTACTAAACTCCAAACATTACATGTGCGATTCTCCCACTGGAGCCACACAGAAAAGGGCAGACTGAGGCACACCATCAGTGTGCAATTCCCAAACTCTAAGTTAAAGTTCATCTGAAGACTCAACTTGTTTTCCCAGGCATTCTTTTAGGGTGGATCCTGACATGTGGTGCTCATGCTCTCTCTCTCTCTCTCTCTCTCTCTCTCTCTCTCTCTCTCTCTCTCTTCTCTCTCTCTCTCTCTCTCTCTCCACACACACACACACACACACACACACACACACACACACACACACACACACACACACACACACACAGAGCCAATACAGAAAGAGAATGACTGTGTGTGCGGGTATGCACATGAGTGAGTGTGTGTGTGTTGTGTGTGTGTGAGAGTGTGTTTATGTCACTGTGTGTATAAGTACCAATATTGCATGCATGTGTGCATGCAGGTATTTCTGCATGTATGCATGCATACATGTGTGTGCATGTATACAGAAATTATTTAAAAACAAACTACAAACTGCCAAAGCCCATTTATAACATTGAAGCGCAGGGTACACATCACCATGTGCTCACATGAAAACCCAGCAATGTGTTGCAAAGCCCCATCATTCCAAATGGACAACAATCTGAATATTGCATTAATCAAATCACAGACAAATCTAGTCTGGCAGAATCCCACTGCACCCTCTTCATACTGTCCACATAAATGAATTGTTTTCAAGAATTCTGAGTTCCCGAATACATGCATATTATATAACCAACTAATGCTACCCTGAAATCACTGAGCATTAAAAACAGTGATAGAATGAGTACAATATAAAATGTACTAGTTTTAGCACACAATAGCCTGAATCAGTGAATAGGGACCATATGAACAATGATCGTCAGAGTGGTGATGTGTCCAAGTTGCTTTTGACTATTTCAGCCGCTATACTGCTGGTCTCTTGGAATCAGCTTAGTTAACATTATATAGATCAAATTGAAATATAAACAATGAAAAAATATTTCAAGACAACAACTGCACAATTTTGTTTTGAGGTAACCTGTCACAAAATAACACTTTTTTGACTAAGTGTTTTAATACCACTTTTTAAATATTAATTAGGGCTGCCATTTTGGCGTCCATGTTGGATTTCTCAAAATTCTCAACACAACAATGCCAGGGTGGCATCATTTATGTTATTAGTGGACACTAAAGTAAAGAGCTCAAAGTCAAAACCACTGAGATCAATCATGAGGTCTACCTGTCCTAGATTTGGCTAAAAATCATCAAATGGCCGAGCACTATACTTTCAGAACAATACAAATAATGAGAAAAATAGAATAAACACAATTTTCAACGGTATTTTCTTACCTTTAAAACTCCAACTTATTTTATTTCCCCCTATTTTTTTAACAGTAGTCAAAACTGACGAAAAGACAGAAGGCTAATCACCATCAAGGCAAAGAAGGAGAAGACTTGGCAAAGCAAACACTGCATGCAACCACAGCACAGACACATCCATGAATAATGTCTGTATCTTCCAAAACTTCCTCAGATTTTCTTTCCCTCAAACTCGTTGTCTTACTTCCTTCCGTCGTTTTTTTCCTCTTTCTTTTTTTTTTCCCTTTTATTTCTTTAGGGTTTATTTTTCGTTTTGACTTCTCTTTGTAGTTTTTTCTTATCTTGCAATTTTTTTGTTTGTCTGCAGCGGGGTTTTTTTTTAACACCTTTTATTGGCTGCCGCCTTTACCCTTTACTACCTTGCACTACCTTTACCCATACCATTGCTCCAGTGCATGTGCCAGCACTCAAGGGACCCAATTCTGCTGCCAACTAACCTTCCTGACATTTAAAGGCACCCTCACCCCCCATGTCTTTATGAACTATGTCAACAAAACAAAACCATATACATGTATATTATTCAACAACAACAAAACCAGATCATTCATTATCTACTTATCACTTATATTGTTCTAAGCTATAAAGAACAGTCACCAGAGAACACAGGAGTACTTAAGGAGAGCTAGCCGCTACATTAAATCCTGTCACTGGTTTTTGCCCAGGAGTAACGACCTCCCAACAAGTGATAGTAAGCAAGCAATTATGCATGCTTCCTTAATCTCTACAGTCTCTACAGTCCACCTCATAGCCTCTTGTGTAACTTCAAACTTTTCCAGAATAAAACCCCCTAAAAACGTGTTTTACACAGTCAATGTGCTCAATGGTAGTAATCAACATATACAGTTAGGATTGTGTCTATTAGATATGATATGAATGAGGGTAACGTCAGTGAGGGAATGTGTGTAGTGTAGTAGTGTCATGTAGTGTCGTGTAGTGTAGTGTAGTGTGGTGTGGTGTGGTGCAGTGTAGTTGGTGTGTGTGTGTGTGTGAGTGTGCGCATGTGTACATGCACATAAATAAATGTGTATATATATATGTGCAGTGTGTGTGAGAGAGAGAATTTTGGGGGGCTCCATAACTTCTGTGTGTGTGTACATTATTTTGTTCAGCTCCATAACAATATAAGTTTATGTAGTACACATTCCTTGCTAACTTACAAAAATACAAAGACAAGCAGTTTTGAAGCAAATTTTTTTTTTCATCCTTTCAAACAAAAACCTACCAAACAAACAAACCAAAAGTAAAAACCTACTCTGTCCCCCCTTTCTCAAGGCACTTCTATCATAAAAGACCCAGTAAAAGCTATCCAGGTACTACTGCAAAAGCAAGGCACACTGACCAGCCTTATTTTGATACAATTCAACAGGGCTGGGGCAGATTAACAACTCCGCTGGGCTGCAAAGTAACACACCCACCAACTCAAGCAGAAGATCCCAGGGACATTCACTGCTGAATAGTGGATTCCTCTCAGCCAGAAACTCATTCACTCACAGAGAGAGAGAGAGAGAGAGAGAGAGAGAGAGAGAGAGAGAGAGAGAGAGAGAGAGAGAGATACAGACTAACACTAACAGAGAAAGAAAGCTAAGGCTACAACTGTGAAAGAGGCTCTGTCTTTGTGTGTGTGTGTGTGAGTGTGTGTGAGTGAGTGTGAGTGTGTGTGTGTGTGTGAGTGAGTGTGTGTGTGTGAGTGTGTGAGTGAGTGTGTGAGTGAGTGTGTGTGTGTACATGTGTGTGTGTGTGTACGTCTGTCTGTCTGTCTGTCTGTGTGTGTGTGTGTGCATCTGTCTGTCTGTCTGTCTCTCTCTCTCTGAGTCTCTCTCTCTCTCATTGTGTTTTGTGTGTGTGTGTGTGTGTGTGTGTGTGTGTGTGTGTGTGTGTGTGTGTGTAACTAAGAGAAAGTGAGAGTGTGAGTGTGAGTGTGTTGTGTGTTTGTGTGTACAGAAACCGAAAGAGAGACAGAAGCACAAAGAGAAATGGAGACAGAAAGAGAAAGAAAACAGCGTGTTTTGATACTGTCTCAGTCTAATTAGAGACAGAGACAGACAGACAGAGACAGAGAGATAGAGAGTGAGACAGAGAGAGAGACAAAGAGAGAGACAGAGTGAAACAGAGAAAGAGAGAGAGACCGAGAAAGACAGAGACAGAGAAGAGAAAAGAGGAGAGGGGAGGAGAGGGAGAGAGGAGAGAGAGAGAGAGAGAGAGAGAGAGAGAGAGAGTGCGCATGCATGTGCATACATCTTACTGCTGATTTTCAAATGTCATTACTGTAGCTTTAAAATGTTGGAGGGGAAAAAAATGGACTAAAGGCAGGACCTACAGTAAAGAACATTTCACATTGTACAAGGTAATGAAAGCACTACTTAAGTTCTTAACACTACAGTAAGTGTAACACTGAAGAAAATCTAGAGGCAAGTATTCAAGTAAAGACCTGTAGATCTACCACACCAACTGAACTGTTACAAAATACTTGTAACAGTAAACTGAACAATCACATAGAATGTTCAACTTAAAGCAAACAGCTATTCAAAATTCCTCTATCAACGACTGTTAGTGCTACATTACAGTGTTAGTTGAGGACAACAGCCAAACTTGGGCAAAACAAATCACCAGCTAATGGTAATGTACTGTAACTACTAACTAGTGTTACATACAAGCAAAAATTATACTTCATAATCATGATAATGACTTTCTTTGTTTGTTTACCACATAATCATGTGAAATGCACTGAACATCACATAATCATGTGAAACGCACTGAACATTAGCCATGTACTGCAATATAATTTTGTTGTGTGAGGGTGTTTTTTTAATCAAACAATATCATATTAAAGTGGGGGTCTGTCTGAAAGTGGATGACCTCTAAAGACAAATCATCATGAGAGAAACCACTGGGATAATTTATCTTTGTACAGGTGTTTCAGTCACACAATTGTGAGCGCTTTGATTTGTTGCTTTACAAGATTCAGCGCTATATAAATTCCATACATTATTATTATTATTTATTTTTATACTGATAGTATCTAACACAGTAACAGTTCACAAACTGAGTTCTCAAGAATAGTTTTGATTTGAAAATAGTTCCTTTAAGTCTAAGCAACCGTAATGTTCTACTTCTAATATAAAACTAATGGCATTGTACAAGCAACCCTTTTTTTTGTTTCAGTTATCTTCTGAAAGTTCTGCTTTTCTGGCAGCTTTATTCACCCTTTCAACAGTTTCATTAGAAGCAATCATTTATCACTGTGTGAAGAAGAGACCCAGAATAAAGTTACCAAGATTTTTTTCACTCGACAATATTAAAATTGCCAATGTTATTGTTAATGTCAGTTGTAGTTTCATTAAATAATACACCATTACATGATTTTTGGCTTAATCCAAACTAAAGTGTGTGCAAGTAAATGGATTTTAAATCTACAACTGTACAAGGAATAAGACAATTATGCTGATAAGAGCTCATAGGCAAACTGGAAAAATTATCTATTAATTTAAATTAAAGCCATAAGTATGGCAACAAACTCTACAGTATCAAATTTCTGCCTAGGTTAAATACAGTTTGACACATTTTAGAGCATGAATTTGATGAAAATACAAATGCAGCTCCTGCTCTGCTTTCAAGTACACAGAACCATCTGAGTGTGTAAGTTAGTAATGTATATAATATATATTATATATCATGAATAAATTATCTACTGTGTGTCTTAGGTGACTGCTGATTGTTCTTTTCTGCCTGTGTCTGAGATTGTCTAAGTTCTAAGTTTCTAGAAGTAGAACCATGTTATATATGTGTGCTTAGATTATTCCCTCCTTACTTAGACTTAGAGAGCTCTATTAAGTATAAACTATAATGCTTGTTTAAAACTTTTTGTCTCTTTTCTAGAACTGTAAGTGTTATACTAGTTATAGGTATTAACCTTTATAATCTAGTGAGTAGTTAAGTCTTTCTCAGACACAAAACTTTATTAGCTTGTAAAGTTCTAGTTCTTAGTGTTGGGAGATGCAACACTGAACATTCTGTTTACACAGTCTGTCATCTTGTGCCAGCAAACAATGGATCATAATGATTGATAATATTGTGAAATACTGTTCTAAAAGTTACTAAAACTAAAGACTAAAAAGTACTACAAAATTGTAATTTAAATTCAATTCTTAAGTTGCAATCACTAACATTCTTACAACTTTTAAAAAATGTTGGTGGGCCTTAACATGATTCATTGATTAATAACAGTTCAAATTTTGGCAACATATAAAACTGAATCATTATATTATATACATATAAGTTATAATATAATATAGAAAAAAAGGAACAAGTTAGAACGTTCTAATAAATATATATAACATAGTAATGATATTAATAAACTAATATAAAACGCAATCTCATACACAAAATATATTAATATTTCATAATTTATTGAGGGTAAAATTTGGATTTATAAGCCTGAGGCCCTAAAAATTTTTTTTAAAGCCCACAAAGACAACAACAAACCATCAATTGGTCCAATGTCAACAAATAATGATATAGAGAAATCCAAAACTTACACACAAGTCCATGAAAGCTAATAATGGATAGCAGGAATGACTGACTGCATCAACTATTACACTACAGTCTACAGTATTAGTATTAATTACTTTGAAAAGTACATAATATATAACTTATAACTCTCTTTCCAACACACACACGCACTAACACCCACAAACACACATGCACAGTACACACATGCATAGTACACACACACACTCACACACACAATACACACACACATGCACACACATGAATGGAGCACCTATAAAAAATAAACAACACAGAGAGAGAGACAAAGACAGAAACAGAAAAACAGAGTCAGACAGAGAGTGAGAGATAGAGGGAAAGACATGGGACAGACCGATGGACACAGAGAGAGACTCAGACTGAGGTAGGTATAGAAATGGGGTGAGATATGCTTTGAAGAGAGAGAGAGAGAACTCGAACTTGAACTGGAACTCAAATGATTTATTCACAAAAAGGCCATTGGCCTACACATGAAGGGGGTTGCCGAACTGCTTAGTATTTTGGTGGGGGTAAAAGCAAAAGTAACGACAAAATGTTTACTGTATATAACAAAAAGTCAGCTACAAAAATATGACTTAGGATAACAATGTCTCTCTTCTTCTGAAAGCTTTACACAAATATAAAGTGAGGCTGTGCACAGCCTCAGGATGACTTGATGCCAGGAGTAAACAGAGTCCAAATAAATTAGGCTGTCTACTATATTTAACAGGGATGTAATTCTGCCTAACATCCTCAAATACTGGACAGCACAACACAAAATGTACTTCATCCTCTGGTGCTTGCTTACATAATAGGCATACTCATAGCAGCCTGAGGTCATCAATATCATGTTCTCTGCATCTGAATTTATGAACATTTATATCTGATACACCAAGTCTAAACTTAGACATACTTCTTTTCAAATGTATATCCATATCAAGTTTTAGATCTGATAAGGTTTGACATCATGCGAACTTATAAATTGTCTGTGCGTTTGAAATCTTTCACAGCTTTGTATATATGATCACTCCATTGTTGCCATCGGCAGTCAATCAATCTTTGCCTGAAAGCGTTAATAAACTCTACAATTTCCGACTCCTTGATTGAACCAAACAAATCCAAACCAGAGTTCACACAAACAGAGAGAGAGAGAGAGAGAGAGAGAGAGAGAGTCTCAGAAAAACAGTCACCAGTTACCACTGCCACAAAAACAGTCACCAGTTACCACTGCCACAAAAACAGTCACCATATGATGAGTCAGATAGATAGTAGATACTAAGTTACTATAACCTAACACTGTAACAGACTATATATAAGTTCCCAAAAGAACTGAGAAGTACATTATAGATCTATAAAAAGTATAACTGTTATAAGTGGTAGCTTTTGGTGTGTTATTTGACCATCAATGACCTATGACTATGTCAGTTGTGCTAACATTTGTCAATGAATAATTAATGTCTTTCTTCATTGGTCTGTGTATGGCTAACCTGTCCATTCCTGGAAATTGAAATTTATAAAAGCACATATATGCACTTGGTGGCTGTGGGTGTACTGATAGACCATTGATGACCCATGTCAGTTGTGCTGTCTTCCTGAACATCAAGTTCATGAGCCCATGTGTTGCCTGAAACAACACTCGAGGGCATTGCAGGCATTGGAACGTATACTATGTAAGTATATATTATGCATAAGTTATATGACAGACCAACAGAGAGACACACACTGTGACACAGGCACATTGACAGCATCTAATTCAAATGAAGCAAGGCAAACACACCTAGATTAACTGACACATGATCTTCAAGAATGAATGAATTAATAATCTTTCTTTTTCAAGGGCTACAGATAAGAATGTATAGTTGTATACATGTGTATACATCATTACATGTATGTACTTTTTTCATCTGGCCATTGCCCTTAGGGATTATCAAAACAAAAACAACAAAAAACAAACATACAAAATATAAAACCATAATAAACCACATAGACCATAGAGAGAGACCCTGATGTGAGACTGAGACTGACTAGTGATACTGATACAGTGATAGTGCTAGACTGACTCACTGAGACACTCAAAGTAAAACAGTAATTGAGTAAAGGAGGAAAAATATTCAAATATGCACATGTGTGTGACTGTGAGAGACAGAGACTCAAGAGAGAGAGACACACACACACATAGAAGGGGGGAGGGGGAGAGAGAGAGAGAGAGAGAGAGAGAGAGACTCAGAGAGAGAGACACAGACCTGTAGACGACAGAGAGATAAATTGGGGGGAGGGGGATCTGTTGCTCGTCAGCTGGCCACAGTAACACAGATGTGAAAAAACAAACCATAATAATAAAAATAAATGCCTACCTGCTTTTCAAATACTTAGATGAATATTCGTTTTACAAGTCGAGAACTCGGCTCTTCCTTAGACTTAGTGCACCTGCACTGCTATTTCCACAAGTAGCCTGTTGCGCTTGTCGTCTGCTTTCAGTGTTTTCCTTCGATACACCTGCCCTATGTGCATGAAAATTCAACGCTGAAAAACACTCTACGATTCTAATACTTTCTGTTGTATAAAGCACATTAAAAATGAACAAAAACAAACTTTTCAAATACTTTGTTTGAAAAGTTTGTAAACTCCACACCTATTCCTCAGAGAGGAACACAGCGCCGCCTTGCGGTTACCTTTCCATGGGTTAGAAGGAAAAAGATACCCTCTAAATCAAAAATTGAAAACATGTTTGATTAACTACTGTATTTGATTATTTTGATTTCGGTGTATCTTTCATTTCTAAAATCTAGTTTTATAACAAAGTTTTATGTTTTTTTCTTTAAAACAATATTTAAGTCGGTTGAGGAAAGGCGTGTTCATTCCATATTTTATATGTGAAGCTGCACATCCGGCGGCGACATCAGAGGCTGTCTCTGTTGTTCGTTACTATCTTGTCATTGGCAACGTCCGTTGCTGACAAAAACCGAATCAAAATGAACAGATCCCACAAGTAAAACAGTTTAAATAACATGCTGATAACTTCACCGAGGTATTTATGTGTTTGTTGCATTCTTTTTCGGTAGTTATCTGTTGGGCTTAGCAGTTGAGCTATGTGCTGCACACAGCAGTGACAATCCCTGAATCTGACAATGTGGGTGCATTTGTAGCTTTGTTAAATTTATCAGTTCACACACGCTTTAAAACGCAAAAAAACATGATCCGTACTCTATCCAACATGACAGCGCCTATATATTGTTATGTTACAACATAGTGTACATTACAAACCCTTAGCATTTCCTACTTTTGTTTGTAAAGGGGGGGGGGGGGGGGGGGTTTGAACAGACGAGTTGTGGGTTGTTCGAGATTAAAACATAAACGGGGAGAATAAGTTTGTAAACATGATTTGTTTGTTGGTTATCTTTTTGGGGGGGTGGGTGGGAAGGAGGGTGTCCATGCAGGGTTGTTGGTTGTTGTTGTTTTTTTTTGGGGGGGTTGGGTTTTTTTTGTTTTTTTTTTTGGGGGGAGGGGGGTCCTTGGCTAGACAGTAGACTAGAGCTCTAAAGTTGACCAATAAATGCCAACTATTAGTTGTGTGACTCAGACTCTGACAGTCTGAGTGTCTGTCTCGAGTGAAGTTATTTTACTGGTTTTAAGTACATTTGACCAGCAGCAAAAATGCCAATATACTGTCTAATACCTCTTTTACTAAGTCTTTACATTACAAGACAGAGAATACTTAGCAAGTTCAATTCACAAATTATGGACTTGTAATTTAAAGAATTATTACTAGTATTGGATCTCTCTTCGTTGGCCAAAATTGGCAAAAATGCTTTTCCTTTTACACTTTTTTCCCCCTCTTTTGTTGTCTTCACCTTCACATATCCTGTAGTCTAGTAGACCATCCAGGCACCACTGAAGATTTTGCAACCAGCTTCCACCACTCCTTGCAGTTCTCAGCTTTCCCGAAGAGGAGAAAGCTGACTTCAGGGAAAAACTAGGCGAGAAACTGGCTGAAATACCAGAAAAAGACATTGTCGTTGTAGCAGGAGACTTGAATGGACACGTTTGCAAGGACAGAACTGGATATGAAGATGTTATGGGCAGGTACAACTTTGGAGATCAAAATCAAGAAGGAGAAACAATTTCAGCTATGCCAACAGGATAGCTTATGAATCTTGAATACATTCTTCAAGAAAAAACAAGAGCGCTTTATCACCTTCAAAAGTGGTGAAGTGGAAACTCAGATTGACTTCATTCTCTTCAAGGGAGATGCTGCAATGGCGACAAACTGTACAGTTATTCCAGGGGAAGAATGCCTCTCACAGCACAGATTGTTGTGTGCAGATTTTCAAGTAAAAGATTTAATAAGACCAAGGAAGAAAGCAATCGAGAAGAAACTGGAAATTTGGAGGCCCAAAGACAAGAACATAGCCTTGGAATATGAGCAAAAAGTGAGAGAGAAAAAGCGGCTGGACAAGACCATGACTGGAACCAATTGAAAGAAATCCTCATGGAAGCAGCAAAAGAAACATGTGGAGAGACCAAAGGAAGAAGACATTGACAGAGAGAAATGTGGTGGTGCGATGCAGTGAAAGAAGCAATCCAAGAGGAGAAGAAAGCATTTAGGAAGTGGCAGCAAACAAAGATGTTTGAGGACAGAGAGATATACAGGAGGAAATCAAAAGAAGCCGCAAAAGCTGTAGCCCAAGCTAAAGAAAAAGCGTGAAATGAATGGTGTGTTGGACTTGATACAACTGAAGGTCAGCATAATATGTTTTGAATTGCACGGCAGATGAGGAAAGAACGGAAAGACATCAATGTAGCAAAATTTGAAAAAAATGAATCTGGAAAATATCATGACTGAGAAGCAAAATATTCTGCAGAGATGGAAGGATTACTTTCATGATCTGCTAAATATTGAGAAACCTCATGCAATCGAGGAAGTGGAGAAAGTTGAAAGACCTGTTCAAGAAGTGACTGAAGATGAAATCAGAAGAGCAACTCAAACTATGAAAAAGAGAAAAGCCACTTGACCATCAGGAGTGGTGACAGAAATGATACAAGCAGCAGGAGAGGAAGGAGTAAAACAACTTATGAAAATATGTCAGAAGATACAGCGGACAGAACAAATGCCCGAAGAATAGGAAGACAGTATTACTGTTCCCATTTTCAAGGGTAAAGGAGATGCACTAGTATGTGGAAAATACAGAGGAATCAGGATTCTGGAACATGGTATGAAGATCTGGGAAAAGGTATTGGAAAGAAGACTGAAGAGCCAGTGCAATATTGAAGAAAAACAGTTTGGATTCCAGGCTGGCAAATCAACCATAGATGCAATATTTATTATGAAACAACTGCAGGAAAAGTATATAGAGAAGAAAAAGAGCTTGACGCACATCTTTGTTGACCTGGAAAAAGCTTTTGATAGAGTACCCAGAAAGGCACTCCAATGGGCCTTGAGGAAACAAGGTGTACCGGAGCTTACCATCTCAATGGTTATGACTTTGTACAAGAACTCCAGATCAAAAGTGAAAACTATAATTGGAACGTCAGAAAGCTCTGAGATAAAGTAGGAGTGCACCAAGGATCCGCATTGAGCCCTCTGCTCTTTATCCTCGTGATGAATGAAATATCCAAGGAAGTGGAGAGGCCAGAAGAGATCTGGGAACTGCTGTATGCTGATAATAATAATATAATATAATAATAATAATATATGGAATTTGTATAGTGCTGAATCTTGTAAAGCAACATATCAAAGCGCTCTTTTTTTTTTTAATCAAGGACAATGGAATAAGCACCCTGTGCCTTTCCACATCCAGTCCCCCGTGTGCATACAGTTTTGTAAATTTTGTCATCTGTTCCCGCCGGCACACAATGACCTACTCTTTCAAAAAGTGGAACAGGATTTAACGTGTGTGCAAGATGTTCTGCATGCATTCGCACACGGGGCCTCGGTTTATAGTCTCATCCAAAATAGCTGAGAACAGTGATGACGCTACTCAAAGATTTGGCATTTGGAAACAGAGTTTAGAACGCAGAGGAATGAAGGTAAATGTTGACAAGACCAAAGCATTGACAGTTGAAAAAGACCACAGAACACATAGAGAGCAAGGCAAATACCCGTGTGGTGTCTGCCACAAAGGTGTAGGGAACAATTTGATCAAATGCTCCAAATGTCAATATTGGTGTCACAAAAGATGCTCAAAAGTCTGAAGAAGGAGGGCGGAGTATTTGTCTGTCCCAGTTGTATGAATAAGAAGGGTGAAGATAATACCGATGCAGGAAAGGAGGAGCTAGAATTTGAACAATGGAAGGTAGAAGTGGTAGACGAATTCTGCTACCTGGGAGAGATGATGAGCTGCGAAGCAAAATCTGAGTTAGCTGTCAGAACCAGGATTGCGAGTGCTTGGAAGAAATGGAAAGAATTGGCAAGTCTGCTTGGAAATCTGAAAATCCCACTGGAGAGACGCTGTCTGATATATAAGGCCTGCATCAGACCTGTTCTCCTGTATGATTCGGAGATGTGGGTTTTAACAAAAACTGTCGAAGGTTTTTTGAAGAGCTGTGAAAACCCAATGCTACACTACATGACAAAGATTAAATGGGAAGACAGGATCACGAATGAAGAACTAAAGAGAATGTGCAAAGTTCATGATCTGAAGTCTGTAGCTAGTACCAATAGACTGTGCTGGTTTGGGCACGTTCAATGGAAAGCAGACCACCACATCATAAAAAGAGCAATGAACTTCTTAGTGGATGGTCAGAGACCAAAGGGAAGACCTAGCAAAACCTGGGCTGCCTGTATTAGAGAAAGGGGCATAAATAAGGAGGAGGCTCAAAACAGAGAGAGATGGAGAAGGCTCATCAATATCAAACCTCCCCTGGGAGAAACATGACAAAAAAAGGAAGAAGAAGAAGGTGTGGTGAGAATATCACTAATAGTAATACTCATAATCGTCATGAATATAATTTTTTAATGCGAGACTTGCTGAGAGTATAAAATCTTTTCTTACACCATTTATCTGAAAATTCCCCCACTATCATATTCAGTAATTTCAAATTGGCATTTGATATTATGAAAGACCTTTGGCACAGTCCTATGGATATATATCTAAGTACTTGCATTGACATGAGTGAGTTTTTATATTTTGCTAATATTCCTATTGCCAAATTTCCTTGTTATATGTAAACTTTTCTTTTCTTCCAACACATATGTTTTAATATAATAATAATGATAATAATAAATGGAATTTATATAGCGCTGTATCCTGCACAGACAAATCAAAGCACTTGCACTCAACTCATTCTTACACATACAACCAATAGCAAGTAATAATTCTAACAAGTCCAAATGCACGCACACACACACAGAGGTTATACACTTTGGCAGGGTGATGGAGTTTTTGGCTGTTGAAAAGCAGGGAGAGCTATGAAATGAAACAGGAGAGGAAAATCTTAGGTTTGAAACAAATATGTCTTGAGGCAAGATTTAAAAGTGCCACAAGACAATTCCTCCTTCACCCCCCACCCCCACACTTCTTTTTTTTTTGCTCGTCTAAGTGATATCACTGAGGGTGAACAGATGTGAAATCAAACACAACAACAACACTCTCACACACATATGCATGTGTGCGCACACACACACACATTCAGACACACACTTTAGACATAAGGCAGGTGGACAAAAAACTTGAACAGTCTTAGGTTCAATTCCACCCCAACACACACTCACTCTCTCTCTCTCTGTCTGTCTCTCTTCTGTCTCTCTCTCTCTCTCTCTCTTTCTTCATTTTGGGCTATGGCCTAATGAATAAACATCCGAATCTCTCTCTCTCTCTCTCTCTCTCTCTCTCTCTCTCTCTCTCTCTCTCTCTCTCTCTCTCTCTCTCTCTCTCTCTTATATATTTAGATAGATAGATTCTTAAGGGTGAGGACTGGATGTAAAAAAGCACATGGGTGCTTATTCATTATCCTCGAAATAAAAGAATTTGTCATAAAAGAATTGGTCATTGTCATTGTAAAGTTGATAAACCTTTATTTATATAGGCTAACTGTGAAATTCGTGTTTATCAGCCACAAGATCTTTGAAGATGTATACTATGATATATTGTGCACTTTGTGTGTATCAGCCACAAGATTCTTTTTTTTATTTTATATTTTATTTCAAGGATAATGGAATAAACACTTCTGTGCTTTTTTACATCCAGTCCCCTTGTGTATGCGGTTTTGTAAATTGTCATCTGTTCCCACCAGCACACACAATGGCCTTCTCTTACGAAAAGCGGAACAGGATTTTAACGTGTGCGCAAGATGTTCTGTGTGCGTTTGCACATGGGGCCTCGGTTTATAGTCTCATCCGAAGGACTTTTGGGGAGAGTGGAGTCTGCACTGATGTTAACTCCAGGGGAAAATATCCTTTTGAACGGGAATCGAACCCGGGTTGTCAGATTGCGAACGCAATGTTCTAACCACTAGGCTATCCCGTATACTTGTACACTGCAAAATCACAATCATGCTTCTGCCACATGTTGAAATGCGATCTATTTATTCAATTGTTCATCTTTAAGGGTCAAAATAGCCTACCACAGCTACCACTTGTATGTTACTGGTAGGTTAGCTGGCTATGTGAGTATATATATCTAGAGCCAGTCTAATAATAATATTAAACAATGTGCCTCTGATGTCATATAGGCTGCCAACTTTTCTCAAATATTGTTTTGGGAGCAGGGTTTACTTTCAGTTGGCATTTTGTTTTGTGTTGTTGCTTGTGTATGTGTGTGCACGTGTGTGTGCATACATGATGTTTTTGAGCTAACAGCAGTTTGCATTGTAATTTTATTCGTATACAAGTTTGTAACATTAAATTGATCTTGATATATTCATGAAGCAGAAAAGCATATACATGTAATGTGATTTGTTTTTTAATTATTTAAATTCTTTTTTTCCCAAGGATTATGAATAAGCACGCATGTGCTTTATTTGCATCCAGTCCTGGTGTCTCTTTGTGGTTTTGTAAATATTGTCATTCATACCTTCTGGCACACAATGGCCTATTCCTCTGAAAGGCACAAAATCTATTAATTTATTTTCAAGATGTTCTGCATGCATTCACACACAGGCCCTCGTTTTATAGTCTCATCCAAAGGACTCTTGGGGGGGGGGGGGGAGGAGCTGCACTGATGTTAACTCAATGGGAAAATTCCCCTTCAATGAGTATCTTGACAGTGGGTTGGGGCTCAAACCTGGGTCATCTGATCACAGGTACAACCACAAGTATGCATATATCATTGGCTTTCAAGTTTCATATCTGAACAATGACAATACAAGTTCGCACAGGGTGTTTTTTCCAGGTGTTTTTGGCTGGAAAATTTACTTAAGTGTGTTAATCATGTCTTGATGTGCAAGCAAATCACAGCATGGGCATACTAATAACACTACTATGCACAGAGGGAGAAAATATATAAGTAGATGGATGCTTTCTATGCTGATATGCTTCACACATAAGAACTGTCTGATTTTTATGTGTAGATATGTTGTGGTGATGAAAGTAAAATAATTAAAAAAAAGAATAGAATATGAAACATTAAATATTATTTATGTATTGCTAATTACTCTCTTGAGTCCCAAAACTGTATGATTTTTGCACTTTGTAATGTAGTTTACCAGAATGCTAATGTGAGGCAGTGTACTAAAATGAAAATTAGTGCACTACACTCTGATCCCATGCATTATATATATACATACTTCCTGTTTCACTACCACACTACATTATGCTATGCTACGCTGCTTGCTGCATATTATAATCATTGTAAACTGTGCTTCTAAACCATAACAGACCACACTTAAATTGATTGTAATTATATGTTATACTGGAGCATTGTGTACTTAACACAAAAAAGGCAATACATAAATGTATGGTACAGTGAAGCAAACACTAGAGAATAAACAGTGATATATTACAGTAGTCTCCTACAAGCAATAAATTAAAACTCAGAACCTTTTTCTGCCAGTCTGAGATGAATCAGTGATTAGAACTGAAAAACATTTACTGCTGGTGTGACGTTTTTGCGTTGTACTCAGTTTTTTTGCCACAACTTTGATAAGTTCATGAACAACTTTATGTTACCAACCATGTACTAATTCAGTATATTGAAAAGAACAAACAAAATTTAATAACACCGCAGCATCAGTTCACTCCCTGGTTCAAACTGATGAAAAAATTATGTGATGGAGTTGATAGCCTTTGGAGGTAAGCAAAACACATGAATACCGCAGTAGACTCTTATTTGTATTAATTTGATTTAACTTTCAGAAAGTTTCAATTATTTGAATTATGAATCAGAAAGCTGTATGTACATGGCTTTCCTTAAACTATAGAAAGAATACTCACATTAAAATCTGTGCAAGAGTCCTCCATGTCTGAAATGATAGATTTCAGTTCAGGAAAACTTAATCCAGCTGGAAACTGCTCATCCTCAGCATTGCTTTCGCTTTTTCTTGCTTTTGCCATAGTGAATCGTGAAGGATGCAATTTTTTTTTCTCACAGAAATACCAGAGGCTGGTTTTGTTGTTGGCACACAAATATTCTCTGGTCTGTGATCACTGTTGCTTCAGCACTGCACTGTCACACATGTAACAACGTATATTATTCTTCCCATTTAAGTATGTTTAGAAAATGGTCTCCTTTCTTATGAAAAAGGATGCACTGTTTTTTAAAGATTTTCGAAAAACACGTGTCCATACTTCAGTGTTATATAGTGAAGTACATACAAGACTGATGCTGTATCTTGACTGTTCCCAGCTATATCACAACACTGCAGTGTTGCTCTGTCACTGATGTTTCAGAGAGTAATCAAAAACTGTTTGAGTCATGCCATAACCAGCATCCTTGTTTCTCTTCCTGATGAAGTACATACTTCCTGAGTTGTTATTCCGTTTCCCAGTGCTCACATCATAAACACAGGATTTATTTGTGGGTAAAGCTGAGAATCTGGATCAGTGTGGTAGCTGTAGGTCGGTCTGAGTACACACTCTCATCTCCTTCTACTGTGAGTCTGGCTTCAACTTCAAGATATAGCTTGTAATTTTTTTTTCCCAGTGACAGTTTGGAGTCATTGATAGGAATTGCTTGTTCAGGTATTTTATTCTTACGTCTTTTGTGACAAGAAATGTTTTCATTTCAAATATAATGGATTTGTAGTTTTCAAAGTTGTTGCTCTTGTTTTACCTTTAGTTGTTTTTAAAACTTGTTACTATTACCATGAAGTGTTACAGAAATTGGCTGTTAGTTCATTGTAGTGTCCAGAACTTCGCTTAAAAAAGCTGCAAACTCTCTTGCTGCACTGAGCCATGTAGTGAAGGGTGCTGCTTACCAAATACATGCGATAGGTAGCTTTGCTCATAGTGGTGATGCCTTGGACTCTATATACCAAGCTTTGTAGATTTGACTGATTGCATCAGTCAGATGTGTCATAACAGTAAGCTATGAATCTACTAGGAGCCCCTCTCTCTCTCTCTCTCTCTCTCTCTCTCTCTCTCTCTCTCTCTCTCTCTCTCTCTCTTCAGTCACATATTTTGCAGGACCATGAACATAGGTACAAATGAAAGCATCAAAAATACTGTTCAAAATTCTATTGAAAAATTTACAACTATTGAATTAAATACACAAAGAGAAAAGAGCAACAAAACAATTTATTGTTCCAGGTTATTGCCCTTGAAGAAAGGAGTTCATATTGTCTCAAAAAGATCCATTATAGCAAAAGCAAAAATGTTTGATTCAATACAGTACACTACAATGAGAGACCTTGCAGAGCAGTATGCTGCATGCTTAGACATGAGATGACACAAGTGGTGATGACTACAGACTGGTGTGTAGTACAATGTAGTACTGTTGGCATAAAAAAAACACAACAGCAATACATAGCACAGTACATATTCCAATTCAACACTCTTCAGCACAGTGTTTTATTTATTTTACCATGCAAAATTTGTTTTTTCACCTTTCAGGTACAGTCCAGCCTTTGACAAGAAAGTACGAACTATGGCAGCTGTAAAACCTGATCACCAGAACCCCAGTGCCTCCTCCCTCCCCACCTCTGAAACCAATGGCCACCCAGTCAGCAACGGCCAACAACTTTTCACCGTCTGCGCCCGTCTTTGGTCCCTACCACGACCAAAACATCCATACCACGAGTCTTTCATGAACCTCATGTGGAGACTGGTTTTCGCCAGATCCACCAGCCCTGGACCTACTACCTGTTCAGTCTGTTTCAGATCCACAATGAGTGCATGAATGTCTGGACCCATCTCATTGCCTTGATTGCTGTGCTGCACCGATGTTGGGTCTTCTCCTATGACTTTGACATGCTGCATGACCCTTACATGTGGCCACTAGGGGCAGAGTTTGCAACCACCATCCTTCTGTATGCCTTCAGCAGTGGAGCTCACTGCTTCTCCAACAAGTCAGAGCTTGTTCATTACACCTGCTTCATTGTGGACTATGCAGGCATCGGCTTGTATGGCCTGGGTAGCTGTATAGCCCACTACTGGTATTGTATGCATGAGGACATCTTTGGCACATTCCCACATCGATTTGCTGCACCCGTGGGAGTATTTCTGAGCTCTTTAGTGTGTTTCTGCTGCTCTGTGTCCAAAACCTACTACACTCGTCCCTACCCTTTCACACGCCGTATCTGGCAGATTGGTTCAGTGTTGGCCATCTATTCCTGGCTAATTTTTCCCATCATGTGAGTATTTTTCAACCTTTGACTGATTAGTTATGAAACTATGAGACTAAAAACCGAGGCCCTGTGTGCGAACGCATGCAGAACATCTTGCGCACATGTTAAATCCTGTTCCGCTTTTCGAGAAGAGTAGGCCATTGTGTGCCGGTGGGAACAGATGACAAAATTTACAAAAAAACGCATATACACGGGGACTGGATGTGAAAAAGCACATGAGTGCTTATTCCATTATCCTCCGGGGAAAAAAAAGAAGTCATCTGAGCGTTTTGATTTGTTGCTTTACAAGATTCAGCGCTATATAAATTCCATACATCATCATCAAATCTAGAAAAAGGTAATGAAGACTTGTATATCTTTTATTTATGTATCTAGTCTTAGATGTGACTTTTGTGTGTGTGTGTATATATATATATATATATATATATATATATATATGAAGAAAGGTGAGAATGTGTATGTGTGCATATGTGACTGGAGGAAACAAGAAGAGAGTAATTATATGTGGGTGTGTGTCTGTCTTGATCTACATGCTTGCATGTGCTTACATGGTGTATTCATTTCATAAAATGTGCTATGAGCTAAATGTGTCACCCTTTGTTTGCAGGTACCAGTTATACCTATACCTGTTCTTCCAGTACTGGGAGCCCAGCCTGGCAGATCACTTTCTGCAGATGTTCTGGTTCTTTGCTGGTGGATTCTTCTTTGGCTCAGACATCCCTCAACGCTTCTTCCCTGGACGCTTCGATTTTGTGGGTCACAGCCACCAGATCTTCCATGTTTGCATCATGATGACCTCTCTCACTCAACTGGATGCTGTCTACAAGGACATCATGGCCGACAAAGAAGAACTGTATGCCAGTCAACCCCCGACTCTTCTAGGTACATATGGTGCTGTAATGATCGGATTGCTGATCAATTTGGGCCTAGTCTTCGTCTTTCATCAAGTGGCCAAGCGCAAGATTGCCAGGGAGGCCGAGAGGTGTCAGTAGTCCACTGTGAGGTTGTGAGATGCAAGATTCCAAATATCTGTCTTTTTATCTGAATTGGAAGGTGTTACTGTGATCAGCTGTTACTGTCTGAACAGCCACCTCAAATCAGCTATTATAGTACTATTTAATCAGAAATCATGGGTTTTGCCTTCAATAATTGTTTGTCTTTTTTTGGAGGGGGGGAGGGTTGAGGGGGCATCTGTTTGTTTTGTTGCAGGGGGTGGAGGAAACAAACATGTTAGGGAAAAAGAGAAAATTGAAAATGTGTCTCATATTATTTCTAGACACATATTAAACATAACGAATATATGAATAAATAGATAGATAAATGATTGATAAATAACTGTTTTCAAAAAATGGAAAAGGAGAAAATCTATTAAAACAGAAATTGTTTTAAAAGCTTAAGAAATGAATGATTTTTAGAACAAAATAAGAAAAAAAACCTTTGGCAATGTTTTGTTTGTGAGGGTTAACATATGCAGTTATTTCCTTTTATTTTGTGCTCCCATTGTTGTTCATTCTGTATAAAAGAAATAACAATATTATTGTGATATATATGCAGTTTTTGGACATATAATATGTATAGTTGTTCTTACACCAGGCAGAAAAAGAGAAAGGCAGCCAACACAAATTACCCATGAAGAAACGGGAAGGAATGTTTAGAATTGATTTGATTTTGTTCTTCTCAGATCTTTTTAATTCAGAACAAAAGTAATAATGCCTTGGTTTCATTAGATTACTGACAAGTTTATAAAGAAAACCGTGAGAGACCAGATTTTTTTTTCTGTGAAATATTAAGACAATCAAACATTAATATGGTGTATGTAATATTTTACCCCCAAAAATTGTTTTCAGTACAAATGTTTGGGGTTTTCCTCCATTCTATGAGCTGTTAAAACACAATGATAGTAAAATTTAAAAAAAACAACAAAAACATAATGATAGCAAATACACATGTCAGTAAATTGTGAAGTACCTACTACTCAGCTTACAAATTTTGTTTAACCCAATATTTTACAGTTCTGTCTCATTAGAATACAGAAACTATTTTCATGCAATGATGAAAATGGACTATGCTACCAGTGACTAACTAAAGCACAAATTGTCTGGCTTGGTACTTGACCCACAAAGATTGTTTTGTTTCTGTTGTAAAGTATTGAGGCTTGCATTGATACTGAAATATTGGCAAGAACAGAAATGTGAGAAGTTGGATCATAAAATTATTTTTAGAACTTTTAAAGGAAAAACATTGATTGAACTAGGCAAAAGCAGGTGTGTGTTTCGTTGTTGTTTGGGGTTTTGTTTACAGAGTTTTGTCAGTTGCTGTGATTTCAGAGCAAAACAAACTTCTTTTTTTTTTAAGGTACAATGCACAGTTTATGAGTGTTAAGGATTGTTTCTTTGTGTCACACATATTTACACAGATGATATTAAATGCAAAATGATCTACTTTGTCAGTTTGTGATTTACTGATTTGCTAAATTTGTTTTCACAAATCTTGTATTGTGGCCCCTGGTGTCATGCGAGTTTACTAGAGACCCAGAAAAAATCACATTATGTAATTTGATTATGTGCATTTGATATAGTATGTGTAGGTCTCAGCATCGCATGCTTCCTTTGCATCCAGATTTCAGAGAGTGTGTGTTTGGCATTGTTGGTAGTTTAGTGAAGTGAAGAGTCTACAACAAGGTAGCAGTAGTGTGTCCGTAGTCATATTAGCAAATGTGCAAAATGCTTGTGTAAAAAATGCTTAGATTTTCTTATAACCTTAGTTTCAAAGTTTCAATGAACATATTTCCCCTCACCAGCTTCAGGTACTTATTGTATCTCATTCCTTAAACACATGGTGATGGGAGTGAATTGTAAAACCATGATTCTGGATATGCTCCATTAACCTACGTATGTGAGGAGTCTTTCAGATAGTAAGTACTTTTTTTATATAAGTTTTATATGATACCTTCTGGCTTAAGTTATAAAAAAAGAGAAAATATCTTCTTTTTTTAAAATGTTATTCTGCTCTGATCTGCAGAAAACTGATTACATATATATATATGTGTGTGGAAATAAGTGATAGTGAGAGTTTTCGTTGAGAATTCAAACAAAATTGGTGTGCAGATGCGTTTGTAAAAAAATATGTGTTATTCTGATGATTGTAACCAAGTTATTGATCTCCAAATGAGAGTGTGTATCCTGACAGGGTGTTCAAGACATCAGTCTGATCAGAATACTCATTGCGAAGACTGCTATCATCATATCAGATACGGGTCCATAAACATGTAACATGAATCCGCACTTCACAATCAGTTTGTTTGGGGATTTTTTAGTCACATGCACACAGTAACTTGTGTGTTCTGGTTGTCATATGTTGCTTGTTATCAGGGACCATCTATATTGTTTTAGTTAATCGAAATTGATTTTTAAAAAAAGATATGTATCACAGTTTAGTTTGTTGTGCACTTTGTTTTTTGTTGTTTTTTTACCAAGTGTATGGTCTTCACCATAAGATTTATATCAATTTGTCCATGACTTAAGTAGCATTTTATATAATTTTTTTTTTACCATTATTTTGTTTCATCAGTGTGTAAAACCTTCATGTGGTCTTATATATAAGCAGAGCCCCTCCCCGTATATTCTTTTTCTGTCCTTTTTTTTTAAATTTTAATTTTAATTCTGCAGAACTTTACATATGTGATATTGAATAGATATGCAAAAAGAATAGATGACCATTACCATATAGTTGGGGTTTTTTCTCCAAACTCCAAAATGCCCAAAACAGAAGCAGTGCATAGCATTTTAGACATGTACAGCAACAACAACACCCACAACAAAGAAAAGAGAGAAAAAAGAACTGAATCATTTGTAAACTGTGAACTGAATAAGCACTCTCAAAGTGGCTTGCTAGGCCTCAGTATTTTATCACTTCAACATGTAAACTAATTTATGGAAGTTGCTGAGAATTTTAAACTCTGTACATCCCTTTACAAACTCTCTCTCTCTCTCTCTCTCTCTCTCTCTCTCTCTCTCTCTCTCTCTCTCTCTCTCTCTCTCTCTCTCTCTCTTTTTTCATGATTGCAGCTTCAAAAGTATGAAACTATGAAAAGAGCAATCATTATTCAGTGTTTTCTTCCCAGGTTTATGCACACTGCCAGGGATTCACCTGTGAAACTTAGTTCTGCTATGTACAGATTGGTTGTTTTTTTAAAAATGAAATTAGGCAAAAATGAATAAGGTAAAAGATTCAGAAAATAACTTTTTAAAACATCTACAGATTGCCTTGCAGTGTAACTGTGGGTTTTTATTTTCTTCTTATGAATCTGTCCGAATATTTGCCTTGCAGTGTTCAGCTATATGATTTTTGTTCAAAAGTAAAAACACAGTCTGTCAGTTTTGTATGTGACTCCACTTTCGCAATTTGTAAGTGAAACCTTTGTTCCAGATAGAAAATACTATCATTTTCTTGTATGATTTTTATCATGCTTCAGTATCTTCGTGCATTCAGCAGTGAACAATAGAAAGTAATTAAGAAACTGAATAAGAAGCAATAGCAGTGGTTATCTGTTGAAAGTAAGCTTCATTGTGGGTTCTTCAGGGTATATGTTACAGCTTTTCTTTCCCCAACAAATGACATGTGGCAAAATTAGACTGATTCATATGTGTCCACGAACACATATAGCTTTCAATACCCTATTTCTGTATGTTTGGCCCTTAAATGATTATTGTGGTGGTAGTGGTGATAATAATGATAATGATAACTTTTTATTGCTTGCATTTTTTTTTTTAAACAAAGTCTTTTTTTTAACAAAGTTTTCATTTCCTTAATAAATACAGCCCCTTTATTCCCCACACACATAACTGCATTTGGAGCTGGAGCTGGTCTTTTTTCTTTTATTTTTTTACCGTGTTCATTTTTTTGGTAGTGTTTTATTGTAGGGGGTTTTGTGTATTCATAAGGTTTTCTTGTGTACTCATCAGTTGTTCATCCTGGGTTGATTTTTTTTAAGCTGCTTGATTTGTTTAAAGCCCTATTCTAAGGCATTTGTCTTTATGTGTACTGACATTTGGCTGAATAGACAGAATCTCTCAATTTTCTTCTGTACAATACTAAAAAGAATTTTTGGGTCACAGCTGCAAGTTTTTGTTTTGTATTGGTTTCTTCACAGCTCCAAGTTTACTTTCTTTGTGTTATTATGGGAGAAGATTTGAAAAGTCGTTGTTGTGTAAACAAGTTTCCCTTGTTCTGGAAATTCTTTGGTAGAGATTATGCTCTTTTTGTCTTTTTAATCGTTTTCTATTTCTATCTGCTTTATTTTTCAGGAGTATACTTAAACTTATCTTTCTTACCTTTTTTTTGGAGGGGAGGGGGGGGGGGGGGTTGGATCTTATGAGAAGTTAATGTTGTGTTTTGGAGTTAGGTTGTTTTCGTGTGTGTTGTTTTGTTGTTCCTTTTGTTGGTTGGGTTGGTTTTGAGGTGGGGGGTGAGGTTTTTTTGTTGCTTTATATTGGGGGTGGGGGCAGGGGGATATATATTTTTTATGCCCAGGAAGTGGATAGTTTCTTCTTCTGTGTGTACCAAGCCCATTTTTATATTCAGAGTGGTTTTTTTACCCGTTTGCTGTTCAGTTTTCCTTTTATTAATAGTGTTTACTGGATTAGGATTTGCTTCTTTTGGTTGGGAAGGGGGGTGGGGGAAGATAGTAAGGTAAATCCTCACAAGGAAATTTTTGATTTACTAGTAATATGTTAGTATGATGTGTTCAATTTTCTTTCACAATATCTTTTATGTTCTCCAGTAGGATGACATATTGATTCAATTTGTCATTGATATTGGGTTTTTTTTTGTTCCTTGACATATTTTTAGTCTTGGTGTGATGCTTGAGTTTTGGCTGAGCAGTTAACAGCACAATGAATGAATGCGGAAAAGTGTTGTTTGTTTTATTCTCTTTAAGCTTATGTTTTGTTTTACCTTGTTTTTCATCCAGTGTCTATTTTCTCCACACAGTTTTTACCTGCATGCACACACACACACTCATTCACACACACACAGTCCCATCTTCCTATCCCCCTACATTTACATCCTTACATGCTTTTTAAAAATTATTATTATTATCATCATCATTATCCATTTTACTGGTGAAAATTATTCATAACATTCAGCAAATTGGTCAAAACCTGTATTTCCTTTGTACATGAGACCTCAGATTCAAGACCAAGATGTCATTGTGATATAAAATAAAGCCTTACCTGGAACACTTATGTGTGGATTTCCATTTCTTCCATCAAACTTATTGATACACATTAATGTTGACACCATGCTTTACACATCTATTTACTTGTCGTTTTGGGGGTGGGGTTGTTGTTGGGTTTTTTTTTGTGGGGGGGGGGGGGGGGGGGGGGGGGTAGTTTTTTGGGGGAGGGATTTGGCTTTATTTTTTAGGGGTGATTGTTTTGTTTTGTTTTGTTGTTTGGGGGGGGGGGGGGGGGTGGGGTGGTGTGGTAACATTTTATTTGAATAAGGTATTTCTCAGAGTATAGTTAGGAACATCAGGAAGTTTTGTTCATGTACTTTTATAGAAAAATGGTATATTTAATCGATATTCATATTGTCTTTGCTTACCAGTACTAACAGGGGTGGGTTTTTTTTCCTTTTTTGGTGGGGTGGGAGGTGGGTGGGGGTTGTTCAGGGGAGTTTTTGGGAGTGTATTTTTTGTTTTGTTTTGTTTTCAGGGGGAGGGGGGGGGAGGAAAATAGCACAAATGTTATTTCAACTTTTACAAAAATGCTACCCTTCAAAGTCTTGTGGTCTTTCTCAACAACTGTCAACTTTGTCTCAGAGTTTTATAAACAAGTGTTATTTAAGTTTTATTCCCTGATTCAGCTTGGCTGTAAAGACTCTCAGATAGAGTTTGTAACACTTGCTTTGTTAAAAACTTGCAACACTGTTACCTTCTGAAATTTGTGTGCTAGAAGTATTCCCGTCTCTCTTTCTTTCTGTCCTTTCTCTGTTCTTTACTTTCTGCCTTTCTAATCCATCCTCCTTTTTTTTCAGAAAAATCTTTTTTTTTTTTTTTCTCTGTCCATGTTATATGACATTTTGCCTGTAGTGTTTTGTTCCGAGAACCAGGTGGTGAAATTTGTAAACACTGATGTCCATTCTTCTGTGTTACTTATTTGCCCATGTGCTATTTCATACAGGGAGGGGGGCAGGGGGTCGCTTTTGTTTGATTGGGGTTGTTTTGGGGAGGGGGGGAGGGGAGTCTTTGAATTTTTTTTGTTAAGCTTGTAAGAAGAAGTAGGTTTTCTCTTCTGCTATAATACATAGTTTTAAAATAATATACACACTTTCTATCTAGATCAGTCATACAAAATCTGCTTTTGACTGTGTTATTTCCTTTCTCAGTAAATTATTATTATCATGGTGGCTCAGAGTAGAACAGTGGATTCAAGAAAGATTTAGGCTTTGTGAATTGTTTGTGAAAGGGTACTATGAAAGAAGATAAGAATCCCTAAAAAGCAAGTGAAAGTTAACTGATTTTGGCAAGTGAAAGTGAGCTGACTTTGGCAATTTGAATAACACAAAATCAATGTTGAGCTAACAGAGAATAAGTCTAGTATGCATATTAGGATACTTAGATTTATTTTCTATGAGAGCAAGATCACATTTGTGGATATTATTGTTTTTACTGGTATTGTGTACCATTGTCTTTCGAAAGTCTGTTTCTGTTTTTGCATTTGTTAAACGGTGTGTTTTGTTGATATGTGGTAATGTGAGTGCAATTTACGTGAGTGAGCTTATACACATGAATATGTACAGTATCTGTGTTCACACGGTTTTATTTGACATTAGAGCATAACAACTTTTAGCCTTATTTGACTTGGGAGGAAGGATGAAGAGGAGAAACTCCATCCTATTGTCTTTGTAAAATACTTTTTTTGTTATTTGTTCTCAAACTCTGTTCATCAATATATGTGTTCAGATTGTCTGAAAATGGAACAACTCGGATATTAAAGCACTTGTTCTTCACACATACCATCAAAATGAGGTGGCTTTGTGGATGATGACTGTGTGATTGTTTCTTGCTTAAATTTTTTTTTTTTTTTTTTTTGGGTGCAAAGCCTTAATTTGAGTTTCAGCCTTCCCATTTGCAGAGTGGTTTTTTTTGTTGTTTTGGTTGTTTTTGCTTAAATTCCTCGGCTAAAGCTCTGAGGTTCACTATTTGTGAGATTTTTGCGTATGTAACTTTTATTTTCTTCCCACTGTTAATGTAGCTGTATTCCAACTTCAGGGTTGATGTCTAAACATGACAATGGTGTGCGTGCATTTTTTTCTTTTAGGTACATATTTTGTCATCCGTTCTTTCCTGCACGAATGGCCCACTCTTGCAAAAGGCAGGACAGGTTTTAACATGTGCACAAGATGTTCTGCATGCATTCGATTATGGGGGCTCCATTCATTTGACAGACTTTCAGGGGAATGGAGTCAGTAATGATGTTAACTCCTGGTGCGGAAAAAGATCTCCTTGGAACAGGCATTTCGGTGATGGCTTGATCCCAGGCGATGAAATTGTGATTGCAATGCTTTAACCACTAGGCTGTTCTCCCCCTCCCCCTGATTTTCAGTTTAGTAAAAGAATATCGCTGCATGTCAAATGTTCTGTTCATTACTCAGCCTCTGCCAATAGGTCTGAAACCTGAACATTAATAATAATAATAATAATATATGGAATTTATACAGCGCTGAATCTTGTAAAGCAGCAAATCAAAGCGCTTAAACATTAAGCAAACATTACCAGGGTAAGTCAGACTGGTACTAGCCCTCTAGGGGATCAGGGAAGGTAAAGCAATGAGGGGGAGAGAAGATCATGGGCTCAACCATTTTGATGCTGGGGGGGGGGGGGGGGGGGGGGGTAGAAAACTGAGGTTTCTAAACACATACACCCCCCCCTTTGTTGTTTTTAACAGTATGAGTAGTTAGGTTTATGAAGTGTTTTGATTTGTTTGGTGCTATTGTTTTCACCTTTTTGTTGTTGGCTTGAGTATGAGTTGTCTGATTAATATATGCAGTTGTTTTTTTTGATGTATTATAATCATTTTGTGTGCTTTTGCTTTTGTTTTTGTCCAGTGCTTTTTCCCAGGCACCAACAAAGTCTGTGTCTTTTCTTCTCTTTTGTTTGTTTGGGGGTTTTTTGGGGGAGGGGGGGGGGGGTTGTGGGGTGAATTGGATTGGGTCTTCATTTTTCTTTTTAGTTTGGTGGGGGGGGGGGGGGGGGGATCTAGAAAGGAAGGGAGGGGTTTTGGGTTGTTTTTTTTTATTTAGGTAAAGAATCTGGTGGTCATGCTGTGTTCATTGAGTGCTGAAATTTATCCCATATTTCATCGTCTCCGCCATTCATATTTTTATTTTTTTATTAAACTGACTCTTTGCCTGTTAGTCATACTGTTGATTTGATATTTCTTTTTTGTTGTTGTTGTTTTATTAATGTTCATGGCATTATTGCGCTTTTGCTCCTTTGTTTTGACCCAGCTGGCAAGTTTTTATTTTGAGTTTACCTGTCTCTGTAAGAGAGAGAGTGTGGGTGTATGTGTGTGTGTGTGTGTACGCATACACATGTGTGTGGTTGGTCTGTGTGTGTGTGTGGGCGGGGGGGGGGGGGGGTGACAAAGTAAAGAGGGTCAGTCTGGGTAAAGGTGTTTTGGTTGTTGTTTTTTCCATTTGGGTTTTGTTGCTGTTGTTTTGGTGGGTGCCTGTGCTTTGTTTTGTTGTTATAAATTTGGGTGTTTTTTTTAATGATTTTTGTAAAATCTGAATGTTGGTTTTTCTCTTTTTTTTAAATTTTTTGTTGTGATTTTTGAGAGTGGTTTTTGTTTTGGTTTGGTTTTTTTTTGTGGGGGGGGGGGGGGGGGGGGGGGGGAAGAGGGAAGGGGGTTGGGGAGACATTGGGCTGTCTTGTTTGTTTTTCTTTTTATTATTGTTTTTATCTGTCTTTATGTACTTACTGTCAGATACCCACGAGATGGACTATGTATGTAAATTCATTGTGCTGTTTAAGAAAAGATTGTCCATTTCTTATTCCTTTGTCATTGTCATCCCCCTCCCTCTCCCTCTCTCTCTCTCCTTCCCTCCCTCCCTCCTTCTCTCTCTCTATTTGACTGGGGGGGGGGTCCCTGTAGCTGTCAGTTGTGTCATATTTAATTTACTAATGCCATGTAGTTTTCCGTTACGCTGTGATATATATATGATATATCTGTGTGAGAACATCCTTTAGTTTTTGCTGAAATCTTTTAACTGCAGCTGTTGTTGTTATTATCTGCTTACCTTGCCATATGTTTTGTTGCTTACATTAGTCTGTGTGTATGTGACGCATAATGGTGTACAGTAACGCTGTATTTTTTTTGTTCGTAGTGGTCATTTGTCCATTTTGTTGCATGAGTATTGACAACAACAAAAATGGTGCTGTGATTATTTCTCTCTCTTTTTTAAAAATTTTTTCGGTTTGTCTTCTGACATTTGTTTATTTCATTTAAAACATTATTATTTGCACAAATCCCTTTCCCCTATCCTTTCTTTTATTCATTGTCAATCTCTGTCTCTGTCTGTCTTCTCTAAGTGTGTGTGTATGTGTGTGTGTGTGTGTGGCTTCTCTGCCTCTCTCTCTTTTTTATAATTATGCAGTGCACATGGCCTGGTTGATGTTAAGTATCTTCATGATACATACTGACATTCATTTTTTTGCATTCACACACATGTATGGACATATTATGCATGCATTGTACAAAAAAGAGAGCGTATGAATGCCAACACACTTACACATACACTCACACATGCAAGCACACACACACATGCACGTACGCACACACGCATGCACACACACACACAAACACACATCTAATATCACTCATAGTGAAAAGACATTGAATTAAAGAACAAATGAACACACATACACACACACACACACACATGATTGTGTGTAGTATACATATACTGAACAAAGAAAAGTATGTACTTTTTTTTTAACCAGACAAGAAAACATATAAAATCCTTCATGAATCCATTTCATCAGACTCTGGGTGTTGTGGTACTAGCTCTTTATTAAGTTATATCAGGTGTTGGTTACCATAGCATTGATATTTTTTACAAAGAGAGTGGAATAACAATTTTTTTTATAGTAGTGGCACAAGCAAACAAGAAAAAGGGAGCCTGATTTGTTGTTGTCACTGTTTAGTGTTTTTAGGGGATTTGTAATTTTATCCCTTTTTTTTCATTCCTTTTCAGTTCTTTTTCTTTTTTGTTTTAGCTTCTTTTTTTTATCATTGAGGATCAGTTGATATATTTTAGGGAAGAGATGGTTCTAAGAATCTTTTATATGATTTGGGGCTTTTTTTGTGCGAGGCTAGCTTTTTTTGTTTTGTTTTGTTTTTGTTTCTGTTGTTATGAAAGTTTTGGGAAAGGGAGGGAAGAGGGTTCGGTTATGTTATTTTAAAATGAGTATGGCTGTGAAAGTATTTAAATTCCTTTGTTTTTTAGTTGGCGTGTGTATATGCGCGTGCCTGCATGCATGCATGTTAGTGTGTGTGATTGTATGTGTGTGTGCGTGCACATGCATGCACAAGTTTATGTGTGCACATATTTCCAAAGTGCTTTGGTAAACATAATGGTTTGATATGTTTAATTAAACACTTAGTTGTTTGGGGGTTTTTGGGGAGGGGACGGGGTGGGAGGAGCTTGGGGTTGGTTGGGGTTTTTGGGGGTTTTTGTTGTTGTTTTGTTTGTTTGGGGTTTTTGTGTGTGGTTTTTTTGTTGTTGTTTTTTTTGGGGGGGTTGTGGTCTTATTATTGTTTACTGTTGTTTTTACTTTTGTAATTAGCTTACTCTCTGACCTTGGGAACATTATGCTCATTCATTCCTCAAGTTGCCGACAGAGTCTGCCATTTCATTCTCCAACCTTTTTTTTTTCAACTTTTTTAATGCATACATTTTGTCTTGCTGTTTTATTCATATCATTACATTGATTTTTGTTGTTATTTTTACCTACATTTTTCACAGCTGTCATTATTGGGTTGTTTTGGGGGGTTTTGTTTATGAAATGCTTCCAACAGTAGTGCATGCAGTCAGTCTGAATTTGAAACCTCAAAGTAAGCTGCACCAACAGGCAAAAAGATATTAGTATTTTGACATTGTGGATTGCAGCATCAGTTTAGAACAAGACAGTAGAGGGTACCATTGACAACCTGGAAAAGCAACTTGAGTCTAATGCAATCTCATACAACATGCATTTTTTAGGCTCCCAGTGAAAAAAGTGGATATTAAAGAGTTGCATGCCTTTGCTGAGAAACAGTGCATTGAGAATTTTGCTGTCTGAAAATGAAGATTTTGTTAAACAGTGCAGGTTACTAATATTCAAAATGCCTTTTGTCCTAGATATCATTAAATTTCTGTGGTTTAGAACTCAAAATTGTGCTTACACAAAAAATTCTTCCAAGTTTACATTCAGTAGCTTTGCTGACATGTGTGCTTTTGTTTTGTTATTCATAAACTAGACTGCATCATTTGTGAAAGCAAAAAAAACATTTCATGAAGAAAGTTTGTCACCTTCAGTTTGTGATGAATAGCTCAAATACATATTTCAGTACCATTCAGGGGTTGTCAAAAAGTAATTCAGGCTCAGGTAGATCTTACTCCAGTGGCTTTTGATGTGAAGAGTGCTGTATAGATATTTGGATTTTCATAGCCCAGTTCAACGGGCAGCTTAGTGGTAAAAGCTTCGGACTTGTGATCAGATGAACGTGAGTTCAATCCCATGTTGCTAAGCCGCCTAGATAAAGGTATACAGCTGCGTTGATATTGGGTGGATTGGTGGTCCAGAGGACACGCTCCTGCCTAGAAAGCCATTCAGTGCAATTCAAATAGTTTATTATCTCACAGATAGAGAAACTATGAAACAAGAAATCGTGGTGGGTTTGATCGCCATTTGAACCCAAACTTTTCCCCTGACCATAAGACCTTGAGTGGTGGTCTGGGTACCAGTGTTTGGATGAATTAAAAAAAACAGGTTCTGTGTTCATGACACATATAGTGCACATAAAAGAATTTATGGCAACAAGAGAGTCATCCCTGATAAAATTCTGCAGAAAAAATGCCACTGTCATAAGGAACCAAAAACACATGCAAACAGGAAAGTAAAACTAAAAGGGGGTGGTGCTGCTCATGTGGTGATGCACTCTCCCTTGCCCAAATTTCAGTCGAGAAATCTGCCATACTGTAAGTGGGATAAAATACAATACAGTACAATACAATATGACATTGCTTTTGACTCCATTCCCCTTAAATTTTCTTAAGAGGTGACTCAGCTGAGGACCCAGTAGTGAAAATTCTTGGACATACATAAGAAATTAATCCACCTTTCTTTAAAGAATAAGTGAAGTTACAGCCTGTGGTATGGATGACATTAAAAATATGTCCAACATGTATTTGAGGCTTTAGTGGCTCATAAGATTATGCAGTTGACCAATGGCCGACATGTTGTAGTGTATAGGGAGTGCTCCACCATGTGGAGAACTAAAAGTCCAACCCAGGGCACAACATTATCTGTGGATTTTGGGCACAAGTGTTGGTCATATCTTAAAACCAACGAATTTCAGAGAAAGATAAAGGAAGTACTGGAAATCACCAACATAGCTCCCTAAAAC
>CM054150.1:24690606-24708295 GCA_028751875.1 Rapana venosa
TTTTTATTTTTTGTGTTTTGTGAGTGTGTTTTTGTTGTCTGTTATGTGTTGTGTGAATGCGTGTGGTGTGTGAATGCGTGTGTCGGCATTCCAACAGTCGTGAATGCTGGAAATCTTCTCCACTACCCAAAGCTCTGTTGCAGTGCCCTCTAAATTGCTCTCCTTCTGTAACGGAGCCTGGGTAGCGGAGAAGGTTTTGCACAGACTTCTGGTGTATTGTAAGCAAACTAGCATCAAAGTATTCACTATCATTTCACACAATGGTATCATAGAAATTCTTGTTTATGACAAAGGAGTAACTTTATTTTTTGTTTCGATGGATGATTCCGTAATGTACCCAGCAACTTTGAAAGCTAATTTCTCTGCCATGTTGGTTCCACAATAACTGTAACTTGAAATCTGTGGGAAAGATAGTACTAGGCTACAACTAGCGGTAAAACTTTTTACAAAGGCAACTATCTTTGCAACAGGTCAAATGACTCATCTTCAATACATTGCTTGTCACATTGTTTACAGAAGGATATTTTTCGTTTGTTGGTTGTTTGTAGATCATGCTATTCAGAGGCAAGTCCGGCTGTTGCACTCATGAACATCAAGGAGAAAAAATACACCTGGGTTGGGCTTTCACCCTTTTTTTTCTTGGTCCTTTGTTTGATTTTTTTTTTTAGGAGGGGGGGGGGGGGGGGGTCTTCTTTCAGTAGGGAGTTAAGCTGCACCTCAGCCGCTTAAACTCTTGAAGTCAAAGCCAAATTTTTATTCCCAGATGATACATTGAATAAGCAATGCATTTACTCTCTAGCTGTCGATCTGTGTTTGTGTGCAGGGTGCCTAGGTACTACTAAAAGTTACAAAAAATAAAGTTACTCCTTTGTCATAAAATGCAATATAAATCCAGAAGTTTTAATATTTGCCAGCTATGTGACAGTATTCACAAAGAGATCTATGAACCCAGACAACCATCCCCTTAACGTACCCTTCAAGTACAGAACGAATTTAACTCCTTTTTATCCAGCTAACGGATGTGCGTTATCTAAGTCTCAGTCTGGTCCCCAATTAGCCTACATCAAGATGAACTGATACTGATGGTCTGTACTGAAACCATGGTGTGTGAAGGGGTTACCCATCCAAGGCTTAACCAGGCTTAACACTGCTTTGACGGGACGGGATAGCCTAATGGTAAGAACATTGCGCTCGCAATCTGACAACCCGGGTTTGATTCCCGTTCAAGGGGATATTTTCCCTTGGAGTTAACATCAGTGCAGACTCCACTCTCCCCAAAAGTCCTTTGAGGGCATGCAGAACATCTTGCGCACACGTTAAATCCTGTTCGTAAGCTTTTCGTAAGAGTAGGCCATTGTGTGCCGGTTGGAACAGATGACAGAATTTACAAAACCGCATACACACGGGGACTAAATATAAAAAAGCACATGAGTGCTTATTCCATTATCCTCGATATAAAAGAATAAATAAATAATTAACCTGGGAAGAGCCCCTGCTCTGACCAATGAGCATGAGCTATCCCCCCCCCCCCCCCCCAATGTGCTTTGAGCATTGAGCATTAAGCGATTTGATTTGTCTGTGCAAGATAGTGCTATATAAATTCCATTTTATTATTATTATTATTTATCGTTTTGTCTTTTGTTATTTTTTAATGTAAGAGCAATACAAATTATTATGTAATGTGTTATCAGGCTTCATGTTTTTGCTGCCACAGCAGGGGTATCAAAACATTATTTGTTGTTGTTGTTGTGGCTGCCAAGAGACATTTTTGGCCATGTGCCCTTTACATCAGGGGTAAGCCTTCTTTATTTTCATATTTTCAAGTAATGTATTCAGCCCAAGATAACGTAATCACAATGCACAAATAGCTAATTTCAAAGCAGATAAAGAAATCGAGAGAAAAAAGAGGAAAATACATGTTTTATACATATATGTTTCAGCTAATACATGAACTCATAATAATTATGGTCTTTATTTATTTTATTTGTTTATTTATTTAATTCTTTTATATCGAGGATAATGGAATAAGCACTCATGTGCTTTTTTACAGGCAGTCCCCCTGTGTATGCGGTTTTGTAAATTGTCATCTGTTCGACCAGCACACAATGGCCTACTCTTACGAAAAGCGGAACAGGGTTTAACGTGTGCGCAAGATGTTCTGCGTGCGTTAGCACACAGGACCTCAGTTTATAGTCTCATCCAACCACTTTAATACAAATATTTGGACTTTAAAATTTACACACACACATTTTATATTTTATTTTATATAAAATATTTAATATATATATATATATTTTATAAATTTTATATATTATTTTGGTGTGTGTGTGTTGTTTTGTGTGTGTATGCTACATACATAATACATACATACATACTACATAATACAACTTTCATACATTACATACATAATGACAGAAGATTGGGTTGGGGAAAAAACAACCATATAAAGAAAATCAACCCCCCTTCCCACCCCACCCCACCCCCCCCCCCCCCCCCCCCCCCCCCCCCCCCCCCCCCCCCCCCCCCCCCCCCCCCCCCCCCCCCCCCCCCCCCCCCCCCCCCCCCCCCCCCCCCCCCCCCCCCCCCCCCCCCCCCGCCCCCTTCCCCCACTTGAAAATGGGGGGGGTAAGTATTACTGTGTCGGGAAAATGTGTAGTTTTATCGGGCCCAAGTGAAAGGATGGGCCCAGGGGTTTTTGTTTAAAGGGGTTATCAGCCCCGGAAGAAAAAGGAAAGGGGCTGCGGGGTGAAAACTAAGGTTTACAAATGGTTCCACATATTTCTTTGAGCAATTGGTTGATGCACATCAGTAAAATTGTAAACATGTGTCAGCAGACATTTTAATAGTTATAGAAGGATTTTTAATACATTTTCGGGAAACTTTTAATACACACACGCGCACCCCCAAAACAAAACCACACACCAAAAACCCCAACACACAACAATATTTTAAAAATTTTATATATATATATTATATTTTTATAATATTATATATTTTATTATATTTATTTTTATTATATATATTAATTATATATATTTTATATATAAAATTATATATATATATATATATTTTATATATATTTATTTATAAATTGCTACATCATAAATACAAAAATGACAGAAAATTTTTGGAAAAAAAAAACCTTTAAAACAAAAAAAAAAAGACCCCCCCACCCCACCCCCCCACCCATAAAAAAAATGGGGGGGTAAGCTATTACTGTGTCGGGAAAAATGTGTCAGTTTTTTAGGGAAAGTGAAGGTTGGCAGCGGGGTTGTTTAAGGGGTTTTAATCACCCCGGGCAAAAGGAAGGGGCCCTGCTGGTGAAAAACCAAGTGTTTCAATGGTTTCCCAAATGGGCCTTTTATGAGAAAATTGCAGTTGTTTGACATTCAGTCAATTCCCATAAAGTCTTTGTCACGCAAAAGTTTATAGTTATAAAAGGATTTAATACATAAAATTGGACTCAAAATTCCCACACACGGCACACCACCACAAAACACAAACACAAAAACACACCAACAAAACCAACAAAACAACATATATATTTTTATATATATATATTAAAAATTTTATAAATATTTTTAAATTTATATATATTTTTAATATATATTATATTTATATATTTATATATTATTGCATCTTACAACATACAAAAATGACAGAAAATTGTTGAAAAAAACAACCATAAAAACAAAATAAAAAAAAGACCCCCCCCACCACCACCCCCACCACATGAAAACTGCAGGGGTAAGCCTATTACTGTGTCAGTTTTATCAGGGCAAGCTGACATGCTGGCAAACTGTGCATTTTAGGCAGCTGGGTTGATTAACGGTTATCAGCACCAACAGAACAAGGCAGAGGCCTGCTGGTGATAACCTAAGTGCTACAAATGGATTCACATAGTCCTTATGAGCAATTGCAGTTGATGCACATTCATTCAACCCCTGATAACAGTCATGTCACGCAGACAGTTTATAGTCTCATCCAAGGACTTTAATACATATACGTGGACTCTAATACAGACACACACACACACACACACACACACACACACACACACACACACACACACACACACACACACACACACACACTATAATATATATATATATATATATATATATATATATATATATATATAAGTGAGAGGCTGTATGACCAGTGGTTTTTCCACTCATGGAATTCCACTTTACAGCTTAGTCTTTAGTGATTGACTATGACTCTCTGACTAGGAGGCTTGACTTGCACAGTCCTTATGTGCTGCAGCCCTGGGGGCTGGTTGGCCTTTGGAGAACATCTCCAACGCTGACTGTCCTTATGCCCACTTGGCCGAGAGAGTGGGGATGTACTGTGGGCAAGGCATCTCCACTATAATCAATTTTCTGCCCAATTTCCGAAACAGCAGCTGCCTCCTTTCTTTTCTTTTCTTTTATTCATTTTTTTTCTTTTTCTTTTATTCTTTTATTTCGAGGATAATGGAATAAGCACTTACGTGTTTTTTTTCATCCAGTCCCCGTGTGTATGCAGTTTTGTAAATGTTGTCATCTGTTCCCACCGGCACACAATGGCCTACTCTTCCGAAAAGCGGAACGGGTTTTAACGTGTGCGCAAGATGTTCTGCGTGCGTTAGCACACGGGACCTCAGTTTATAGTCTCATCCGAAGGACTTTAATACACATATGTATATATATATATATATATATATATATATATATATATATATATATATATATATATATATATATATATATATATATATATATATATGTATGCATACATACATACATACATACATACATAACTGACAGAAGATTGTTGGAAAAAACCAACCATAAAAACAAAATCAAAACCCCCCCCCCCCGCCCCCCCCCCCCCTCCCCCACATGAAAACTGCAGGGGTAAGCCTATTACTGTGTCAGTTTTATCAGGGCAAGCTGACATGCTGGCAAACTGTGTACATTGTAGGCAGCTGGGTTATCAACGGTGATTAACGGTTATCAGCACCAAAGGCCTGCTGGTGATAACCTAAGTGCTACAAATGGATTCGACATAGTCCTTATGAGCAATTGTAGTTGATGCACATTCAGTCAATGCCCCACTCCCCCTGACCCCCGAGACTTTATTACACAGAGAACGTAATTTGAAACTTCAACTCCTGTGCTTTTCGGCACAAATGAAGCCATACACTGGAAGTAAAGAACTCATTGTATTCGTATATTCAAGTTCAGCTGAAAGAGCTCAGAAGTAGTTTTGCCAGTCTGAATTCATTCTTGCAAAGTAGGCTAGGTGAAATTGTGAAGCATTCAGTTGAGAGCCTGTACTTTAAAAACTCAAGAATTTTGCCAGATAGCCTAGTGATTAGAGCGTTGTGCTCCTGGTCAGACTGCCCGGGTTCGATTCCCCTTGCCTCCTGGAGTTAAGATCAGTACACACACACACACACACACACACACACACACACACACACACACACACACACGAAACCCATCAAATGAGACTATAAACCGAGGTCCCGTGTGCAAACCAACGCAGAACATCTTACACATACAACCTGTTCTGCCTTTTGGAAGAGTAGGTAATTGCGTGCGGGTAGGAACGGACCACGATTAAAACAAACAAAACAAAAACAAAAAAGCCCATGCACTCTCATGCGTCGTGTTTAGACATCATTCCCGAAAGTGGGAATGCAGCTACCTTGATTATTGATGGGTTAAAATAATATAAAAAGTTGCATATGCAAAATATCCCAACTGGTGACTCTCGGGGGTTGGACTGCTCCCGACACCTGAGCATCAAACATGCCTGAAATACACGACAAAAAACAAAAAAACAAAAAAACAGGAATGGTCAACACTGAGCAAAGACAGTGTGATAAGACATTGGATCTTAATGTGAATGTTGTTGTCGTGGTCGTCGTTGTTGTTGTTTGTGTACGTTTCCTAACTTAACATCCTGGGAATCACCCAGAACATGACTGACTCACTCGTCCCGGAGGGACGGGATAGCCTAGTGGTTAGAACATTGCGCTCGCAATCTGACGACCCGGGTTCGATTCCCGTTCAAGGGGATATTTTCTCTGGAGTTAACATCAGTGCCAACTCCACTCTTTCCAAAAGTCCTTCGGATGAGACTATATAAACCGAGGCCCCGTGTGCGAACGCACGCAAAACATCTTGAGCACACGTTAAATCGGGTTCTGCTAATCGTAAGAGTAGGCCATTGTGTGCCGGTGGGAACAGATGACAGAATTCACAAAAACGCATACATACGGGAACTGGATGTAAAAAAGCACATCAGTGCTTATTCCATGATCCTCGATATAAAAGAATAACAAAATTTAAAAATTTAAAAAGTAAAATCCCACCTGGGAATCCCTGTAAGATTGGAAGTACACACAAGATGAGAAATTTGAGAGTAGGACTTTTTTTTTTTGAGTACCTGGCTACACAGGCAGCTATACTCCGACTTCAGGGGATTTGTTTTTCTCCGTTCAAGAAGAGTACAAGTTGTTATGATAATATGAGCTTGTCATGGCTGAAGACAGCCTCAACATAGCCTTTTTCAACATCACAAAATATTAATGTAGGCCTTGTCCCTTGGCTGACATCAAGAACTGGCGAAGCTTTTGGCCTGGACCTTTTCTGTCAATGAGATCATCCCATCCAAAAACTTGTTAGGAAGTATGTGTGTGTGTGTGTGTGTGTGTGTGTGTGTGTGTCCATGTCAATAGAGTGTGCCCATGTTTGTGCTGTAATAACTTTTTCAGAAAATATATGCTACATATTTAGGCTACTTGAAATACGTGTGTGTGTGTGTGTGTGTGTGTGTGTGTGTGTGTGTGTGTTCTATAGTTTGACATCTCTTCACTAAAAGATTATACCAGATCAAGAATTGAGCGACAATGAATCCAAGACAAACGTAAAATGAATTATGAATATTGTGATCTAATTGTCATTGAAATGCGCTTTGAACATTATTAATTTTAATGAAAAGGCGCAAAATAGAAAATGTTACCGTCACTAGAATGTGTTTTAATTCAACAGAATGGGTACCAGTGTGTGTGTGTGTGTGTGTGTGTGTGTGTGTGTGTGTGTGGTGTGGTGTGTGTGTGTGTGTGTGTGGTGTGCGGTGTGTGTGTGTGTGTGTTGTGTGTGTGTGTGTGTGTGTGTGTGTGTGTGTGTGTGTGTGTGTGCGCGCACAAGCCATTTAGTGCATGTGTTTTGATTTGATTATATATATATCATCTGTCCTAAACTGTGGTCTTTACCTTACTGTGTGCTTGTCACTGATTGATTAACTGATTGATTGATTGATTGATTGTGTGTGTGTGTGTGTGTGTGTGCGTGCGTACGTGCGTGCATGTGTACTTTTGCGCGCGTGTGTGCTGGGTGCGTACGTGAGTGTGTGCGCGCGGGTGAGTGAGTGCGTGTATATGTTTGAAATTGTTTTGGATCGTGAACATGTATTGTGTAGCATATTGCATTCTATCGCACAGGCCTACTTCTTTAATCAGTCAATAGCTTTTTCCTGTGTCATAGTTCATGGTCTTTTACCACTTTTATTATTGTTGTGCACTTCTCCATGCCCTTGACGGGTTTTCTAGGATAAACATAACGAACTACAGAAGATATGGTTTCGAACTTGTTTTCACCGGTACATAGATAATTTGCACAGCCTTGATTTTGGGATAAGTATCAAATGAGGTGACAGCCGCTATATGACTTCTAGGTCAGGTGGCAATAAATAGTATGATTCGATCCAGTTGTGTCTCCCTTAAAATTTATGGGGTGATTATAGTATTCTTGACATTGTTTTGTACTTTGGCTAGAGTTCCGAAGTTCACCAATGGTGAGACTTGCGTATGCGACTGTTGTTGTTGTTGTTTTTTTAACCCACAAATAATATTAGTCGCATTCCGACTTCAGGGATACAATTGGGAATTGAACCTACCAATTTTTGGCTAGGACAGATGGGAGGCACCTTCCTGCTCTTTCCGATTTTCAACTGTCGTGGGTTCTTTTGGCATGCATTAAGTCCGTAGGTATAATATATATAGGTCCGACTGGTTTAGTCTCCTCCGAAAGACTTGACATCCAGCACGATTTTCCCCCTTCAAGCGGAGAAGAAAAGGCAAGGCTGGGAATTGAACCCAGAACCTCAGTTAGGCCGGAGAACATCTAAACCGTCCTGCCACCTTCCTCCTTAGAAAGATGGGTTTACAAACACTCAAAAGTATTATCAAAACTGAAGGGTAACAGACAATGAATCTTCTTTTTTGTTCCTGAACTAGTTAGTACCATTGATTTGATGACATTTTTGCCCCATACAATCCTTTTTCCTACCTCTTAGTTCGCCACATTCCGACTTCGGGGATGATGTCTCTGCACATTAGAATGCTGTGTTTTCAGTTTATTATCAATTCCTATCGGCGTCTTCTTCGAAAGTTAGAATGGGATTATTGATGTGCGTGCATGATTCCCTCAACATGTCATAGGCCTAACGTCGGGGGACGGGATAGCCTGGTGGTTAGAGTGATGTATTCGTGATCTGCTGACCAGGGTTCGATTTTCGTTCAAGAGGATTTTTCCTCTGGAGTTAACATCAGTTCCGACTCCACTCTCCCCAAAAGTCCTTTGGATGACACTATGAACCGAGGCCAACGAACGCAGAACAACTTGCACACAAATTTAAAACCCCTTCCGCTTTTTGAAAGACTGTGCTGGTGGGAACGGATGACAAAATTTACAAAACTGCATATACATGGGAATTGGATGTAAAAAAAGCACAATAGTGCTTATTCCATTATCTTCAAAATAAAAGAATACAATAAAATAAAAAATAAATTAAAAATGTGTTCTCCCGCAAGGATGCTTTCTCTGTTGCACACGTGCGTGAGTGTGTGTTAGTCAATATGTGTGCCTACGTGTGCGCGCACAAACATACATGCATGTTCACAGAGAGAGAGAGAGAGAGAGAGAGAGAGAGAGAGAGGAGAGAGAGAGAGAGAGAGAGAGAGAGAACGTGTGTGTGTGGGTGTGTGTGTGTGTGTGTGTGTGTGTGTTGAAACTGACATATGTGCACCCCCTTTCTCTTCTAACTGGTGCGAGATTAATTACATTTTTGTCTGATCGAAGGCATTAAAGGATAATTATTTTGTAAAGTCATGGTCAGAGAAGGTACAAGGAAGTAATAATAATGATAATAAATGGAACTTATATAGCGCTGTATCTTGCACAGACAAATCAAAGCGCTTGCACTCAACTCATTCTTACACAGTCATGCAACCAATAGCAAGTAATAGTTCTAACAAGTCCAAATGCACACACACACACACACACACACATACACACACACAGCAGGGATAGCTATGAAATGAAACAGGAGAGGAAATTCTTAGGTTTGAAACAAATATGTCTTGAGGCCAGATTTAAAAGTGTCACAAGAAGGTCTTTGGCGAAGAGAGATAGGGAGGCACAAGGAAGTAATGAATGCACATTGTATCTATTGTATCCGAATTACAAAATATGTTTCAAAACACCCCCCCCCCTCCCCCACCCTAGGAATGCCAGAGGCTTATCAGTATAAATTGTATCCCCACCTGCTACATTCTATGCTGGGAACTCCCTCTTTTCTACCCCTCTCTTTGTTTCTGCCTTGTTCCTATTTTTCCCTGTCGTCTCCTTGTCTAACTTATGACTTCTAGGTCCATTCCCCAGCCCCCCCCCCCCCCCCCCCCCAGAAAGACTTAAAAAGATAACAATTCTCTCCCATGCCCAAGTCGGGTGCGCTGGGCCTGACTTGACAGGCACTTAACGGTAGCGCAGCGAATTTTTGCTCACGTGACAGAAAACATTTTCCACATCCCTCGTCTAATATCACTGAGTGTGAACAGACGTTAAATTGAAGACAACAACAACAACAACAAAGTAGTTGCTGTCTGAGCGTTTGAAAGAGAAGAAGAGGAGGTGAAACTGGAAAAAGGCATTTGTAAGTTGCCATGTAACAATAATTTTGTGATTTCATTGTTTTAGAATCAGGTGTAGGCCTATTAATCATTCATTGCCGATTGAAACAAGAGGAGTGAACAGAATTGAACGGGGAAAATCGTCTTTGTAAAACAAGGTAACACAATACGACAGGCCGTAAGTTTCACTTTATAATGGAATGTCCAGAGTTTTCTGAGCTTTGGGAAAATGCTCTAGCCTACCTCATGAATATCTGTGTCCAAAATGTTCATATTTTTGTATTTTGTTCTTTTCTGATAAAAAGTTGTTAAAAGTGCGCCAGTCCCTAGGGCCTAAGCCCTAGACCTAAATCGGAAATATCCGATGGGACGTAGGCCTAAACAAGAACAACTGCGCCATGTCCTAGTCAAGAGTAAAAGATGCATGAAACTGATGAAAGGGTTGACTACATTTTTATTTCTGTCACATGCAGTGCTGTAAATGTGTGTGCTAATGCAGATTTTAGATGCCTATACGGTACAGTTAATTTTGTTTACTGAAATCCTCCAGGCCCACAGAGGGTGTGTATGTGTGTGTGTTGTATGGCAGGCCTAGTGATCAGATCGGCACCTTAGGTTTCAAATCAAACATTAGCGCGTAAGCTACTGTAAACACACACACACACACACACACACATACACGCACAGCGACACTGACTTACTTCTTCCTACTGTCTTCATCACACGTTCCACGCGTGTCAGCCCACAGGAAAGGGGTCTGTTGGGTATATCTGTTTAATTTAAATCGGTTTGCTACAAGTCATTGTCGGTGCATTACCAACAAGAATAACCACACCTGATGATATGATAGCAGCGGTAACGAGCAAAAACCAGACCTAAGTACGTAGCCTACAGAAGAAAAAAAAAGCCTACTTTCATGGCTTATTCTGCCATGATTATTACTCTTGCCTTGGCATTTCGAATTCACAGTCCAGAAGGTTATCACTGCTTCTTTGATCTAACCCTTGAGAGATAGACCCTTGTGCGTGTTCATTCTGAAAGTCTGAAAGTGATCATGATTAGTGCAAAGCCAATCAAAGCAAAGCACTCCATCTGAGTGCATTGAAAGATAAGATAGGCTATATCTTAAGTGTAATAAGGATAGCAAATGACAACACTGTAGACCTACGCACTGTAAGTATATAAGAATGAAGGTTAGACATTGGACAGACAAGTGAGCTTACTGAAGTGAATTGGAATAGACCCCTGACAGGTGAGTTGCAGTCCCAGGACATTGATCCTTAACGGAAAACATGAGTTGCAGTCCTAGGACATTGATCCTTAACAGAAAACAGATCACACTGTGGTCAGTGTGGAACCCAAGATGAATTAATTGGTGGGTAGACTATGCAGCTGATGGCATGATGCTGCAGTTCTAGTCTGCTGTTTTAGTCTGTAAAAGAACAATGCTGAAATTGTGTACTTAGTTTAAGGCAAGGACATAGCCAAAAATGACAAAGCCGCATCAAGTCACATTTTTAACATTGCTGTTGGGTGTTCCCCAGAGTAACACAGTGTGGATCACACAAAATATGCACCCTGTTTCAATCACCACACCTGGGATTAGCTCAAACCTGCCCAGGCTCAAGTCCGGGCTGTCAGATTACGAGTGCAACACTCTGACCTTCAGGTTATTCCATTCCCTGCAGCAAGAATGAAACTCTGGACTAGCAGAGGGCTCAGTGTTTAACCCTGACTTTTGTGCATGTAAATGACAATGTTGTACCTATGCCTGAGGAGTAGTATGCATGTTAAAAAAAAAGTCATGAATGCAAACCTTCAAAGAGCAAAAGACACACAGCTACACTCTCCAAACCATTCATTCTGTAAGTTACATGTCCAGTCACTTGATGGGGAGAGGTTCAGTGTTGTGCATTGACAATGTGCAGAAATCAGTGCAATGTGCAATGAGCTGGCCGTATGATTATTATAGAAAAGAGATAACATTTTATAGTGCGTGATAGAAATGCTATCTCGGTACTAGTATTATTTCGTGACTACTTACAACTTGAACTACTCATGATCTTCCTTTTCATGAATTTAAGCTATAGTTGTTTTGTTTTTGTTTTTTTGCAATTAAAAAAAAGTGTGTGTGTGTTCATTTTCATGTTGATGCATGCATGATTGTAAGTATTATTAGTATGCACATTGCATATATACCCATTTTGTGACCCTTTTATTTTCAGAACCAAAGATGCATGTGAAGTTGCTGAAGACACAGTTACCTCAACTGATGTTGTGGCTGAAACTACATCTTCCTTACTCATTTAAGGTACGATGCACAACACACCAAAATCATGATGATGATGATAATGATGATGATGAGTCATTGATAGCACAACTTCCCTTGATTTCTGTTTATCTTTCTTTCTTCTTCTTCTCCAAAATGGCTACATGAAAAGAAGGTCTTAAAATTTAGATTTAACATGCCATTTTATAATCTGAAGGCTTTCAAACTTTGAGTTCAAAATTGTTCTTAGTTTTAGTCACCTACCTTTTAATGACTACAGCTTCGTTCCTATCCAAATGCGATGTTTATTAGTATACTACGCCACTGACCACAGAGGCCATATGAGGCCTGTCTTCTTATGATGAATTTTTGTTTTACTCCTCAGCTAGAGCTCTGAGGTTCACTAGTGGTGAGATTTTTGCATGTGTGACTGTCTTTTGCCCTCCCTGAAGGTAACCACATTCAGTCTTCGGGGATGATGTCTAAACATGATACCAGCGTGCATGCAGTTTTTCATTGTTTTTGTCACCCATTCTTACAGGCACAAATGACCTACTCTTCCAGAAGGCAGAACAAGTTTTAATGTATGGGCAAGATATTCTGTGTGTGTTGTAAGGCACCTTGGTTTATAGTTGCATCTGAAGGACTTTTGGAGGGGTGGAGTTGGTACTGATATTAACTCCAAGCAGAAAATCCCCTTGAATATAATATGGGCATCTCGGTGGTCAAGTCAAGTCAAGTCAAGTCAAAAACTCTTCTCATCCCATGAAAGGCAATTACAATATTGACAGGGCACGTTGATAAGTTTCATAATCTCGAAAGGCACAAGAAAGCTAGATTTCATATTGGTTTTATAAAACATTCCAAGATACCTTCGTGGGTTGAACCTAGGTTTGATCCCAGGCTGTCAAACTGTGAGCGCAGTGCTCTGACCACTAAACAGTCCTGCCCTTCAGGGATATGTTTTATTCTCTTTTGGTCAGTCCTAGCTTGCATTCTGTAAAGTTCTATTTTTCTAGTTGATCTTTGAATCTTTCGGTCAGTCATTCTGTAAAGTTCTATTTTTCTACTTGTTCGTTGAATCTTTTTCAGTCGTACTGCGTGTTGTCTGTGCAGGTTTATGGAGAGTTGAGGAGTTACCTGAGAGGTCATTATCCAGGCCTGGAATTTTTTGTGGACAGGTGGCCACACCCTCAGGCCGTTGTGGCTGCACTGGACATGAACAGTAAACAGGTATGTCTGTCCACTCTTATTTAATTAATGTTGTGTTCTTTTTCTCTAGAGATTTGTGTAACTGTTTATAAGGTAAGCAAAGATTAAAAAAACCCAACCAAGATTGAAAAGTTAGTAATTAGCTATTAATCGAAATGTTCAGAAGGCAAGCTCTTGACATAAACCTACTTCTCCATCTAAGGGGATAAAAATACTCAGAAGTTTGGGTTTGGCTGCCTATATCATTATAAAACCAAAAAAATCACAGCTTAGAGAGAGCCAAGCTTCATGGGTTCAGTTTGCAAAATGAGTAAGCTAGATAGCCAAAAAAAAACCCCAAAAAGGAATTATGCTACCCCCTTTTTCTATTTTCTTTTCAGGAACTAAACAAACAGCTGATAAACAAGAAGAAAAAACCCAAACAATCCCTCCAAACCACAAAAAATAGAGGCAGGAAGGAGTGTTAATGGGTGGTTATGTGTGTGTGGGGGTAAGACTAAGAGAGAGAGAGATGATGATGATGATGATGATGTGATTATGATGATGATCTTTATTTCCAAAGGTTTCAAATAAGCATTTGCATATCAATTTCATCAGGGTAATATCAGAGAAAGAGAGACTGCTGTTGTACATTCTGCATATCAATGATACTGTCATTTATTAAAGAAATTGAGGAAATAAGTAGATGCTGATATGTATCAATATTATCATTATTAGTAGTATTATCATCATCATGACAGACAAACTGTACAGAAAGAAGAACAAAAGGACAGAGACAGTAGCTGAGATATATCTGTTGTACAATCCACATTGTAATAATGTTATCATACATAACAGAAGTTTTTTTAAAAATCTGCCACCGTGGTGCAGTGAATAGCGCCTCGGGTTGTGGACTGGAAGGTTGTGGGTTTGAATTCCATAAGAGTCATAAGGAGTTTACTATGGGCTCAGTTGGAAGACTGAAACGGCATAGTCAAGATTCATCCACATTACTGATATGTGATTTTCTGTAGAGAAAAGCCACTCTCATACGGAGACAACTATACAGTAGACAGGGGGGGAAAATAGAAAAGAAAATAGATAATGCTGTATTATCATTATGGCTTAATTATCCCTCAGAGAACTGAGTAGTCCAACTTTTCAGGAAAATCTGGCTTCTATTGCATGATATTGTATTGTATTGAAAAAGTATGTCTTTTAGTGTAGTGTAGTGTAGTGTAGTGTATTGTCATGTAGTGTAGTGTAGTGAATTGCAGTGCGTTGTATTGTATTGTATTGTATTGAATTGTATTTTACTGTGTTATATATCACATACAGTCATAGCAGATTCTTCTGCATAAAATGTAGTGTTCTTCTAAGGGAGAGCATATTATATAAGCATGAGTGATGCACCACCATATTTATTTATTTTATCATAATTGTTTTTGTAGGAAAGCTTTTTCTGTCTCGATGTACTTGTGTTATCTAAAGGGAATGTACAATGTACCATATGTGTAACTTTTTAAAAATGTTTATCATAGAATACATTACAGTACATTACAGTGTAATACAATACCAGTACTTGGGGTGGGGGTGGGTGGGGGGGGGGGGGGGAGGGGTTGGGGGGGGATAGCCTACTGGTTAGAGCATTGAGCTCTGATCTGACAGTGCAGGTTCAAGCCACCCCTTGTTTGAGGGGATTTTCTCCCAGAGTTCTTCTTCTGCTATCATTCACTTTATGCTGTCAGATATTGTCTGGGAAAAATCATGGCAAGTTCTTTCCAGCTCCTCTCACGGGCCGTACAGCTTGGTTTGCAGGGTTATCTCTGTCGGCCACACAGACATCCTCAGGTCGCTGAATAGCGTGCACCTCTGAAGGACGTGTTCCCCACTCTGGGTTTTTTTTTCCACAGACACACAGGGGAGATAAAACGAGTTTCAGCTTTGTGGACATGAGGTGATTTAGCCTGTTATGCTCCCTCGTAATTACATCAGTACTGACTCCGCTCCCCTAAAAAATCTTATGCGCGAGACAATAGACCAAGGTCCCATGTGCGAACACAGGCATAACATCTTGCGCATATGTAAAATCCTGTTAGGCCTTTCAGAAGAGTAGGCCACTGCATGCCTGTAGGCACTGATGACACCAATTTTTTAAAATTTGCATGCACACTGGTGTCATGTTTAGACATCATCCTTGAAGTTGGAATGCGGCTGCCTTGCTGGTGGGTTAATGGTTGCACGTGCACCATTAATGAATGTTGGAGCTCTAGCCAAGGAATGACAATATAGGGAAAAAAGCCCTGACATCACACTGCTCTGCACTGCCCTGCACTGCACTCCTACACTACACTACACTACCCTACCCTACCCTACCACACCACACCACACCACACCACACCACCACACACACCACACCCTACCCTACCCTACCCTACCCTACACTACCCTACACCACCCCACACCACACCACACTAAACTACACTACTCGACACTACACCACGCCACACACCACACACACCACACCATACCACACCCACACCATACCACACACACCACACCACGCCACACCACACCACAACCACACCACGCCCACACCACTACCATACCACACCACACCACACCATGCCACACCACACACACCACACCACACCAACCACACACACATATCACACCACACCAATATATACCATACCACACCACACTACACCACGCCACACCACCACCACACTACACCACACACACACACACTACCACCACCACACTACACCACACCACACTACACCACACCATACCACACCACACCACACCATACCACACCACACCATACCCACCACCCACACCCTACCCTACACCACACCACGCCACACCACACCACACTACTCGACACTACACCACCACACACCACACCACACCCACTCTACACCACACCACACCACACCCTACCCTACCCCACACTACCCTACACCAACCCCACACTACACCACGCCACAAACACACTACACCACACTTCACCACACCACACCACACCACCACCACGCACACCCACACCACACCACGCTACGCCACGCCACACCACCACACCACACCACGCTACGCCACACCACACTTCACTACACCACACCATACCACACCACCACACACACCGCCACCACCACTACACTACCACTCAACACTCCCAACCACACCCACCTCACCACACTTCACCACAACCTACCACACCACGCCACACCTACCACACCACACCACGCTACGCCACACCACACTTCACTACACCACACCATACCACACCACACCACACCGCACCACACTACACTACACTACTCAACACTACACCACACCACACCTCACCACACTTCACCACACCTCACCACACCACGCCACACCTTACCACACCACACACCCACGCCACACCACACCACACTACACCACACCACACCACACCACACCACAAAGTCAAGGGAAGGCAAAACAACGCATCGCATTGCAACACAATAAGAAGGCAACTCAACTCAACGCAACACAGCACAGCGCAACACAGCGCAACACATTCGTAACTGTGTATATGTAATGTATGTCACACAGCTGCCCTGCATGGACTATTTGCGGAAAATGGTGCAGGGCGTGTTTGGGGTGAACGAGGAAGCGGTGAAAAGTCTGCTGTCAGACCCTGCGGTGATAGACTGGGACCTCAGAACATTGTTTGTATGTGGGTATTTCTGATAGGGGACGGGATAGCTCAGTGGTCAGAGCACTGGCTTTCCCCCCAGTTAAAGTTAACCTTTTCCCTACAGGTAACCCGCTAATGGGCAATCAACCATCTACTAGCCCTTCCTACATATCACCCACTACTGGGTTACCGTAGCATACTAATGTGCTTAGTGCGCGTGTGCTGGGAAAGACGGGTTCTCTCCCTTAACGTAGGAATAGTGTTAAGCAGCATTGAGCATGGTTACCACTTGGATGAGTGACCATTTGCATGCCTTGGCTTTAGTACAGTCCCCCAGTTCACCCAGCTGTAAATGGGTTCCTTCCTCTTTAGGGTCAGGGAACGTAAAGCAGCGAGGGAGAGGAGATGGGCGCCGCCCTCAATATGCTGGCCCCTTGAGAAGTTGAGGTCTCTGATGCCTCACTCCCCTACGACCACATAGGTTATGGGACACCTTTACCTTTTGTTGTTTTTTTTTGTTATTTCTGATGATACATGTGAGACAGCTGAATGGTTAGAACGTCACATTTGTGATTTGATGGGAATTGAGGGCACA
>CM054150.1:24708795-24716295 GCA_028751875.1 Rapana venosa
GTCCCTGGGGAAAAGCCTAACCAAAATTTGAAATTCCGCTGGGACGTAGGCCTAAACAAGAACCACTGGGCCATTCCTAATCAAGAGTAAAAGATGCATGAAACTGATGAAAGGGTTAACTACATTTTTATTTCTGTCACATGCAGTGCTGTAAATGTTTTTGCTAATGCAAATTTTAGATGCCTATACGCTACAGTTAATTTTGTTTACTGAAATCCTCCAGGCCCCACAGAGGGGTCAGAGGTTAATTCAATCTTGAATCGCACTCGTGTGTGTGTGTGTGTGTGTGTTGTATGGCAGGCCTAGTGATCAGATCGGCACCTTAGGTTTCAAATCAAACATTAGCGCGTAGGCTACTGTAAACACACACACACACAGTGCACTGACCTACTTCTTCCTACTGTGTGTCAGCTCACAGAAAAGGGGTCTGTTTAAATCGGTTTGCTACAAGTCATTGTCGGTGCATCACCAACAAGAATAACCACACCAGATGATATGATAGCAGCAGTAACGAGCAAACACCAGACCTATGTAAGTAGCCTACAGAAGAAAAAAGCCTACTTTCATCGCCTATTCTGCCATGATTGTTACTCCTTGCCTTGGCATTTCGAATTCGCAGTCCAGTAGGCTATCACTGCTTCTTGGATCTAACCTTTGAGAGATAGAGCCTTGTGTGTGTTCATTCTGAAAGTCTGAAAGTGATTAGTGCAAAGCCAATCAAAGCAAAGCACATTGCTCCATCTGAGTGCATTGAAAGATAAGATAGGCTATATCTTAAGTGTAATAAGGATAGCAAATGACTACACTGTAGACCTAGCACTGTAAGTATATATAGGAATGAAGGTTAGACATTGGACAGACAAGTGAGCTTACTGAAGTGAATTGGAATAGACCCCTGACAGGTGAGTTGCAGTCTCAGGACATTGATCCTTAACAGAAAACAGATCACACTGTGGTCAGTGTGGAACCCAAGATGAATTAATTGGTGGGTAGACTATGCAGCTGATGGCATGATGCTGCAGTTCTAGTCTGCTGTTTCAGCCTGTGAAAAAACAATGTTGAAATTGTGTACTTAGTTTAAGGCAAGGACATAGCCAAAAATGACAAAGCCACGTCGTCACATTTTTAACATTGCTGTTGGGTGTTCCCCAGAGTAACACAGTGTGGATCACACAGAACATGCACCCTGTTTCAATCACCACACCTGGGATTAGCTCAAACCTGCCCAGGCTCAACCCCGGGCTGTCAGATTATGAGTGCAACGCTCTGACCTCCAGGCAATTCCGTTCCCCGCAGCAAGAAAGAAACTCTGGACTAGCAGAGGGCTCAGTGTTTAACCCTGACTTTTGTGCATGTAAATGACAATGTGAATGTTGTACCTATGCCTGAGGAGTAGTATGCATGTTTAAAAAAGTCATGAATGCAAACCCTCAAAGAGCAAAAGACACACAGCTACACTCTCCAAACCATTCATTCTGTAAGTTACATGTCCAGTCACTTGATGGGGAGAGGTTCAGTGCTGTGCATTGACAATGTGCAGAAATTAGTGCAGTGAGCAGTGAGCTGACCGTATGATTATTATAGAAAAGAGATAACATTTTATAGTGCTTGATAGAAATGCTATCTCGGTACTAGTATTATTTCGTGACTACTTACAACTTGAATTACTCATGATCTTCCTTTTAATGAATTTAAGCTATAGTTGTTTTTTTGCAATTAAAAAAAGTGTGTGTGTGTGTGTGTGTTCATTTTCATGTTGATGCAAGCATGATTATAAGTATTATTAGTATGCACATTGCATATATACCCATTTTGTGACCCTTTTATTTTCAGAACCAAAGATGCATGTGAAGTTGCTGAAGACACAGTTACCTCAACTGATGTTGTGGCTGAAACTTCATCTTCCTTACTCATTTAAGGTATGATGCACAACACACCGTAATCATCATGATGATAATGATGATGATGAGTCATTGATAGCACAACTGCCCTTGATTTCTGTTTTTCTTTCTTTCTTTTTTTCTTCTTCTCCAAAATGGCTACGTGAAAAGAAGGTCTTAAAATTTAGATTTAACATGCCATTTTATAATCTGAAAGCTTTCAAACTTTGAGTTCAAAATTGTTCTTAGTTTTAGCGACCTACCTTTTAATGACTACAGCTTCATTCCTATCCAAATGCAATGTTTATTAGTATATTACCCCACTGACCACAGAGGCCATATGACGCCTGTCTTCTTATGATGAATTTTTGTTTTACTCCTCAGCTAGAGCTCTGAGGTTCACTAGTGGTGAGATTTTTGCATGTGTGACTGTCTTTTGCCCTCCCTGAAGGTAACCACATTCAGTCTTCGGGGATGATGTCTAAACGTGACACCAGTATGCATGCATTTTTTCTTTGTTTTTGTCATCCATTCTTACAGGCACAAATAGTCTACTCTTCCAGAAGGCAGAACAAGTTTTAATGTGTGGGCAAGATATTCTGTGTGTGTTGTAAGGCACCTTGGTTTATAGTTGCATCTGAAGGACTTTTGGAGGGGTGGAGTTGGTACTGATATTAACTCCAAGCAGAAAATCCCCTTGAATATAATAGGCACTCGTGGTCAAGTCAAGTCAAGTCAAGTCAAAACTCTTCTCATCCCATGAAAGGCAATTACAATATTGACAGGGCACGTTGATAAGTTTCATAATCTCGAAAGCACAAGAAAGCTAGATTTCATATTGGTTTTATAAAACATTCAAGATACCTTCGTGGGTTGAACCAGTTTTGATCCCAGCTGTCAAACTGTGAGCGCAGTGCTCTGACCACTAAACAGTCCTGCCCTTCAGATATGTTTTATTCTCTTTGGTCAGTCCTAGCTTGCATTCTGTAAAGTTCTATTTTTCTAGTTGATCTTTGAATCTTTCGGTCAGTCATTCTGTAAAGTTCTATTTTTCTACTTGTTCGTTGAATCTTTTTCAGTCGTACTGCGTGTTGTCTGTGCAGGTTTAGGGAGAGTTGGGGAGTTACCTGAGAGGTCATTATCCAGGCCTGGAATTTTTTGTGGACAGGTGGCCACACCCTCAGGCCGTTGTGGCTGCACTGGACATGAACATAAACAGGTATGTCTGTCCACACTTATTTAATTAATGTTGTTTCTTTTTTCTCTAGAGATTTGTGTAACTGTTTATAAGGTAAGCAAAGATTAAAAAAACCCCAACCAAGATTGAAAAGTTAGTAATTAGCTATTAATCGAAATGTTCAGAAGGCAAGCTCTTGACATAAACCTACTTCTCCTCTAAGGGGATAAAAATACTCAGAAGTTTGGGTTTGGCTGCCTATATCATTATAAAACCCAAAAAATCACAGCTTAGAGAGAGCCAAGCTTCATGGGTTCAGTTTGCAAAATGAGTAAGCTAGATAGCCAAAAAAAAACCCCAAAAAGGAATTATGCTACCCCCTTTTTCTATTTTCTTTTCAGAACTAAACAAACAGCTGATAAACAAGAAGAAAAAACCCAAACAATCCCTCCAAACCACAAAAAATAGAGGCAGGAAGGAGTGTTAATGGGTGGTTATGTGTGTGTGGGGGTAAGACTAAGAGAGAGAGAGAATGATGATGATGATGATGATTGATTATGATGATGATCTTTATTTCCAAAGGTTTCAAATAAGCATTTGCATACCAATTTCATCAGGTAAATACAGAGAAAGAGAGACTGCTGTTGTACATTCTGCATATCAATGATACTGTCATTTATTAAAGAAATTGAGGAAATAAGTAGATGCTGATATGTATCAATATTATCATTATTAGTAGTATTATCATCATCATGACAGACAAACTGAAACAGAAAGAAGAACAAAAGGACAGAGACAGTAGCTGAGATATATCTGTTGTACAATCCACATTGTAATAATATGTTATCATACATAACAAAGTTTTTTTAAAAATCTGCCACCGTGGTGCAGTGAATAGCGCCTCGGGTTGTGGACTGGAAGGTTGTGGGTTTGAATTCCATAAGATCAAAAGGAGTTTACTATGGGCTCAGTTGGAAGACTGAAACGGCATAGTCAAGATTCATCCACATTACTGATATGTGATTTTCTGTAGAGAAAAGCCACTCTCATACGGAACAACTATACAGTAGACAGGGGGGGAAAATAGAAAAGAAAAATAGATAATGCTGTATTATCATTATGGCTTAATTATCCCTCAGAAAACTGAGTAGTCCAACTTTTCAGGAAAATCTGGCTTCTATTGCATGATATTGTATTGTATTGAAAAAGTATGTCTTTTAGTGTAGTGTAGTGTAGTGTAGTGTATTGTCATGTAGTGTAGTGTAGTGAATTGCAGTGCGTTGTATTGTATGTATTGTATTGAATCGTATTTTTACTGTGTTATATATCACATACAGTCATAGCAGATTCTTCTGCATAAAATGTAGTGTTCTTCTAAGGGAGAGCATATATATAAGCATGAGTGATGCACCACCATATTTATTTATTTTATCATAATTGTTTTTGTAGGAAAGCTTTTTCTGTCTCGATGTACTTGGGTTATCTAAAGGAATGTACAATGTACCATATGTGTAACTTTTTAAAAATGTTTATCATAGAATACATTACAGTACAATACAGTGGGAATACAATACCAGTACTTGGGGTGGGGGTGGGTGGGTGGGGGAGGGGTTGGGGGGGATAGCCTACTGGTTTTGAGCATTGAGCTCTGATCTGACAGTGCAGGTTCAAGCACACCCCATGTTTGAGGGATTTTCTCCCAGAGTTCTTCTTCTGCTATCATCACTTTATGCTGTCAGATATGTCTGGGAAAAATCATGGCAAGTTCTTTCCAGCTCCTCTCACGGGCCGTACAGCTTGGTTTGCAGGGTTATCTCTGTCGGCCACACAGACATCCTCAGGTCGCTGAATAGCGTGCACCTCTGAAGGACGTGTTCCCCACTCTGGGTTTTTTTTACCACAGACACACAGGGGAGATAAAACGAGTTTCAGCTTTGTGGACATGAGGTGATTTAGCCTGTTATGCTCCCTCGTAATTACATCAGTACTGACTCCGCTCCCCTAAAAAAATCTTATGCGCGAGACAATAGACCAAGGTCCCATGTGCGAACACAGGCATAACATCTTGCGCATATGTAAAATCCTGTTAGGCCTTTCAGAAGAGTAGGCCACTGCATGCCTGTAGGCACTGATGACACCAATTTTTTAAAATTTGCATGCACACTGGTGTCATGTTTAGACATCATCCTTGAAGTTGGAATGCGGCTGCCTTGCTGGTGGGTTAATGGTTGCACGTGCACCATTAATGAATGTTGGAGCTCTAGCCAAGGAATGACAATATAGGGAAACAAGCCCTGACATCACACTGCTCTGCACTGCCCTGCACTGCACTCCTACACTACACTACACTACCCTACCCTACCCTACCACACCACACCACACCACACCCTACCCTACCCTACCCTACACTACCCTACACCACCCCACACCACACCACACTAAACTACACTACTCGACACTACACCACGCCACACCACATCACACCACACCATACCACACCACACCATACCACACCACACCACGCCACACCACACCACACCACGCCACGCCACACCACACCATACCACACCACACCACACCATGCCACACCACACCACACCCCACCACACCATACCACACCACACCATATCACACCCCACCATATTATACCATACCCACACCACACAACACCACGCCACACACCACACCACACTACACCACACCACACCACACTACACCACACCACACTACACCACACCACACTACACCACACCATACCACACCACACCACACCATACCACACCACACCATACCACACCACACCACACCCTACCCCACACCACACCACGCCACACCACACCACACTACTCGACACTAAAACACCACCCACACCAACACCACACACCACTCTACACCACACCACACCACAACCCTACCCTACCCCACACTACCCTACACCACCCCACACTACACCACGCCACAACACACTACACCAAAACTTCACCACACCACACCACACACAAAACCACGCCCACGCCACACCACACCACGCTACGCCACGCCACACCACACCACACCACACCACGCTAACGCCACACCACACTTCACTACACCACACCATACCACACCACACCACACCGCACCACACTACACTACACATACTCAACACTACACACACCACACCTCACCACACTTCACCACACCTCACCACACCACGCCACACCTTACCACCACCACACCACGCCACACCACACCACACTACACCACACCACACCACACCACACCACAAAGTCAAGGGAAGGCAAAACAACGCATTCGCATTGCAACACAATAAGAAGGCAACTCAACTCAACGCAACACAGCACAGCGCAACACAGCGCAACACATTCGTAACTGTGTATATGTAATGTATGTCAACACAGCTGCCCTGCATGGACTATTTGCGAAAATGGTGGCAGGGCGTGTTTGGGGTGAACGAGGAAGCGGTGAAAAGTCTGCTGTCAGACCCTGCGGTGATAGACTGGACCTCAGAACATTGTTTGTATGTGGTATTTCTGATAGGGGACGGATAGCTCAGTGGTCAGAGCACTGGCTTTCCCCCCAGTTAAAGTTAACCTTTTCCCTACAGGGAACCCGCTAATGGGCAATCAACCATCTACTAGCCCTTCCCTACATATCACCCACTACTGTGGTTACCGTAGCATACTAATGTGCTTAGTGCGCGTGTGCTGGGAAAGACGGGTTCTCTCCCTTAACGTAGGAATAGTGTTAAGCAGCATTGAGCATGGTTACCACTTGGATAGTGACCATTTGCATGCCTGGCTTTAGTACAGTCCCCCAGTTCACCCAGCTGTAAATGGGTTCCTTCCTCTTTAGGGTTCAGGGAACGTAAAGCACGAGGGAGGAGATGGGCGCCGCCCTCAATATGCTGGCCCCTTGAGAAGTTGAGGCCCTCTGATGCCTCACTCCCCTACGACCACATAGGTTATGGGACACCTTTACCTTTTGTTGTTTTTTTTTGTTATTTCTGATGATACATGTGAGACAGCTGAATGGTTAGAACGTCACATTTGTGATTTGATGGGAATTGAGGGCACAGGTTCACATCTCTGGTTTATTCAAGGATATGTTTTCCTTGAAGTTAACATTGGTACTGACTCCACACTCCTGAGAGTACTTTGGCGGAGTCCTTAAAGCAAGGCCCCATTTGTGAATGCATATAATTATAGAACATTTTGTGCAAGTGTGAAATCTCCATAGAAGAGTAGGCCAACTGGGTGACCTGAGCATACCCAGCATGCACCCTGCTACCTGGAGAGGGAAAGGCTCCACTAGGTTTAACATTCCCCTGATACAGTACCAGAAAAACTCCTTGCAGTGCCCAATGACTGCTCAAGCAGTTTAGGGAGGAGTCATATACTATAGATCATCCCTCATCCCTAATTCACATTTTAGTGTGAGAAC
>CM054150.1:24721295-24741295 GCA_028751875.1 Rapana venosa
TATTTGAACAATAAGTATAGGGTGAATAAATGATCAGTAGACTATATTTTGCTCGAAAACCTGCTTGTTCTTCAAGCAGTTTTTTATTCTCTTCACCCATCTAGTTAACCTTTTATTCAAAATATAAGTATATATTTTGCTGACGATGCTAGGAGGGCTACTCCACGATAATTGTCTGTTTTAGTGCTGTCACCTTTTTGTAAATAGGAATAATTATAGACTTGGCCCACCCAAAGGGGAAAGCACCCTTTCAAAAACATCGTTGAAGAGTTGAGTTAGGAAGGAAATAACAATTGAGTTGGCATTTTTTAGCATTCGCCTTTTAAATTTTGTCTGGACCACACTTTTTTCTTGTTTTTAAATGCTGGATCCCGGGCAAAAAACTTCATTTTCTTTGATAGGATCATTAAACAATGGTTCGAAATCATCATCTTCTTCCGTTACATATATATCCATCTGTGTTACAACTATCATCCGAGCTGTTAAAAAACGTGTAAGAAGTGATCGTACCATTCTTGAATAGATATGTTATTATATACAAGACCTTTCGATTCACAGACCTAATTATAGACCAAAATGTTTGCGTCGTTAAGAGAATTTTTCAGTTTACCCAATTAAATCAGTTCAAATTCCTGTTCTTTATTTTTTCCTTAATTTGACATATTCTTTTCGCGCTGTAGTATATAACTCCCTTTTCTCTAACTTATCATGATTTGTCTGACATCACTGAAATCTTTTTAGTAACCTCTTTACTTCTTGCTTCTTTTGTTTGCATTCAGTATCAAACTAGTCATTACATTTCCTTTTCCCTCCACCAACTTTTCGGACCATGCATGCAGCTGCCCCACATAAGGCATTTACAAAATATTCTACACTTTCATTTATATCAGTTCCTCTGAAGTCGGAGTATGGCTGCCTATATGGCGAGGTGCTTGAAAAAAGAGTCATACACGCAAACTTCTCATCCAGTGTGTACTTCCTATCTCACAGAGATTCCCAGGTGGGATGATGAGTGAGTCAGAGTGCATGTTCTGGGTGACTCCCAGGGTGTAAAGCTGGGGAACGCACAACAACAACAACAACAACATTTATATCAGTCGGCAATGAGTTAAAAGCTTTCTGTATACTTTCGAGAAATTCAACAGTGTTCAGCTCATTTTTGTATGTCTCAGCATTACTGTCAGACCATATGATTTTCTCTTCACCTCTTTGCTCTGTATCCTGTGTTTCAGTACAATCGTAGGCATCTTTCCATGTTGTTTCAACGGAAGATGCCACGAATCAACACAGTCTCCAATGCACAAATCGAAACTTGAAAAACATATGACACGGAACAAGAAAATAATCGATAACACTGCAACCGTTAGAGATACAAAAGTATAGTTAAACCCTCTTTTCTCCCCACAGCCGCCATTCAAATAACCATATCAAACAAAAACATAAATCTAATAATGATTTACCAAAACTGTTAATTATACCATCCTTCGAGAAACGCACACAAACTTCATCATCCATACTATCAAATTCTAGATCTCTAATATGGTTTGTCATTTCTTCATGGTCAGCTTGTCCATGACCTGTCCTCGCATTTAAGTCTCCCATAATCATAAGATACATGGTGTCCTTTTCGAAGTATTGTACAAGTGTTTCCTCTAATAATAATATACCAATTTTTAAAACCCTCTTTTCATCCCTAAACAGGCTTCCTTCCGGAGGGAACATAGCAACTAGCAAGATAACATCTTTTTTCTAAGTTTAAAAAAACTCTTATTTATTCTTAAAGCAAATTTTGTTATTACAATCTAGCATAATTTCTTCTACATATTTAACTAAACTCCTACGCACTAACAATAACACCCTCCCCGAATTCCTGCCATGGTGAGAGAGTTTTTTTCGCGGAGCACACAACTTGATATATCCAAAAATATATAGCTGTGAACAAATGTGGAATCAAAAAAAGTCTCTGTGAGACATATAAAATCAAATCTATTTACATAGTGTTTAAAAGGGAAAAATCTTTCAGTTTATTTTGCAAATTTTCAACATTGTAATTTAAAAAACGTTAAACACTTGGATGGTCAAGCCTGTCCTATGTCTTCTTGGAACTGCTGTAACGCAGTCTCCTGTCGCTGCTGTCACAAGTCCGCCGTTTGCTGCGAGCAGAGGACTGTACAGGTGACTTGCCTGGCAGAAGGGACCTCCTTCCCGTTTTCCGGTCTGGAGGGGGGTGTCACGTGTTTTCCCTGTTTTCTGGTATTGGGAAGACTGAGTTAACGCCGCGTGGCTGTCACTGCATCTCCACCACCACTCCTGGCAAATTTCTACCCTGCTGCGCCTCCGTTTACCCCACAGCAGGGGGGGAAGAGAGGTGAAGAAGAGGCAGCGGTGACGATGACGTCAGTACCTCTGGCAGCTGGGGGCTTTCCCCTGAGCCATCTTCCCTCTGCGACGTGGCGAGGAGATTGCCCCACGAGGACTGGGTCTTGAGGAAGAGGCCAGGCGGGGGCGTGCTTGCTCCTCCACTCTTCACAACCTGAGCGAAGGGCGGGGAGTCTGCATGCCCAGGCCTGACCACCAGCTGTCCCCTGTGGGGAAAAAACTCCTTCCCTTCCCTGCGAGCTCTGCCCACAATCTGTGCCTGTGGGCCCTTTTGGTATGAGAGAGAGAGAAAAGAGAGAGAGAGAGAGAAGAGAGAGAGAGAAGAGAGAGAGAGTTTTTTAGAAGACCATTGTTTTGTTATTGTTGGTTTTTTTGTTGTTGTAATGTGACGGCTTTTACTTCCTGAGAGCGTGCGTGTACTTGCAGGTTGGTAGTAGGGTTTTCCTGGTGTTATTTAGAACGAAAAAAAATTCATGTAAGATGTAACCGAATGTATTTTGTTCATAGATGACACGCAGTGGTGGGGCTCAAACCTGGGCTGTCAGCTCTATACTGTAACCACTAGGCACCTTCCACCCCTCCCCCTGATTCAAAGAGAAAAAAAAATGTCTTCAGCAGATTTTAGGAGGGGTGGAATAGGCTCCTGGTTAGAGCATTCTTGCCTTGGGTCGAGCCTCAGTTTGGGCCACTGCTGAGACACCTGTTCTAGGGTGTTTTTCTTGTGGAGTTAACCTCTTTACTAACTCTACTCCCGATCTCCAAAAAATCCTTCGGATGAGACTGTAAACTGCGGCCCCATGTTTACATACGCAGAACATCTTGTGTTCATGTTAAAACCTATTCTGCCTTTCAGAAGAGTAGGCTCTTTGTGCTGGTAAGCACGGATGTTAAAGAAAAAGAAAATCTCCAAAGTCAGTGCGGCTGCCTGAATGGCGGGTAAAACCTGTTGCATGCACAAACTCTCACCTTTGGGGAACCTTGGAGCTCTAGCCGAGTAAAGAAAAAACGCCATTTTAAAAATGCATGCACTCATGTGTTGTGTTTAAACATCATCCCAGATGTCAGAATGCAGCTACCTTAATGGTGGGCAAAAACGATTGCATATGATGCGAACATCTCACCATTGGTGAACCACAGAGTTCTAGCTGAGGAACAAACAAAACAAAACAAAAAAGAAAGAAAGGCAGCTCGAGGAAGGTTCAAACCCATGCTTTTAGTTACTGTGTGAGCATAGGTACAACATTCTTCTTCTTCTTCTTCTTGCTTTTTTGTCATGTTTCTCCCAGGGGAGGTTTGACATTGATGAGCCTTCTCCATCTCTCTCTGTTTTGAGCTTCCTCCTTATTTATGCCCCTTTCTCTAAGATCATCTGCAATACAGGCAGCCCAGGTTTTGCTAGGTCTTCCCTTTGGTCTCTTTCCATTCACTACAAAGTTCATTGCTCTTTTTATGATGTGGTGGTCAGCTTTCTGTTGAACGTGTCCAAACCAGCGTAGTCTATTGGTACTAGCTACAGACTTCAGATCATCAACTAGCTACAGACTTCAGATCATCAACTTTGCACATTCTCCATAGCACAGGTACAACATTCTACCACAAAACTTGTTTTGCTGCCCTAGGTTCTTGTGCATGTGCCATATTCATTTTGCACACAAAACCTCAGTTTATGTTTTCGTCTGACAGACTATCACCCAGACCACCACTGTAATTTTAATGGTGGGGTAAAATATTTTAATTCAGATGTGATCGAGCAGAACACAGTTATTAGGTGTCACTTTGGTTGTGATAATTATAAAATGTGTTTATTCAAGATGTGTGTGGTGTGTGTGTGTGTGTGTGTGTGAGTGTTGGTGTGTGTGTGTGTGTGTGTGTGTGTGTGGTGTGTGTGTGTGTGTGTGTGAAAAGTACAGAAGCAAATACCGGTGCAGCTTGAAACTGATTTTGTTAAATTACAAGTGATGGTGGATCACTATTGTTTTTAAAGAATGGATTGCTCTGAATAAATGATGCATGGAAAAAAGTAAGAACATGATAATATATTGTTTTAAAAAGATTTTTTATTTATTTGCTTATGTAGTTTTGTTTATTCATTTGCAAAGTTGTGTATGCATATACTATTCAAAGCAAGCTTATTAGCAACTAATGTACAGCCAAGCTTATGTGCATTTACTATGTTTGGAGTAGCGGTTTGGTGAATTGGTTCTTCTTCTTCATCAAACGCTCAGAGAGCAACTATTGTTGTCTGTTATATGAGCAAAAAAGGTGTTGCACTGGCATTATGCGCCAGACAAGTCAGGCCCAGTGCATCTGAGGGGATACTATTTATACTCTGTGTGTGTGTTTGTGTTTGTGTCTGCATGTTTTTATTTATTTTAATTTCATTTTATTCTTTTATATCGAGGATAATGGAACAAGCACTTATGTGCTTTTTTACATCCACTCCCCGTGTGTATGCAGTTTTGTAAATTTTGTCATCCGTTCCCTCCGGCACACACTGGCCTACTCTTATGAAAAGCGGAACAGGATTTAACGTGTGCACAAGATGTTCTGCGTGCGTTTGCACACGGGGCCTCGGTTTATAGTCTCATCCGAAGGACTTTTGGGGAGAGTGGAGTTTGCACTGATGTTAACTCCAGGGGAAAATATCCCCTTGAACGGGATTCGAACCTGTATGTATGTATGTATGTATGTATGTATGTATGTATGTATGTATGTGTATGTGTGTGTGTGTGTGTGTATGTGTGTGTGTGTGTGGGCCTGTTGGCCTCAGCCAACATATTCCAACTTCAGAGCAGTTATTTTCTCTAAACAGGATGCAGGCTGTCTATATGTTTGTGTCTCCATTACCCGCCGCAGACTGACATCTTCTTCGTCACTCAAACAGCGACTACTTTTGTCTGTCATAAGAGTGAAAATGCATTGCGCTGCCATTAAGTCCCTGACAAGTCAGGCCCAGCACATCCGACCTCAGCACGGAAGAGAATCGTTATCTTGTAAGTCTTTTTAGATAAATGGCAGGAGAATGGACCAAAAAGGCAGAAAATGTAGACAAGTAGGATGCAGCAGGAAGAAAAGGAACGAGGCAGAAGTCAAGAGAGGGATAGAAAAGAGGGAATTTCTTGCACAGAATTTCCAGAATGTGGAAATGCCATTTATACTGATATGCCCCCAGCATTCCCTCTGGGGAGTACCCATTGTGATAACTATGACTGTGATTATAGGCCTGTGTTTATGTGTGTGTTTACTTGTCAATAGTCTTTATCAAATTGTGTTCATATATTGGTGCGTGTGTATGGGTGTGCACAGGGGTGAGTGCACGCGTGCGTGCATGCATAAATAATAAGTTCATAATTATGTCTTTTCCAATCAATGTTGTTTTTTGTGTTTTGTTTTGTTTGTTTAATTGGTTGTTTTTATTTATTTTATTATGTTTTTTACAACATTGTATTCCTACATTGGCATGTCTGGGTATGTGTGTGTGTGCGTGCATACGCCATGCGTGTGTGTGCACACGCCTGGTTTGTGTGTGTGTGATATATCTATATATATATATATAATATATAATATATATATATAATATATATAATATATATATATATATATTTTAAAGCTATCTTGGAATGTTCATAACAATTTGAAATGTATTTTTCTTGTGTCTTTTGAGATAATTATACATATCAATGTACCTGTCAGTATTGTAATTGCCCTTCATGGGATGATTAAAGTGCTTTTGACTTGACTTGACCTGACTTGACCTTGCACGTGAGACGGATGGATTGTTCAAACACATTTGTTACAACCTGTCAGGAGTGAAAAGGACAAACTGCTTCTTGAAATGTTTGAAAGGTGTACCATTCAAAAAAGATCAGAGGGTGGACTGAGGCATCAATCATATTCACAAGGCACACATGCTTGCACGCACAAGCGAACAGATTGATGCTTGTCTGGACAAAGCAATAAGAATGGCCGTTTGTGTCTGATCCATATAGAATGTATACTGTCCCAAACAGTTGGGTTGAACATGGGTGCAACACCACTGACCGTGCGTTGCACTCTGATGGCCCAGGTTCAAGCCCAGGTTTGAGCCACCACCAAGATACCCGTCCAAGGAGATTTTTCCTCTGAGTAACAAACAGGTGAACTCCACTCTTCCGAAAGTTCTTCAGACTACATTATAAAAGACCTTTCCCATGAACCTCCTCCATACCCGAAGGCTTTGACACGAACTCATCATAGGCACAGATGTGTATGGAGAAACGAAAGCAGAGGTGACCATGAGACCAGAGCAACCGGGGCCATCGAATCAGACAATTTTCTTTTATTGTATGATGAGCGGTGACAATGAGGATGATGTAATAGTGCTCCTTTGGAAGTGCATGTGCTTTGAGGCTGTTCTCTACGATTTCTATCATAACATATCCTGGTATCAACCGGGCCTGAGAGATACAGACACACGCAGTGTTGGTCAGATAATTGGAGCAACACTCTTTAAAATAACATCTGTAAAGTGAAATGAATGAAGCTCAACTATGTGGTCCCATTCTTCCCGTTGAGCCCATAGCAAACTCACAATGGGTAGAAGTCAGCCGGAGTCTGAGAAATCCCTATGCCTTTAATGGGATTTGAACCTGTTACCTTCCAGTCCGTAACATGAGGTGCTAATCACTGTGCCAAGAAAGCTGGTCTCTTGGAAAACTTTTGTTTGAAAAAAGCCACTCTCACAGGAAAACAATGTGAACAGAAAAACTGTTGAACCTTCCCCCCCCCCCCCCCCCAACAACCAATAAAGAAGAAGTGGCACTGCACTGTCACAACACACTGTCCCTGGGAAAGGAGCCTATCTAAATTTCCTGCAGAGAAAATGATAAATTTGGTTGAGATTGCCTTCAGCCATGCCAAGCTCTTAGTGTAACAACCTACACTCTCCTTTAAAAGGAAAAAAACAACTTTCTGACGTCAGAGTATGGCTGCCAATGTGGTGAGGTACTTGGAAAGAGTCATACACATGAGCTTCCCACTGGGTGTGTGCTTACTGCCTCACGGTGCATGATTCTCTGGTGGGATGAGTGAGTCAGAGTGTATATTCTGGGAGACCCCCAGGGTGTTCTACAAGGGTATGCGCAATAACAACAACAATGGATATGCTGTTTTTTCACTGATAACACCCATTGATAGACACTGGATTGGCTATAAAGAAGGGAAAGAAGGGGTGAGATCAATAAATTGAACAAACATTCATAGAAAGCACAGCAAGGGCCAGCCAAAGAGTGGCCCAAACTATTGAAATTCAAAGTAGATAATTATAGCAGAGGAAAGGTTCATCAACACTTGTGCTGACAGGCTAGTGTCATTTTTAGTGATAAAGAGGGAGAAAGAAACAGATTTTTGTGTGTAAATCATTACAGTCCTGTCTATAAAACAAGAAATCAACAGCAACAACAATGCTAAAAAAACAAACAACCCCAAATTGAAATGTGAATATTTTGATCATAAGAGATTGAAGCACAAAAGAATATAAACAAATTTTAACTACTGCTTGACCTCTGCTCACCAATCTGTCTCTCCCCCCCCCCCCCTTCCCCCAACTCCTGCTGCCTCTGCAATACTCCATAATTTTGTGGTCCCTTTTTCTCTTATAATATTACCTCATCCTCTGCCTTCCCCCATCTTATTTGACACAAAACCTTTATTCTTTCCCTCCACTACATTGCTTCATTCCCCTCCTCCCCCACAACCCCCCCCCGTTTTACCTTTCAACTCCAAGATTTATTTAAACAAACAAACAAAAATTCAACCCATGTACCCCCCCCCCCCCCCCCCCCCCACAAAAAGGGCCCTATACTCCTGGTTTTCCTTACAAAACAACAAAGTCTGGTTTCTGCATTGTAACGATCCTCAAAAACCCCTATAAAAATTTCGGTCCCGGGACAATAAAAAAAAAATTTCATAAATGTTATTTTCCATTAACCTTTGAGTTGTAAGAAACAAAACAAACAATCAAAAAGAAACCCTAGGTAAAAGTATGCCAACAAAAGTAATAAAAAATAGCCCAGACGGTTACCCTTTCAGGACATGGCAACGGGAAAAATTCTCATACCTTTTCAATAAAGCACACAAGTGCCCCAAATATAAAAAGGAAAAAAAAAAAAAATACTGATTAAAAATTTTAGGTAAGATAATATCAACACTAGGGGCCAGGGTGTAGAAAGAAAAGTCAAATAATAAGGGAACAGTTCAACAATGATTGATAAAAATCAAACAATGAATAATAGATAAATTATATATTATAATCTCTCTCACCTCCCCTTTCTCTCTCACTCTCTTGTCACCCGGGGGGGGGGGGGGGGGGGGGGGGGGGGGGGGGGGGGGGGGGGGGGGGGGGGGGGGGGGGAAACTGTTAAACTTTGTCTCGCAATCTGACGACCCGGGTCAATTCATTCAAGGGATTTTTCCCCCGGATTTAACATCAGTGCGACTCCACTCCCCCCAAAAGCCTTCGGATGGAACATAAACCGAGGCCCCTTGCGAACGACGCAAAACATTTGCGCACACTTAAAAACCTTTTTTCCCTTTTCGAAAGAGTGGGCCATTGTATCCCGGGTGGGAACGTGACAAATTTACAAAACCGCATACACAGGGGGACGGATGTAAAAAAGCCATAATGCTTTTTCCCTTTATCCCGTTAAAAAAAAAAAATAAATAAAAAAAAAATAAAAAAACCCCTCTCTCCTCTCTCTCTCCTCCCTCTCTCTCTCCTCCCCTCTCTCCCCTCTCTCTCCCCTCCCCTCTCTCTCACTCACTCATTTCACTCCCTCCCCCTCGCTCTAAAAAAAAGTGAATGTTACCGTAACCTTGTAAAAAGTAATTCTCTCTCAAATACAGGGGGGTAGCAAAAAAAAAAATTATATTAGATCCCAGCATTTTTTTATTTTAGATACTGTACCATAAACCCAGCCACCCCAAAAAGCATTAAAAAAAGAAACAAATGGGGATTTCGGGGTGTGTGTGTGGTGTGTGGTGGGGGGGGGGGGTGGGGGGGGGGGGGGGGGGGGGGGGGGGGGGGGGGGGGGGGGGGGGGGGAACATTTTTTTAAGGGGGAACAACCTTCGCTTGAAATAATTTTGGAGAGTTGATTCCCCGGACACCATGTGCTACATTTTTGAGCAAGCACCCGATCTTCGCAACAATACAACTACTGAACTATACAAGTCCCCGTCTTCGACATGAACTTCAGAACCAATCAAAGAGTCAATGGAGGGATGAAGTCAACCATCAGGAAAAGGGAAAAAGGTTGTCATTGATAATTTTTCGACCTTTTTGTCGAGGGAAATTTTTGTCTTTAAACTTTAAAGGGGGCAAAAGTCATTGACAAACCCGGTTTCACTTCAAAAACGCAGTGTGGTCTTTTAATTTTTATGGATCTCCGTACGAATCGATGCCATCAACATCAGTGCAAGGGGATGCAGATTAACTTATTAAGGATGTATTGTGTGGGTGTGTGTGTGTGTGTGTTGGGTTTGACTGGGGTGACTGTTTGGTGAACAAGGGGGTGTTGTTGTGCGTGCGTGCGTGCGGTGTTTGTGTGTGTTGTGGTTGTGTGTGCGTGTGCGCATGGCCGCGATGATGTGGTGTTAGAGAGCTTTATTTTTTTTTTATTTATTTTTTTTTATTTTTTTTTAGGATAATGGAAAAAAACATTCACAATTTCTGTGCTTTTAAAAAAACCCCATTCCCCCGTGTATCATATTGAATTTTTGCATCCTTCCCCCCACACAAATGGCCTACACTTCCAAAAAGAAAAACATTCAACTAACGCAAGATGTTCTCCATTGCACAGGGAATTTGTTTTTAACTCACGAATTTTTTTTTGGGAGAGTGGAGTACACTGTTTTTACCTCCAAGGAAGAGAGAGAAGGAGAGAGAGAGGGAGGAGAGAGAGAGAGACAGACAGACAGACAACAGACGACAACAGACAGACAACAACACTGAGACAGACAGCCCAAAGGGGGGGGGGGGGATCCATGTGAAGTGGGGCTTATTCGATAAACTTAGCTTACCCACCCCTTTTTTTTCTGGCACGAAACAAAAGGGTTAAAATAAAAAAAAAGACAGCCATAGGTATTAAAGGGATGGAGGTGGTGGATCCACTTCAGTTTATAGAATGAGCACAAGAATGCGGAAGAATTTGGAATTTTCAGTTGACCACCGGGAGAAAGGGGGCCCCGGGAGACTGTGGCACAGGGGTGCAAGTGCCCCGACGCACAACCGAATGCTTTGAAGTCACAGAGCTGTTTCCCTTTTCACGCAAAACTTTGCAGGAAGCCCCCCTTTCACTCGGGACAAAGATACGGAAGGGGGTGTCTGTACCCGAAAAGGTCTGTGTAAAAAAGAGCCAAGGCGAGGAACGGGTGAAAATTTGGTGCGAAGATCTCAAAAAAGCCATGGTACTGCTGAGAAACTCCATGACAAAACACACAGGTCTTGTGCTCCATTTTTAAGGAAAGAAAGGATTCCATGTCCGCAGATTTTCGTACCCTCAGGGGGAGCTTTTTGGGTTAACACTTACAGGGTAAGTAACTTCTTTATCGGGCAAAATAATGATTTTTTTTTGTAAAGTTCATAAGAAGGGGTGACGGGAGGGTTAAAAATTTTGCATCCCAAATAACAAAACCCATGATTCTAATTTCGATTTCCAACCCACCCTTTCTTCCCATTTGAAAAAAAAATCAAACGATTTCACCCTTTGGGTAACATAATCTGAGACCCTGTGGGAATGCAGCAGAACATCTGTCACAGTTAAAAATCTTTTCTGCCTTTTCAAGAGTACCATTTGATGCGAAAGGAAGGATGATGGGAAAAAAAGCCCATCGTCAAAACGGGCGTCTTTTTAAAGATCCCCCCTGAAGGGAATTGGCTACCTAAATTGTTGTGTGTGTGGGGGGGGATTCATTGTTTGCATTGTGTTATTTGCATGGTAAGCACATTATATGGAAAGGCACTGAAAAACTTATGTCATACATGAATGCCATAAATGCACACACATACACACTGACACTGGGAACAGACGACAAATTTTAAACAAAACCGCAACACACGGGGATGGTGTAAAAAGCCATGGGGGCTTTTTCCCATTATCCTTGATATAAAAAACAAAAAAACAAAAAAACATGCACCATACCCATGCACCACACACACCACCCCCCATTGTGTGCCATGGGAAAATTTGAACAAATTTTCAAAACCGCTACAAAACGGGACTGTTTAAAAATGCAATAAGTCTTTTTTCCATTACCTCAAAAAAAAAAATTTAAAAAAACCCCCCAAAAACCCCCAAAAACCCACACCACATCTTTCACATGAATTTTTTGATACTGCTTAAAAGTGGGAATATGTCCAAGGCCACACAGACGTATTTCAGTTCAAAAAAGCACAGGAGGAGAGGGCCAGGGACTATACACCCACCCCAATAGGGTTTGACCAGGAAATAGAAGAAAAGAAAGAACCATGAAAGTTCTGAGGCTTTTTTTTAAAAGATTACATAAAATTATTACAATCACTGTTTTCCTATTTTTTTGAATAAACTGAAGAAAGGGCCCAAAAGCCGCACACTATTGATGACGAGCGGAAGGGCAGATACTTGGAAGGACCCAAAATAAAATTTTTATCCAGGGGTTTTTTTTGAGGTGGGGTAGCTGGCCTGCACACCAAAAACCCAGGTAAGTTTTTTATTGTTTTTTTTAAAAAATTTCCCCCCTTAAGGGGGGAAAAAATTGCTTTTTTGGTTAGAGTGTTGAGTTGGGATTCTGAAGCACAGGTTTGGCCCCCACTGAGAACCCTTTTAAGGGGGTTTTTTTCCCCGAGTCAAAATCATACGACCCACTCCCCCAAAAATTTAGAACTTTGATGAACGTAAACTGAAAAACCCAGGCGAACGCACGCAGGCCCTTGGGGGCATATTAAAAGACGGTTCGTCTTTTTGGGAAAAGTGACCTTCATCCGAAGCTGAGAGGAAAGACACACAATTTAAAAAAACAAAAATCCATTTTTTCAGGTTTAGAAACATCACCAAAGCTGAATTTGGCTGTCCTAAAGGTGGCAAATGGGTTTTTCACAAAACTCCACCTTTTTGAAGCCCAAACTCTAGCCAAGGAAAGAAAAAAAGAGAACCTGTGGACAACTTGCTTTTTTTTGTGTTTATTAGGCGCCTGAACTTTGAGTGGGGGAAAAAGACCAAGGGGAGGACCTAGCAAAACCGGGCTGCTGGTTTTCAGAAATTTTTGGGGGGAGGCATGAAAAAGGGAAAACTCAAGACAGAGAGAAAGGAGAAGCTCACAATTCAAACCCCCCCCGGGGGAAACATGACAAAAAGAGAGGAAAAAAGAATGCGCCTTTGATGAAACGCAAAGGAGAAAATTGATTGACAGAACAACCATTTTTAAACTGAGAGGCAGCCTTTTGGGGTTTGAAATTTCAAACCGATAATTTACAGAACGCAGATCAGAATATTTAAATTTTGGGGCAAACATTTTCAACTCGGTGTTTTTTAGTCTATTTCAATGTGATTCCCTTTTCTTTGACAGGCATAACCCCATCAAGCCGATCGTTATAGGGTAAAACGAGAAATAGGTTTGATCCCGGCTTGAACTGGAACTTTTGAATTGAATTGAACACCCCTTAAAAAACATGGCAATTCTCTGCATAAAAATTCAGGTTTTTCTCCCCTATTGGGTTCCATCGGGGCTGTCTTCTGCAGAATTTTGCCTGGACGACGATTTTTGGGTGGGGTTTTTTATCGCACGAGTGCAGTTGCACAAGAATTTTTAGTTTATTGCCCCCTCCTCTGACCTTTATTTTCCCTCCTCTAACCTTGACTGGGTCTAGGTCTAGCTTTTTAAACAATTGAAGAATTTGGGCCCCATACACAAACATTTTGTGCACAAAAAGGACCCACGGCTACAAAGAGTTGTTCCAAACAAATTACGTAGAAAACCCCCCCCCCCCCCCCCCCCCCCCCCCCACACAACACTTTTTTTGGGAAACAATACACAAGCAGACAGGAAAAAAACCAAAGAAAATTAGGGTAATGCTGCTCTCAATGGGGCTTGCTCTTTTTGGTGAGAGCACCAGAATTTCACACAGAGAAACCCGCCAGTCTGATTTTCAAAAAATTTTTAGTGGAAAATTGGTGTGATGTGTGTCCACATGCTGTGTGGTGTATTTTTGGGGAGTGATTTCATGGTCGTGCTGCTGCATGTGTGCATGCCTGTGTTTCAAATAGGATGGAATTCCACTTTGAGCCAACCCACCCCCCTTGGGACAAAAAAAACTGCACCTTTGGGGAAATACCTGCATAGTACCCGGAATTTTACTGGTCTCCCTACCTGACTTTTTTTTGTATTTCATCCTTTTTTTTGGGGGGGTGCCCTTTTTGTGCAGATTGTTTTCTTCTTTAAAAGGAAAAATTTTGGTTTTTAAAAATTTGTTTTTTTCAAAATATCATTCCCCAAAGCTGAGAACGATACAGCAGGGGGAAGGGGATCAAGCGCACCGTTTTTAAAACTCCACTTAGCTAAAGGTGAGTCTCTCTCTCCTCCCACTATCACTCTCTCTCTCTCCCCTCTCCCCCCTCCCCCCTCTCTCTCTCTCTTTTTAAGGCAAAAGGATAGCCAGAGTCAGAGCATTTTTTGTTCCAAGCTAAGTTTAACACGTGAAAAATGTGCGTCTGCGGACGGCAGCCGTTTTGTGCGCACTGGGTTCATTACACTTCCCCAGTTCCCCAGTTGTAAAGGGGGTCGCCCTCTTCAGGGAAAGGAAAAGGGAAACAGCGAGGGAGAGGAGATGGGGCCCTCTCAAAGCGGCCCCTAGAGAAGCTGAGGTCTTCTTGACACCAGCTCCCCCCGTGACTGCGAAGATTATGGGACACCTTACCTTTTGGGTTCACATGCTTTTTTTTCAGCTTCAAACTCTCAAACATTGATCGAAAGGATGCAGAGCCAAGGGTTAAGACCCTTCAACCCAAGGATCCAGAAGGGGGGTTTTGAACTCGCACTCGGTGAATGAAGGTTGGGATTTTAAAATCCCCAGTCAACTTCAAGTGCAGACCGTCAGTCTTAAATTTTCCCTTTGTGTTTTTAAATAATTACACATGCACAGAAGACAAATATGCACGCTAAAGCCCGTAATTCATGGCACGTTTAGTAGGTTGGGAAAAGGGAAAACACCCAGCATACCCCCCAAGTCAGAATATGGCTACCTCAGGTGGGGAAACACAGGCGCATACGCAAAATCTCACCATTTGGGTTTGCCTCAATCTCTGGGGCCCGGGGAAAGAAACCCCCCACCCCACTAGGGTCGGCGTTCCTGTCCACCACGCGGTGTCGGGTGGCCTTGAACCTGCCGCCGGACATGGAGGACAGGAGGTCACCGATGTTCATGACCAGCGAGTTGCGCCGACAAGGCACTGACATCCACGTCCCGTCCTCCAGCTGGATCTCCAGCCCGCTGTAGTCGAAGGGGGTCAGCAGGGTCAGGAAACCTGCAAGCCACAGGATTGGGGGTGGGGGTTGTTGTTGTTGTTGTTGTTACTCTTGTTGTTGTTGTTGTTGTTGGGATTAGATTGACGTCCCAGCGGAGATTTCCGATTTAGGGACTTTAAGCCATCGGGCCAGTGTAGGAACTGATGATGATGTGTGTGTGTTTGCGCTACATTAGAGCCAAACCAGGTTTTTTTTGTTTTTGCTGCCTCATCTTCTGTGACGTCCCCCGTCCTGCTGTTCCAACGCCGCTCATTCCAATCTCCCCGCCACAGCCATACCCAGATTTACCATGTCTCATCCTCAGGGTCGGAAGCCCACAGGGAGCCCATCACTGTCAGGCGGACGTGGGGTCACCAGCCAGAGGGGCCCTGCACTGCTGCTGGGTCACTTTGGTGGTGTTCAGTGGTGCCTGTTCTGAGCTAACATACGCAGGACACCACCTACTAAGCCCCCTACTAACGACAATATTAGCTCAGTTGCGGAGCCAGACTGAGTGAGTTGCCCACCCGAGGTGGCAACCACCACAACGTCCATCCAACGACCGTCCCCCGCGAACCTCCAACCCCAAGGGCTTTGACACAAACTCACCATAGGCACAGAAGTGTATGGGCAAACCGAATCTGAGGTCACCATGACACCAGAGCAACCGGGACCACCGAATCAGAGGCAATTTCTTAAAATTACATGATGATCAATGACAATGAGGATGACGTAATGATGCTGCTGTGGAAGTGCATATGCTTTGAGACTACTTGACAGGGTTGTCCTCTACGCTTACTATCATAATATATCCCGGCGTCAACCGGGCCCGAGAGATACAGACACCTGCAGCGTTGGTCAGGTAATTTGAGCAACACTCTCAAACTCGCATCGGTTAAGAGGATGAAGCTCGACTGTGTGGTCCCAGTCTTCCCACTGATCCCACAGCACACTCACTCTGGGTAGGAGCCGGCCGGAGTCCGAAAAATCCCTATGATTCTTATGGGAATCGAACCCGCGACCTTCCAGTCCGTAACCCAAGGCGCTAACCACTGCGCCATGGCGAGAGCCAAACAAGGTTATCCCCTTCTTTGGGCGCACTGGAGATAACCCGGTTTGGCTCTAATGTAGCGGACAGTGTGTGTGTGTGTGTGTGTGTGTGTGTGTGTTGACTCTGTGTGTGTGCGTGTGGACTGTGTGTGTGCGTGTGACTGTGTGTGTGTGTGTGTGTGTGTAGTAAACTAGTTGGTAGCTAATACTAAAAAGCCTGATATTTTTACAAACCCTTAAAGATCATTTTACTTTCTTTTCTTTCTGTTGTTGTACTTGTAATTGTTGTAAATCTAAACATTGGAAGGAAGAAAAACTCGCTGCCTATCAAATGCTGAACATAAAATACACATATTGTCTGTTCTGTCACAAATTTAAAAAAAAGAATTAAATCCTATCTCTACTCCTCCTCTAGAACTCCTTGATTCACCAACGGTGGGATCATGTGTAAGTGACCGTTTACCTTACCATTAAGGTGGCTGCATTCCGACTTCGGGGGACACTTATTTCAATTTGCCCTCCTCCCCCCCCCCCCCCCCCAAAAAAAAAGAAAGAAAAAAAAAGAGGAGAAAACATTTTTTAGGCTTGTGCGCAAAATGCCCATTTCATTTTCCTGTGCATTATTGCATATTCAGCCAAATATTCACGCACACTTTGTCAAGGCACGTATATTGGCTTAAAACATTTTTTCTTTTCGTTCAGAAGAACTTAGCACCAATACGTGAAATGAGTACAGCAAGCAATGCTTATGTGTGCTCTAACATTTATATAAAAAGAAAGGGCTACAGCTGAACAAAATTGCATCAAATAGATTTAAAAAAAAAAGAAAAAATGAGATAGCTGTAAGTGGAAAAGATCAGAAAAAGAAACAGTAAATGAACCACGATAAACAATAAAACAAGGGGATAGATGTATCATAGCAATACAAGGTAACATCATCGCAAGAGAGGTTGTAACATGCTTAAACCAAAATACAATAGAACCGTATTAAATATTCGAAACATGAAGTTGTAGCTCTCTCTCGTCCATTCGCTCTGCATGGATATCAGTACCTAAGTGTGGGTAACATCCATGTATGTCCATACATATGTTTGTGCGTGTGCGCATGCGAGCGCGCGCGTGCTTGTGTGTGTGTGTGTGTGTGTGTGTGTGTGCGTGCATGTAGGCATTTGTCTGTATGCGTACGCGTGCGTGCATGTGTGGCGCACTAATAGGTCATTCACTTACTGGCACACACAACACCACACACACACACACCACACACACCACCCACACACACACACACACACACACACCACACACACCACACACTCCTCCCCCCCCACCCACACACACACCACTCCCCCCACACACACCCACCCACACACACACACACCCTACCCACACCTACACCCACTAACACACACACACACTCCCCCCCCACACACCCACCCACACACACCTACACACACACACTAACCTGAATCAGAATGTTCGGCGCAGCAGACGACAGTATCTCCGTCTTTGAAGGCGGGGGCCACGGTGTGTGCGGGGCGGGAGGGGTAGTGCAGGAGTCGCAGAGTGGACAGACTGTCAGGGGAAAAGGTAGAATCGAACCAGTTCTCCCCGATCCCACTGCCCAAGCTGATCAACCGGTGCACCTCTATGCTGGCTTTGAGAAAGGCCCTGTGATAATTATGTAGTATTGCGCTGTATTGTACAGTATTGTATTGTTGTGTATTGTATAGTATTGTTGTGTATTGTATAGTATTGTTGTGTATTGTACAGTATTGTTGTGTATTGTATAGTATTGTTGTGTATTGTACAGTATTGTTGTGTATTGTATAGTATTTGTGTATTGTATAGTATTGTTGTGTATGTATAGTATGGTTGTGTATTGTACAGTATTGTTGTGTATTGTATAGTATGGTTGTGTATTGTCTGTATTGTTGTGTATTGTATAGTATTGTTGTGTATTGTGCTGTATTGTTGTGTATTGTATAGTATGTTGTGTATTGTACAGTATTGTTGTGTATTGTATAGTATTGTTGTGTATTGTACGGTATTGTTGTGTATTGTATAGTATTGTTGTGTATTGTACAGTATTGTACTGTATTGTATAGTATTGTTGTGTATTGTACTGTATTGCGTTGCGTTGTAGTTTTTTGTATTGTGCTGTATTGTATTATATTGCGTTGTGTTGTGCTGCGTTGTATTGTGTTGTCTTGTATTGTATAGAATTGTGTTGTGTTGCATCGTATCGGATCGTACCGTATCGTATCGTACTGTATTGTGTTGCGATGCGTTGTATTGTATTGCAGCGTATAGTATTGTATTGTGTACCACTTTAAATCACGGCAGAGTTCTCTGCGTGAAATTCAGGCTGCTCTTCCTGGGGAGAGCGCGTCGCCACAAGAGCAGCGCCACCCCCCTTTTTTCCCCCCTGTCTGCAACTGTATTTGTTTCCCTATCAGAGTGGCTTTTTTCTACAGAATTTTGCCAGGGTCAACTCTCTTGTTGCCGTGGGTTCTTTTAAGTGCGATAAAAATGTGTAACACATGGGACTTCGGTTTGTCGTCTCATCCGAAAGACTAGCACCCAGACCACCACTCATGGTCTAATGGATGGGGAGAAACTTTGGGGCCCAAACGGGGATGAAACCAGTACACACATCATACCCGGACTTTTTGCTTTCTAGGCAGGCTCGTTACCTCTAGACCACCGATCCTCTTGCTGTATGTACATCGGTGTCTGTAACTATTAGTTTTTTTGTGTTGTGAATTTATTCTCTTGCTGCATGAACTATAACTGTGATTAAAGAATCCTCCTTTCACTTATCATGCAGTCTAATCGACCGTTGGGGCGCCACTGTGGATTTTGCAACCAGCTTCCTCCTTCATTCCTCGTAGTTCTCAGCTTTCTGTAGTATTATGCCGTTCCACTCAAGGCCAGTCCACTCTCTGATGTTGACTTGCCCTCGTTTTCTCCACTAAGAAGAAGAAACTAAAGTGCAGAATGCATCTCTGTAAGACTGGGTCACTTTACCCAACCTTCTAACATGGATTTTTTTGTCGGCCGTTCTAATGTTATGTAAAAAAAAGAAAAGAAAACAAAGAAAAGGTAAAGGTGTCCCATAACCTACAAGGTCATAGGGGAGCGAGGCGTCAGTGACCTCACTTCTCTAGGGGCCAGCATATTGAGGGTGGCGCCCATCTCCTCTCCCTCGCTGCTTTACCTTTCCTGACTCTAAAGAGGCAGGTACCCATTTACAGCTGGGTGAACTGGGGAACTGTACTGAAGCCAAGGCGCGCAAACTGTCACCCATCCCAAGTGTTAACCACGCTCGATGCTGCTTAACCTGGCTGGGGTAAAGCGTGTGCTCCGACCACTGAGCTATCCCGTCCCAAATGTTATGTGCCGACTGACAAACACAGATAGATCATTACTGGTAGATGAAGGAGATGTGAAAAGGGGATTAGCCTTAAGTGATAGGCTACAAAAGTCGTGTAGAAGTTTGTCAGACTACTTTGTAACTCTAATTGTTCCTATGAGCCAATCTTCTGCCTGGCTTTACATCTCATCTCTCTCTCTCTCTCTCTCTCTCTCTCTCTCTCTCTCTCTCTCTCTCTCTCTCTCTCTCTCTCTCTCTCTCTCTCATATGGATATGTATTGTTTTCGAGTTGTCTTAACACGATTAAGATTTAATGTACTTCCTCTAAATAATATAATAATAATAATAATAATGTATGGAATTTATATGGCGCTAAATCTTGTAAAGCAACAAATCAATGTGCATCATTACAGTGAAAATGCACAAAGAAAATGTGTCCATCTTGCAATGATAAAACCCTATATGAATATCATTTCATATTTAAATGCGCTGCCTATGTGGATTTACCAGCGAAGTTGTTTGAAAGAATCAGCCAAGCTTCTTTTTTGTGCATTACTCCAGGCTACAAATCCAAATCACGTGCACAATTTAGGTTGTGTTCCATGTGATTAACAGAAGAAGAAAAAATCATTTTGGAAACATTGATCTAAATGTTGCCTTACTATAATATAATGAGAATGGCATCC
>CM054150.1:24746295-24766295 GCA_028751875.1 Rapana venosa
AAACATAAAAACACTACATGGGCAGATAGGACTACAGAATGGACATCCCGTGCCCATCCCAGTGCTTACAACATCACTTATCTGGTCGCCAGAACAAAACAATACAGGCAAAATTACCATATAAAAGGTAAAGGTAAGGTAAAGAAGTCCCATAACCTATAAGGTCGTAGGGGAGCGAGGCGTCAGGACCTCACTTCTCTAGGCCAGCATATTGAGGGCGGCGCCCATCTCCTCTCCCTCGCTGCTTTACCTTCCCTGACCCTAAAGAGGGCAGGTACCCATTCACAGCTGGGTGAACTGGGGGAACTGTACTGAAGCCAAGGTGCGCAAACGGTCACCCATCCAAGTGGTAACCACGCTCGACTCTGCTCAACTTGGCTGGGGGAAAGCGAGTGCTCCGACCACTGAGCTATCCCGTCCCCATATAATTTATGAAAAAACCCCCCGCCTGTTTGTAAGATCTACTTTAAGAAAGTCAGGATATGCCGAAGTCGGATGTGCTGGGCCTGACTTTGTCAGGCGCTTAACGTCAGCGTGACGCATTTTCGCTCATAATTATAACAAACAAGAATAGTTGCTATACGAGCATTCGATGATGAAGAAGAGAAAAGTCAGGAGAATGAACGGGAAAGGCAGGATATAAACAAGAGAGATGATATAAAGGTAAGGAAAAAAAAGACAGAAACAAAGAGAAAGATAGAAAAGGGGAAATTTCTAGCACAGATGTTCCACAAGATGGGAACACTCTTCATACTGAAAGAACCCCTAGCACCCACATTGGGGCGACATATTATATATCTTATAATTATTCCCTTCGGATGGGACTATAAACGAAGGTCCCGTGTGTGAACGCACACACAGCATCTTGCGGAGACGTTAAAACTCATTCTTCTTGGAAGAGTAGGCTATTGCATACCGGTAAGAGCAGATGACACAATTAAAAAAAAAGCGTATGCACATTGGTGTTGTGTTAAGACATCATCCTCGAAGTCGGATGCGGCTACCTTAATGATGGGTGGGTGGGGTGGGGTGGTGGTGGTGGTGGGGGGGGGGGGGGAGGAACGGTCGCATACGCAAAATCTCGCCATTGGTGAATCTCAGAACTCTAGCTGAGGAACGACAAAAAACCCACACCAAAAAAGACAAAAACAAAAACAACCCCCAAAACAGCAATCAAAATCCCCAACCAAAAACACAACTATAAATCATGACACCCCCCAAAAAACAAACAAACCACCAAACAAACCAACAACAAACAACAAAACCCAACAAACAAACCCCAAAGAAATAAACGAAAGACAAACCCCAAACAAAAACGAAAAGGGAAAACTAACAAAACAACACACACACACACACTTACACACACACACACACACACACACACAACACACACACACACACACAACCTCTTCCATTTATCCTCGTTAAAAAAAAAAATCTGAGCGCTTTGATTTGTTGCTTTACAAGATTCAGCGCTATATAAATTCCATACATCATTATTATCATTATTACAACAAAAAGAAAGAAAAACAATCTACACAACCCCACCTCCCCCCACCACCCTTTGTTCATAACATAACGAACTAACCAACCAACCAACCAACTAACCTCTATAATAGTTCCTACTCTGAGGATTCCAGAGTCTGCGAGCTACGGCCTTTCTCTGGTCCTGTGTGAGGGTCTCGAAGAACCAGCGGGTGTGCTTCAGCAGCGTGTCGGTCTCCAGGCCCTCCATGTTGTCCACGTAGAGGAAGCCCACCGTCTCCAAGGCCTCCACCAGCCCTTTGGCCACGGCCAGTCTCTGGGCTGGGTCCTTGGCCTTCTTCAGGTCCACAATGGGCAGGGAGATTTCCCCTACAGCTTTCTCCATGGCTGACGGTCTCTAGAAAATGATGATGATGATGATGATGATGATGATGATGATGATGATGATGAACGGGTGGGTGGAGGGTAGGGGTTGGGGGTTTGGGGTTGGGGTTGGGGTTGGGTTTGGGGTTGGGGTTGGGTGTGGGTTGGGTGTGGGGTGGGGTGGGGGGTGGGGGAGGTTGTGTTGATAGAAGTGTATCAAAAATAATGGCAGTAGAAGTGGTGGTGGTAGTGGTGGTGGTGGTGTTGGTGGTGTAGTAGTAAGTAGAAGAAGAAGTAGTAGTAGTAGTAGTAGTTAGAAGTAGTAGCAGTAGTAGTAAGTAGTAGTAGTAGTAGTAGGTAGTAGTAAGTAGTAGTAGTAGTAGTAAGTAGTAGTAGTAGTAGTAGTTAGAAGTAGTAGCAGTCGTGTTATTAAGTAGTAGTAGTAGGCTAGCAGAAGTAGCAGTAACAGCAGCAGCAGCAGCAGCAGCAGCAGCACTTGTAATAGTAGTAGTAGTAGCTGCAGCAGCTGCTGCAACGAAAAGTACGTTATGTAGATGTGACAGGAATAGATATGTGACAGATGAAACATATTGGAAATTGGCAATTGTGTTAATAATGAAAAAACATTTATTTACAGATGACAGAGAGGTATTTGGATATCAAACCCCCTTTTGTTGAAGCTTTTCCATCGAATGTCATTTCCCAGCCATGTCTCTTGCTAGTAATTTACCTGTGGCTTATAAACACACGCAGGTGTGACATTCATGAAATACAAAAGACGGGATATCCTAGGATCATAGTTAATGATTTGGCAAAATGCGCTGGTTTTGTTGTTGTTACTGTTGTTGTTATGCGTTCCCCAGCTTAACACTCTGGCAGTCACCCATAATGCGCACTCTGACTCATTCATCCCACATGAGAATCACTGTGAGATTGAAACTGGGTATGCGCTGGTTTTCAGAAATTTAAAAAGAAAAGAATGATAGAGTTGGAAAATAAAACATGTAAAAATTTAGTGCGTAGTACCAAACTATGTGGAATACTACTACTACTACTACTAAATGGAATTTATATATGACTATATCTTGTAAAAACAAATCAAAGTGGGAATGGGAGTAGTAGGAGGAAAGAGTGATTTACATGTACATCCTCACTCATATGCATGCATAATCAGTGCGCACGCGCATTCACACACACACACACACATACACACACACACAACACACACACACACACACACACACACACACACACACACACACATACACACACACACACGCACGCACGCAGCACGCACGCACACCACCACCACACACACACACACACACACACACACACACACACACACACACACACACACACACACACACTACGACGATCAAGGCCACGAGATCTACGTACGTATTGGTCAAACAGACGCTTAAGAGCATAAGTATCAAAGTAACCTGTTTAGTGAAACTTAATGAGATAGCAAAGGGGGTATAGAGTATAATATATAGAACGTTCCAAGCTCAGCAAAGCTTCGTTACCGAAACCTTGAAACTTGAAGTCAGGTAAGAGGTAGGTCTGGCAACAGCAGAGAGGTGTCCAGCACAGTGCTACCCAGAGACAGAACTATGCCGGACTCTTGACTAATGACACTGGTGATAACGCTGGAAGGTGAGAACGGACAGACATCGAAGATGTACTTATCTACCTGCTGCTGAAGCATTGCTGACCCTTTTAAAATTTTTTAGGTAGGGGAAAGTCAGCAAATGTGGCACAGTCTGGTAACATGAAACACTAGTATGTCTGTAACATGGGACACTATCTGAACAATTGAAACCCATGAGCAGGAAGAGTTACCGTTCCTTTTACTGATGACGCTGGAGCAATGACCCCGAAAGTAAAGATGCCAAAACGGTGAGTGCTTTTATATTTTTGATGTTCTGTGTTTTATTTTAGCAATTCAAATTTGGCCGAAATCTTTTTTATCTTTAGCAGAAAATGAATCTTTGTTTCTGGTTATGCAAGATGCGTTTCTTCTCAGCTTTTTGATTGATATAGTAACTCTGAAAATGGCTTTAGAATTCAGAGGCTCAAAGTCAAAGTGATGTACCTTAATGTGGGCAATGTGGAACACAGGAAGGAGGGTTGAGTGGAACAGTGTCCCATTTTTCCCGACAGTGTTCCACATTTCACGCCACAAGAAAGCAAAACGAACACCATATGGTAATGAATTTCATATCATAACAAATACCAATGGCATGTTTTTTAATCACATAAATTCAGTGCAAAGAAAACATGCTAGCAAAGACACAGAAAACTAATATGTTTCAGACATATTTGTGTATTGTTTCTTATGGTCTTCATTCTCTCTCTCTCTCTCTCTCTCTCTCTCTCTCTCTCTCTCTCTCTCTCTCTCTCTCTCTCTCTCTCTCTGTGAATGTCTAGAAACATGTCTCATGTCTTTTTTTTCTTATAAATGCAGGTGGGTGCCTGAAGATATGCAGTGTGCCCTGTCTGCAGTACGGGAGGGTGATATGGGCCTTCGATCTGCTGCACGTTCCTTTGGTGTTCCTGTGACCACACTGAAAAGACGTCTTGATGGCCGTAACAAACTTGCAGTGAACAGCAAACTCCATACCGGCAGACCTCCTATACTTCCAGCTGTTGTAGAACAAGAACTGGTCACTCATCTTCTTAAGGCTGACAGCATGTTTTTTGGATACACTAGGACAATGGTGATGTCACTGGCTTACGAAGCTGCTGAGAAGAATGGCTTCCCTCATGTATTTAACAGAGACAGGCAACGGGCAGGAAAAGATTGGCTGAAGTTGTTTCTCCGCCGTCACCCTGAGCTTGCTCTGAGACAGCCAGAGCCTACATCACAGGCTAGAGCACAAGGATTTAACAAAAAGGATGTTGATCGCTTTTTTGACTTACTCCAAAGCATAATTGATGAACATGGTCTTGATGCCACTTCAATATATAATATGGATGAAAGTGCCGTGTCCACTGTGCAGAGAAAACCCCAGAAAGTCCTGGCTGAGAAAGGCAAGCACCAGGTGGGTGCCATGACCAGTGCTGAAAGAGGGACAAACACTACTGTTGTCTGCTGTACAAGTGCAGCAGGACATTTCGTACCTCCACTCATCCTCTTCAAGAGAAAAAGAATTCCTGCAGAACTGAAAGATGGCGCTCCACCAGGTAGCATTGTCACTGGAAATGACTCTGGATGGATGGACAGAGATACATTTGTTGTATGGCTTCGTCATTTCATCAGTACCGTCAAACCAACACAAGAAAAGAAGGTTTTACTCATACTTGATGGACACAATTCGCACACAAAAAGCCTTCAAGCAGTGAACATGGCCAGAGAGGCAGGAGTCATTATGTTGTCACTTCCACCACACACAACGCATAAATTGCAACCGCTTGACATTGCATTTTTCCGACCCCTGCAGACGTTTTACTGTCAAGCGCAGGAGGCATGGCTGAGAAACAATCCGGAAGAGCAATAACCACTTTCCAGATCTCAGATCTGTTCAAGATCGCATACCAGAAGGCTGCATCTATGAGCAACGCAGTCAATGGGTTCGCCAAGTGTGGTATTTGGCCCTGCAACAGAGATGTCTTTACAGACACCGACTTCACTGCTGCTGCTCCCATTCGCCCACACTGCTCCACGGAATCTTTGGCTCTCCACTGTGCCTCGTCAGCTGAAATGACATTTCTACTTCCTGACCCACTGCCACTCTCCCAGGACCCGGTGAATCGTTCCTGTCCACCCAGTGTGCCATCACATTCCCCTCCAGCTGAAGAAGCTACTGTCCAGCATTCAGAGCATCCTGACATTTCTCTGATGATGCCTACAACCCAGGTTCTCTCTGAACCCCCAAGACCCCAACAAGCAAAACAGCTGTTGAGTCCTCCCTGTGTGCCAGCATTTCCCAGGCAGGCTGACAGGTCACCTTCTCCACCTCCATTACCTCCACGTAAGCCTGCTTTGAATGGAAGCCAGCGTAGCCCAACAAGTGGTCAGTCAGACTTTTCCCAACTGTCAGTTGTTGCAACCAACCCTGATGGCAGATGTTTCTTCAGGAGTTTGGCTATAGCTGAGATTTCTGCTCTGCAAAGAGCACCGAGGGATCGGAATGGTACATTGCGGGATCCTGTTTTACAAATGCTTGAATCCTGCAAAGCGGACCTTATACGATCACAGACTGTGCTGTACATGATGGTGCATGCCAAAGATTTTGAACACATTGAAGCAGCATGCAACGCGGATATGCCCACTGGTACACGTTTTGGGTCACTCCATGACAGAATTACTGCAATGGCCCTCCCAAATGAACCCATTGGAGAAATAGAAATTTCTTCAGCAAGTGAAGTTCTCAAAAGGCCAATATATGTTCTGAATGCCCACAGTGGGCATGTGCTGAAATACAAAAAAGAAAAGTTTTCCAACGCTGCACCACTCAACGTCCTGTTCACTCCAGTGGGGAACAGTATTGGACATTATGACTGTTTAATTTCCAAATTTGTGCATGTGCATGAACTTTCTCCTCTGCCAGTGCGACCACAATTGGAAAAGACCAAAAGAAGTGCCAACAAAACACAGTCACAAATCCTTACTTCTTCGCCATACAAAGAAAAACTGACAGCATCCCTCTTCAACCAAAAGCCAGCGCAGAAGAAAAAAGTTCGCTGCAGTCAGAATCAGGAGCAGGGGGAAAAACAGCAATCCACCATACAGTGCAGAGGCAAGAGGACGAAGGCCACTCCATCAGCCACTGTCAGTGATGAAGCATGGTACTGCTTCATGTATGCCAGCAGTACACAGGAAGATATGATCAAGTGTCAGCTCTGTGGAGGACTGTGCTGGGACCAGAGAAAGGGCAGCCCCTTTCACCTGTGACCACTGCAGCTCCTAAATGACTTGCTCTCTCTCTATATTGCAGAAGATGCATTATTTAGTTTTATTTTGCACAGGATACACACTTCAAGTTTTAAAGTGCAGAGGTCATGTTCTTTAATTTTTATGGCACAGGATACATGCTTTTAGTTTCATTGCAGAGGATATTATGTTCTTTCAGTATTACACAAAAAAATCAAAGTTGTATCAGAAATAGTGGCATTGTTTATTTCAGTTTGAGGTCTGGTTTTATGTTTGATTTTCAGAAGACACATGGTTTTCTCTCTTTTTTTAAAACACTTACAAACACAGCAGGTTTTGTTCAAATCTGGGGGAGTGCTGCATTTTGTTTATCCAAAGACTGTAACTGGTAAACATTTATATAAAAAGTGTGTTCCAAAGTTGTTGTTTTTCTTTGATTATGAGTCTTGTTGTTGACTTTCTTTGCCTGATACTGCAACTTCTATAAGTTGGTGTATTGGTATTATCAGACTTACTTTGCAATAAGGATACATGTTATGACATATTATGTTTTATTTAGAGATGAGATGGGGAATGTTTTATGTTTCTCTTCGTTTTTTGGTCTTTTTTTTACACACGAGTCACTTCGTGTGAAAGATTCAAAGTCTGCTTAGAAATCCACTTGGATCTTGTTCTTGGATGCCTACTGGGAGTTTTCATGTTTCTGCAGCTCACTAACTTCAAACATAAAGCACAGTATTGTTAACGTGCATGTCTTATCTTCCCTGTGTGTGTATACATAAGAAGGGGATTAAGGAACTGGTAGGTTTAGACATAAGTTGTCCTGGACAATTGTAAAACTCTCCACAATTCCATGAAGCGCTGACACTGAGATTGGACCCTTCACCGATGTCCAGCGCCTCAGCAACTGGGTCATTGTACTTGTCTAATGGCAGATGTCTTCTGTAAAACCAGATCTTATAGGCTGGTTGTCACTGAAAGAGGCGCAGGTCTCAGATAGAAACCTTTATAATTATGTTGTTCCACATTTGACAACATGCTGTTCCAACTTGTGCTCCCAGGTGGGTTATATGAAACATGTTCATCATTTTTTTAAAGTGCAGTCAGCACATTTGTAACAGGTTGTTTTCATTTTGGTTATGTGTGATCATAGTTCATTAAAATCTTACTGCAGCAGCACCTTCAGTATCACAGTGTTGTTATTTGTTTGGGTATGACAGTTGTCTTTGCTTAAATGTGCCAGCTTTGCCGACTTTCCCCTATATGTGTGTGTTTGTGTGTGTGTGTGTGTGTGTGTGTGTGTGTGTGTGTGTGTGTATGTGGTGTATGTGTGTGTGTGTGTATGTATGTATGTATGTGTGTATGTATGTATGTTTTTATTTATCTATTTTATTCTTTTATATCGAGGATCATGTAATAAGCACTAATGTGCTTTTTAAAAACTTCCAATCCCCGTGTGTATGCGGTTTTGTAAATTCTGTCATCTATTCCCATCGGCCTACTCTTTCGAAAAGCGGAACAGGATTTAACGTGTGCGCAAGATGTTCTGCGTGCGTTCGCACACGGGGCCTCGGTTTATAGTCTCATCCGAAAGACTGTGTGTGTATGTGTGTGTGTATGTATGTATGTATGTATGTATGTATGTGTATGTATGTATGTATGTATGTATGTATGTATGTATGTAGTATGTATGTATGTGTGTGCATGTATGTATGTGTGTGTATGTATGTATGTGTGTGTGTATGTGTGTATGTGTATATGTAGTGTGTAGTGTGTATGTGTGATTGTGTGTATGTATGTATGTATGTATGTATGTATGTATGTATGTGTATGTATGTAGTGTATGTATGTGTGTGTATGTGTGTATGTATGTGTGTGCATGTATGTATGTATTATGTATGTGTGTATGTTTGTGTGTATGCATGTGTATGTGTGTATGTGTGTATGTATGTATGTATGTATGTATGTATGTATGTATGTGTGTATGTATGCATGTATGTATGTATGTGTGTATGTATGTGTGTGTATGTATGTATGTGTGTATGTTTCTGTGTGTGTATGTATGTATGTATGTGTGTATGTATGTATGTGTATGTATGTATGTATGTATGTGTATGTGTGTGTGCGTGCGTGTGTGTGTATAGTATGTATGTATGTATGTATGTATGTATGTATGTATGTATTTCGAGGATAATGGAATAAGCACTCGAGTGGGGTTTTTTAACATCCAGTCCCCGTGTGAATGCAGTTTTGTAAATTTAGTCATCCGTTCCCATTCGCATTTATTTATTTACCTACTTATTTATTCTTTTATTTCGAGGATAATGGAACAAGGACTCATGAGGTGTTTTTTCCCTCCAGTCCCCGTGTGTGTGCAGTTTTGTTAATGTTCTCATCTATTCCTTCCCGCCCACAATGGCATACTCTTCCGAAAAGCGGAACAGGTTTTATGTGTGCGCAAGATGTTCTGCGTGCGTTCGCATACGGAACCTCGAAGACGCGCGCCCACGCGCCCGCGTGTGTGTGTGTTATGTAATATATATTGCAAAAAGATTCCCCCACAACAATAAACAAACATGCTGCAAAAGTTCCATTTTTATTTTACACAACAAAGATCAAACTATTTAGTCACGGAGAGAAATCTGCCGTGACTTAAAGTGGTATGAAATGAAATCTGAGCGCTTTGATTTGTTGCTTTACAAGATTCAGCGCTATATAAATTCCATACATTATTATTATATTATTATTATTATTATTATTATTATTATTATTATTATTATTATTATTATTATTATTATTATTATTATTATTATTATTATTATTTTCAGTTTTAATACATCAGTAACCCCGTGGGGATGCCGGGGGCCTGTCATAATTAGCATCCCCACATTCTGGGAAATGTGCTAGAAATTTCCTCTTTTCTACATTCTCTTTGTTTCTGTCTTAGTCTTTCTTTCTTTATTTTTATTTTATTCTTTTATATCGAGGATAATGGAATAAGCACTTATGTGCTTTTTTACATCTAGTCCCCGTGTGTATGCGGTTTTGTAAATTCTGTCATCTGTTCCCACCGGCACACAATGGCCTACTCTTACGAAAAGCGGAACAGGATTTAACGTGTGCGCAAGATGTTCTGCGTGTGTTCGCACACCGGGCCTCGGTTTATAGTCTCATCCTCTTCTAGTCGATTTTCTGCTTTCTTGATCCTTTCTCTTTCCTTTTTTTTTTTAAAATATCCAAAAAGACTTAAAACATAACAGTTCTCTCTTATGCCGCAGTCGAATACGCTGGGCCTGACTTGTCAGGCGCTTAACGGCAGCGTGACGCTTTTCGGCTCAGTTACTGTGAAAATAACAGCATCTGCTGCAAATACGAAATACTGAAGCAATAGAAGTGTGGAAAAACCATGAAGTTTACCGGAAGATTAAAAACACTTATATGGCATCACTGTTTCAAAACATGTTTTTTCCCCCATTGAAAACATCTCCTCTCGCATCAGTTCAATTTTTCTTTTCCCTGGTTTTTATACCGCCTTTTTTTTTTTTCTCAGTGAGTGCAAATGCCTTCTCAAAGACCCGTTCAGTCCTTCGGATGAGACTTTAAACCGGAGATCCCGCGTGCGAATGCACGTAGAACATTTTGGGCACACGTTAAAACCCTTTCCACCTTTTGAAAGAGTAGGCTATTGTGTTCCGATAGGAACGAGTGACAAAAAACAAACCGAAAACAAGTAGACTGGTGTCTTGTTTAAACATTACCTCCCGAAATCGGATTGCAGCAGCCTTAATGGAAAGCAAAAATGGTCGCATACCCAAAATAACACCTTCGGTGAATTTTGGAACATGTTAGTTGAGAAACAAACAAACAAAACCCAGAAGGAAAGCCGCAAATCATTCTCGTGGGTAACCTTACCTTGTAGTTAAATACACTATTAGTTAGTCAGTCACCATAACTCCCCCGTGAAGTTGCCGGAGGCCTGTCAGTATAAATAGCATCCCCAACATCCGAAAATTCTGTGCTAGGAATTCCCTCTTTTCTATCCCTCTCTTAGTTTAAGCCTTGTTCTTTTTTTGTTTCTTTCTTCTCCGTCCTGCGTATTTCCCGCCTTCTTGGTTCATTCTCCTGCCTCCCCCCCCCCCCCCCCCCCCCCCCCCCCCCCCCCCCCCCTGAAAGACTTAAAAGATAACGATTCTCTCCCACACCAAAGTTAGATTCGCTGGGCCTGACTTGTCAGGCGCTTAATGGCAGCGCAACTCATTTTCGCCCATAAGACAGACAGCAACAGCTGCTTTCTGAAAGCTCAATGACGACGATGACAACGACGACGACGACGACGACGAAGAAGAAGAAGAAGAAGAAGAAGGAGGAGGAGGAGGAGGAGGGGGGCTCTCATGTGCTTTCTTTTTACATCCAGTCCCCGTGTGTATGCAGTTTTGTAAATGTTGTCATCCGTTCCCATCGGCACACAATGGCTTACTCTTCCGAAAAGTGGAACAGGATTTAACGTGTGCGTAAGATGTTCTGCGTGCGTTCGCCCTCAGTTTATAGTCTCATGCCAAGCACTGCAAGAGCCCGGCAGCAAGCAAGAGGCTTCAGGGCTGCAAGATAAGTAAGTAACACAACTCTTCGCCGATTCAAAATAAAAACGAAACAAAGCAAAACATAAACAACTCTATTTCAACTACCGAACTTTGTGCTTAACACATTTTACAATACACCTCTTCCTTTCTTGGATTATATTAGAGTCCCAGCGAAGTTATCCGATTTAGGAACTGTACCAACCTACCATCATCAACACCTAGCGGCTGTATGAGACTTTTACGGGACCTAACTTTCACAAACTTTGTTGTTGTGGTTATATTGATTTTAGGTCCCAGCGGGATTTGCGAATTTAGGGACTGAAAATATTTCATTATAGGCCCTACTCTCCACATCACAGCATTATAGTTGACGGCACTCCATGGTTGGTTGATGGGACAGTTTCTACATCGGAGAGCTCCTTTGGGACTTTAATACAATTAAACCCAAACAAACTAATCAAAGATCGGGAAAGAGGGAATCTTCTCTCTCTCCTCTCTCTCTCCTCTCTCTCTCTCTCTTCTCTCTCTCTCTCTCTCTCTCTCTCTCTCTCTCACACACACACACACGCACACTTACACACAGGTATTCCTATATAGTCTAGCCATAATCTTTACAAAAAACAACAACAACAGTAGTACCCAGACTATTTGCGAACAAGAATCCAACTGATCACAGACATACCATTCAGAGTAAATAGCTAGCCACTTACTGTTGGTTTTTTTCTTCAAGTGGTGCCGGCGGAAAGAAGGGCTATACTGCTGCTGCTGCTGCAACACAACACTCTATATTATTTGCTATGTTTTGCAAGGCCACAGACAGTCATCACAGCAATGAAAGCATGGCTTTGTATGGGAAGCTGCTGGTGTCTAAAATGTCTATAATCATACATGGGGAAAAATAAACAAAACACAAGAATGTTTTCAAGTTTAAATAAAAAAGCAGTGAACGTTATCAACCTTATGTATTTACGGTCAGTTTCTATCACTTGCCAAACTGTGTTGCTAAAAAAAGATAGTGATAAAAATGATGATGTCAAACCAAACAATACTAAAATGGAATTACTTTTGCATATAATAGACATCTAGATGAAATGCAAACTTGCAGTATCCCCTAACTGGGAATATGGATACCTAAATCGGAGGGGTGGGAGTGAGGTGGGGGGTGGGGGGTGGGGTGGGGGAGGTCGCATACGTAAAGAAAAGGTGAACCTGGGAGCTCTAGCTGAGGAACGAAAAAAGAAAAACCAAGCAAAAAAAACTTACCGGAAAATGTGAATGGAAAATTTATATTAACAACAGATTGTTAAAAAGAAGATGTATTTGAGCCATCCTCATTACTTTGAATAGAGAACAACTGGCCATTTGTTGCGATATAAAGCTGAAAATGTCCAGGAAATTCCTCCGTGGGGATGCTGGGGGCCTTCCAGCATAAAAAAGCATCCCCACCTTCTAAAAATTCTGTGTTAGGTATTCCATCTTTTCTATCCCTCTCTTTGCTTATGTCTTGTTTCTATTCTTCCTGCCACCTCCATCATGTTTATTTTATGCCTTCTTGGTCCATTCTTCTGCCTGTTATTCCAGACAGACTTAAATTTCTCTCACACACCCAAGTGGGACTCGCTGGGCCTGACTTGTCAGGCACTTAACGCATTTTAGCTCATAGGACTGACAACAACAATTGCTGTTTGAGCCTTTGAGGACAAAGAAGAAATTTTAGGAAATAATGCTTGTGATGATCAGTTTTCTTTGCTGCTTCATCTTCTATGAAAATATTGTGCTTCCCCAGGGCTCACTGTGATCTGACTACAGCCACACCCAGGCATGCTATGCTCTCTCTGGAAGCTTCAGAGCTGGTAGTTGTCGAAGAACAGCATTCAGAACTCTTGAAGCAACACTTTGTGCAATAGAGAGATTTCGACTCTAAAAGTTTCTCATAGTATTGTGCTCGACTGGGCGAAAGGAGGGACATGACCTCTGTTGTGAACCTTGAAGTGTTTGCATGGTTCAGTGGCCCTGACACCAATGCGTGACCTTTCTGACGTGTCATTTTTTTAAATACTGACCTTCACGTGTGCAGAAACGTGTGTGCGAAGTGTGTCAATCTCCTGTTTCTTTCGGTTGAAAGAATATTTCTCTCTCTGGTTCTTTCTCTGATTTATTATCAGTCTCCCTTTCTGTGTGGTTCTGCCCACCAGCTGGTCACTGTGTGTTTATGTGTGTGTGCGTGTGTGCGTGTTTATGTGTGTGTGTGTGTTTATGTGTGTGTGTGTTTATGTGTGTGTGTTTATTGTGTGTGTGTAGTGTGTGTGTGTGTGTGTGTGTGTGTGTGTGTGTGTGTGTGTTTGAAAATGTAGAGAGGGAGAGAGAGAGGGTTATGGCAAAAGCAAACATGATTTTGTTTTTTACAGCCGGCCCTCTGGGCAAAACAACACAAAGAGAGAGAGAGAGAGAGACAGAGAGAGAGAGAGAGAGAGAGAGAGAGAGAGAGAGAGAGAGAGAGAGAGAGAAGAGAGAGAAGAGACAGAGAGAGACAGAGAGAGAGAGAAGACAGAGAGAGAGAGAGAGAGAGAGAAGGACAGAAGAGAGGAGAGAGAGAGAGAGAGAGAGAGAGAGAGAGAGAGAGAGAGAGAGAGAGAGAGAGAGAGAGGAAGACAGACAGACAGACAGACAGACAGAGAGGATAGAGAGAGATGTATGTTTGTATGTATGTATGCATGTATGCATGTATGTAGTGTGTGTGTGTGTGTATGTAATGTTTCTTTTTTGTTTACTTGTTATCATTCTTTAATATATGTGTCAGTATGTGTGTGCACGCGGGTGTGTGTGTGTGTGTGTGTGTGTGTGTGTGTGTGTGTGTGTGTGTGTGTGTGTGTGTGTGTGTGTGTGTGTGTGTGTACGTGTGTGTGTGTGCATCCACACGCCCATAGGTTCGTGCATAGGTGCGTGTGCTTTTGTGTGCATGCGTGCACACGCATGTGTGTGTGCGTGCATGCGTGCGTGCGTGTGTTCATGCAGATGAGCACACACACACATATTTTTAGATAAATGATCAGCAGATGTAACACGATGGTTAACTGATGGACTCTACACTAGACTTTTTACTGGAGGATGGTTTGTTAAAATCCCCATCAGAGGCAGGGATTTTCAGGCTTCTTCCTATATCATAATATATTGCAATCCCCCGGGGGATGCGGAGAGGGGGGGGGGGGGCTGTCAGTATAAATAGCTTCCCACATTCTGGAAATTCTATGCTAGAAATTTCCTCTTTTATATCACCTTCTTGTTTCTGCCTTGTTCCTTTTCTTCCTGTCACCTCCTCCTTGTCTATTTTTCTGCCTTCTTGGTCCATTCTCCTGCCTTTTTCCCCCCAGAAAGACTTAAAAGATAACAATTCTCTTTCATGCCAAGTCGGTTGTGCTGGGCCTGACTTGTCAGGCACTTAACGGCAGCGTGACGCATTTTTGCTGATATGACAGACAACAATAGGTGCTGTCTGAGCTTTCAACAAAGAAGAAGAAGAATATATTGCAAGGGAAACTATGAGCTCAAGGATAAGACACAGTCAAAGTGTCGTCTACAGTACAGAGGCGATTAGGGACTGCTGGTTTATACAATTTTAGGAAGAAAATCCACAACATAGGGTATTTTTGACACCAAAAGTTTTTCATAGTACAATTTGTTCAGGTAAGGTAGATAACCCTGTTGACCTTGTCACTGAAATGTTTGTACAGTTAAATGACCTTGAAACCAAACTCTGACTTTTCTGACATCCTGGACTGTAGTGACCTGGTGTGACCAGTATCTTGTGTGAGCTTGTGTCTGCTGCCAACTTCCAAATCATTAGGCTACACACCACCTCTATTTTTTTGCCGGTTTTCCTTTTGTTTTCCTAAGGCATTTGCATTTGCAGAAATAAAAAAACACCTTTTTGTGAAAGACTAGCCTCTGACTCAAAACTCATGATTGTGGACATATTTAGTAGGTTTGAAATTTAAGAAAAAACAATCAGTAAACAGTGTATCCCCTCAGTTTTTTGTTGTTGTCTGCTAGCTTCCTAACAACAATATGCATGCGCGGGGATCAACGCTGTAGGAACACAAGCAATATTAATTTGATGATCATTTCCAACTTTCTCGTGACTGCCTGATATTGTTCTATGTCCTCAATCCCCAAAACAAGCACACAGTGTGTTTGTTCATGCTTTAAAACAAAAAGTGTGAAAATCAGCAAAGCATTTTCAGACTACACTCTACTTGACCTGGACACTAAATGTGGAGTGTAGCCTGCGCTTCTCTGTGAATATATAAAATATATGTATATAAATATAAATAGAAAATAATGTATGGGATTTATATAGCACTGAATCTTGTAAAGTAGACAAATCAAAGCGCTTGCATTCGAATCATTCACGAGCATGCAACCGTTCACAAATATCAAGATAAACAACATATCAAATTTATACACACAACACACTTAGGTGGGGTGGTGGAGGTGAAGGCAGCTATTGAAAAGTAGGAACAGATAACAGGAGAAGATCTCAAGAAGAAAATAAGTGCGTTTTGAGGCTAGATTTGAAAGTATCAAATGAAGGCTTTTGGCTACGTAGGAGAGGGAGGTCGTTCCATGTGGACGGACCAGAAACAGGGAAAGAGCGAGGCCAACAGTGGTTTGTTTAAATCTGGGTGTTCGAAAGCACAAAGTATCTGCGGCTGAACGAAGGGAACGGGATGGAGTGTACAGGTGAAGACAGTTACAGAGATAAGAGGGTGCAGATTTATGGAGGCATTTGAAACAGAGGGTATTAATCTTGTACTTTATTCTTTGTGAGTGAAGAGATCGCAAAGAGGAGTGATGTGTTCAGATTTTTTCTTTCTAAGGACTAGTCGAGCTGTAGAGTTTTGTATGCATTGAAGGGAGTGGATGGATGATGCTGGTAAACCAGCCAAGAGAGAATTACAGTAGTCCAGACGAGAAAGAATGAGAGATGTTTCAAGTTTGGATGTTGCGTCAGTAGACAGATACTTGCCAATTGCGCTTATGCGCCGAAATTGATAGTAGCAAGATTGGCAGGTCTGGGTGATTAATTTTTTCATAGAGAGTGTGTTGTCAAGAACTACACCTAGATATTTCAGAGAGCTGGACAAAGGAACTGACGTATTGCTGAATTCCACTGAAGTCGTTGCGATAGAGGAAAGTTTATGTTCGGTCCCTATGAGCATGGCTTTCGTTTTATCGGCATTTAGCTGTAACTTTTTCTGAGTCATCCAGTTTTGAATGTCTAGAAGGTAGTGGACCATATTTTGTCAGGAGAGAAGGCAGGTTTTCAAGGGCATTGCTGCATTGAAGCTGAGTGTCATCGGCATAGAAATGATGATCAATATGATGGCAGTTTATTATTTGTGAGAGTGGAGCACTGTAGCGAGTGAAGAGAACAGGACCCAGAACTGATCCCTGTGATTCCAGTTTGACATGTTTTGATTGAATTTTGCTGACAATAGCTTTCTGGTATCGGTTTGTGAGGTATGAACTAAACCAGGTGAGGGCAGTGCCGTTAATACCAAACATATTCTGGAGGCGAGAAAGAAGAATTGAGTGATCTATAGTGTCAAAGGCAGCAGATAGGTCAAGAAGAGTGAGAAGGGAGTTTTCCCTGCATCATATATCCCTTTCTGTCTGTCTCATTTGATCTTCCCCATTGCATCTGGTTCAGTGGTTTTTAATTTTTTTTTATATCATACTCACATGCGCAAGCATGCATGCGCGCGCGCGTGCGCGTGCGTGCGTGTGTGTGTTTGTGCTTATGTTGTGTTGTGTTATGTTGCTTGTGTTTGTGTTTGTGTGTCTGTGTGTGTGTGTGTGTGTGTGTGTGTGTGTGTGTGTGTGTGTGTGTGTTGGTGGTAGTAGTAGTATTTAGTATAGTTAGTAGTAGCAGCAGCAGCAGTAGCAGTAGTAGTAGTAGAAGTATTAGCAAGCACCCGCAGCAGCAGCAGCAGCAGTAGTAGTAGTAGTAGTAGTAGTAGTAGTAGTAGTAGACAGCAGCAGCAGCAGCAGGAAGGGAAGAAGGGGGGGGGGGGGGGGAGAGAGAGAGAGAGGAGGAGAGAGAGAGAGAGAGAGAGGAGAGAGAGAGAGAGAAGAGAAGAGTTATTTTTTATTTTTAAAATTTTATTCTTTTATATCGAGGAAAATGGAATAAGCACTTATGTGCTTTTTTTTACATCTAGTCCCCGTGTGTATGCGGTTTTGTAAATTCTGTCATCTGTACCTCTGTGAATGTACCTGTACACTCCTTCACGTTCCCTCCGCTCTGCTGTAGATACCTTGTGCCTACGAATACCTAGATTCAACCAATCTACCGTTGGCCGCCGCTCTTTCTCTATTTCGGGTCCATCGACCTGGAATGAGCTCCCTCTCTCTCTTCGCCAGAAGCCTAGCTATGACACTTTTAAATCCAGCCTCAAGACATATTTATTTCAAACCTAAGATTTCCCCCCTCCTGTTTCATATCAGAACTATCCCACCTTCACTAACCCATGTCCTATCACCCTGCTAAAGTATATGACCTGTGTGTGTGTGTGTGTGTGTGTGTGTGTGTGTGTGTGTGTGTGTGTGTGTGCTTTTGAAAAACATTTGACTATTGCAATTTTATTTCATAGATTTGGTCTACAGCGTATCATGTTTGTAATATCTGTTTGAACTATTGATTATTTGTCATTGGTTGTATGACTGTAAGATTAGGTCGAATGCATGCGCTTTGATTTGACTTTGCAAGATATAGCGCTATATAAGTTCCATTTTTTATTATTATTATTATTATTATTATTATTATTATTATTATTATTATTATTATTATTATTATTATTTATTCCCACCGGCACACAATGACCTACTCTTACGAAAAGCGGAACAAGATTTAACGTGTGCACAAGATGTTCTGCGTGTGTTCGCACACTGGACCTCGGTTTATAGTCTCATCCGAAAGAGAGAGAGAGAGAGAGAGAGAGAGAGAGAGAGAGAGAGAGAGAGAGAGAGAGAGAGAGAGAGAGAGAGAGAGGAGAGAGAGAGAGAGAGGACGAAAATGACAATGACAATGACATTAATTTATTGTTTTAAACATTTTGTCCATCCACAAACAGGGGATTAGGAGGGACAACGAGATCTTTCAAAACACATAATAAACAAAACAATGTGAACGATAAAACATTGATAAGCTCATCACGCCATGGAGGCTATTTTGCAGAAATAAGAAGGCACATTATATGCGAACAAACTGTGCATTCAGGCGCGGAAGCAAGCAAGCAAGCAAGCAAGCATTGAGATCATGCACACACACACATACACACACACAGACACACATACACACACACACACATACACACACACACACACACACACACACGCAAACACACACACACACACACACACACACACACCACACAACCACGCAGACACGCACCACTAGCACGCACGCACGCACACACACACACACACCACGCACCACACACGCACACACACACACACACACACACTATACACACCACACTCACAGCAGAGGAAAAGAGGTACACACGCGACACCTTTCTCACATGCTGTGAAAAATCCATTTTATTTACCCAGTCAATGACCACTTCCAAAGGTTCCTTTTGATATCACCAGACGATATGGAAGATAGCACGTGTTAAGGCTACAGCACAAGTTTAAGAAACCAAAACCAAAACCAAGAGCAATCCACACACTATCTTTAGACTGCTTCACTTTTTGGCATGCTATACTCACATACATACACGCATACACACACACACATGACGCGCGCGCGCACACACACACACACACACACACACACACACAGCCCCACACACACCACACCCACACACACACACACACACACACACACACACACACACACAACACACCACAACTCAATCACGGGCGCTCGCGCGCGCGCGCGCACACACTCACTCACACACACACACCACACAACACACAAGCTCGCGCGCGCGCACACACACACAAACACACAACACACACCACACCATCACTCACTCACGGGCGCACGCGCGCTCGCGCGCGCGCGCGCACACACACACACGCACACACACACACACTCGCGTGCCCGCGCGCACGCACACACACACACACAAACACACACACAAAACACGCATGCACTCACGCATGCATGCACAGACAGAGACACACACACACACACAGACATTTACTTAAAGAGCAAGCGTGTGAATTCTCAAAAAAAAAGCTTTTAAACTATAATCAACATTCTTAAAGTATGTCAACAAGAAAAAACAAACAAACCAAACCTCATTACAGTAATTCCATGAAGACACTTGGACATCACAGTCACGGACTAATACTTTGATCAGCCTTGAAACGAGTGGACAGACGTGAAAAATGAACGATCTGAGGTTGTATCATTTTAATTCTTTTATTTCGAGGATAATGGAATAAGCACGCATGTGCTTTTATTTTTCATCCAGGCCCCGTGTGTATGCGGTTTTGTATCAATTTTGTCATCCGTTCCCACCGGCACACAATGGCCTACTCTTCCGAAATGCGGAACGGGTTTTAACGTGTGCGCAAGATAGTCACAGCTAGCGCTATCTGCCAGTCTACATCTCTTATAGTCTATCCAATAAAAGCTAAACAAACAAACAAACAAAACAAACAAACAACAAACAATATGC
>CM054150.1:24781295-24783795 GCA_028751875.1 Rapana venosa
ATTGAATTTCCACGAGCAGGAAGTTCACACACAAGTCACAGTCTAAAATCACTTGAAGTGAAAAGACGTTAAACCAAAGAACGAACTCTTCCGCGCCATGAGAATAGCCGAGGGACTGTCAGTATAAATAGCATCCCCACCATTTGGAAAGTCTGCGCCGGGAATTCCCTCTTTTCTATCCCTCTCTTTGTTTCTGCCTTGTTCCTTTTCTTCATGTCACCTACTTCTTATATATTATCTGCCTTTTTGGTTCATTCTCCTGCCTTTTTCCCCAGAAAGGCTTAAAAGATAACTATTCTCTCCCACGCTTAACGGCAGCACAACGCATTTTCGCTCATATGACAGAAAACAGTACTTGCTATCTGAGCGTCCCAAGAAGAAGAAGAACTTCAAAGTGAAAAGTCGTAAAATCAAAGAGCAAACGAATTCACACACAGAAAGACTGCCGATTGCCAAAGGTTTTTAGTTCGCTTGTTTGCTCTATCTATCTGTCTATCTGTCTGTCTGTCTATCTGTCTGTCTGTCTGTCTGTCTAAATATATATATATCTCTCTCTCTCTTCATCTATATATATATATATATATAATATCCATATATCATCATCCATCCATACCATATCCTTCCATCCATCCATCCATCCATCCATCCATCCATCCATCCATCATCCATCTATCTATCTATCTATCTATCTATCTATCTATCTATCTATCTATCTATCTATCTATCTATCTATCTATCTATCACACACATCACACACACACAACCACACACACACACACACACACACACACACACACAACACACACACACACACACACACACAGAGAGAGAGAGAGAGAGAGAGAGAGAGAGAGAGAGAGAGAGAGAGAGAGAGAGAGAGATGAGAGAGAGAGAGAGAGAGAGAGAGAGAGAGAGAGAGAGAGAGGAGAGAGAATCTAGGCACTAGCAAGTTTCGACGAGAGATCCTACCCCACTCCCCCCCCACCCCTCCCCACCCCCGACCTTCTTAATGTTCCACACGATGCCACTAAGATTCGAACCCACGACTTTAATGTGAACCAAGAGGGTTGGAAGTCAAAACGGTTTATAAAATTGATCCATTCAGCTTTATAACTCTAGCTAACGAAACTTGCCCGAGAGTCACAAAGCATCAACTAGGCCGGCCATTTATTTATTTATTTATTTATTTATTTATTTATTTATTTATACCACTTTAAGTCACGAGATTTCTCTGCGTGAAATTTGGGCTGCTCTTCCCGGGGAGAGAGCGTCACCACAAGAGCAGCGCCACCTTTTTTTGGTTTTTGTCTGTAACTTTATTAGTTTGTTTTCCTATCAGAGTGACTTTTTTTTTCCTAAGAATTTTGCCAGGGACAAACAACTCTTTTGTTGCCGAGGGTTCTTTTACGTGCGCTGAATAATTTTGTGTAACACACGGGACCTCGGTTTATCGTCTCATCCGAAAGACTAGCGCCCAGACCACCACTCATGGTCTAATGGATGGATGAAAAATTTCGGGCCCAAACGGGATTCGAACCACCGCACACTTCCGACCCGGGCTTTTCGCTTTCTAAACAGGCGCGTTACCTCTAGACCAGCGATCCACTTTAAGTCACGAGGGCATGCGGGGTCTCCTTCAGTGACTCACCTGTACGGGTCCCCGTCGCTGCTGTCATCGGAGAGGAAGAAGGAGGAGGTGCTGTTAGCTCTGCTCAGAGGTCTGGGGGGAGCCAGGAGGTCCATGTTGACTGTAACCCACACCCAGACATAATCATCATCAGGGATAAATGAGATACCAACCACCCGTTCCGCTTTTCGGAAGAGTAGGCCATTGTGTGCCGATGGGAACGGACGACAAAATTTACAAAATTGCCTACACACGGGGGACTAGATGTAAAAAAACACATGAGTATTTATTATATATTATCCTTGAAATATTTTTTTAAAAAGATGGCAAGAATAGTGAGAGATTGATTCAATCCCTGTTTGAATCGGACCAGGGATTGAATATGATGTATTCACACACAGTTAATGTGTGGCCAGGACAACTTTTGTAGCAACGAGCTATTGGCGAGAAGAGCTGCCCAAATTTAACACACATACACACACACAAACGTACGCGCCCACAACACACCAACAGACAACACGTACACACACACACACACACACACACACACACAACACACACACACACACACACACACACAACCACACACACACACACCACACCACACAGATCTGCCGTAACTTAAAGAGTATACATAAAAACAACAACCCCAACCAGAACGGAACAAACAGAACAGATCAGAACACAATAGAATGAAACAGAATAGAATCTGTCATCACTTTCAGGGTCTACTGGCACACAGGCAACACACCTGTAGCATGCCCCACACACACCTGGGAATTCAGGTTTTAAACACACATACATTCCTTTTTGTGCATGCTGTCAAACTAGTAAGCAGGCTGTGAACGCACTAGAATGTTTGCATGCACCACA
>CM054150.1:24788795-24791295 GCA_028751875.1 Rapana venosa
CCCACCCATCCATCTGTACCCACCCACCCATCCATCTTTATCCAACCACTCACCCATCCATTAGCTTCTTCTCTCACACATCCCTACCGTTCTGTATCCATCCACCCACCCACACCATCCACCCAACACATCCATCCATCCACCCACCCAACCATCCATCCATCCACCCTCCATCCATCCATCCATCCATCCACCCATACACCCACCCATCCATCCATCCACCCATCCCTCCCTCCCTCCATCCATCCATCCATCCATCCATCCATCCATCCATCCATTTTACTCGTTCGTTCCTCCCCTCACCTGTTTCACCTTTCCTGTCTGCATTGGAGAAAGAGGAGGACATTCGGGATACCAGTTTGTTTTTGACCATACCCCGGGTGACACGGCTCAGCTTGTGGCCCAGTGAGTCCCCGTGACAGCCTGCAGCAAGACGACAAAGTGTGTTCCGGGTTCAGTTCTAGGTCTGTGTGGGTCAGGGGTGAGTGAGTGAGTGAGTGAGTGTGTGAGTGTGAGTGTGAGTGGGTGGGTGGGTGGGTGAGGAAGTTGTGAGTGTGTGTGTGTGTGTGTGTGTGAGGGGGATGAGTGTGTGTTGGTTGTGTGTGTGTGTGGGTGAGGGGATTGTGTGTGAAAGGGATGAGTGTGTGTGTGTGTGTGTGTGTGTGTTTGAGGGGGATGAGTGTGCGTTGGTTGTGTGTGTGTGTGTGTGTGTGTGTGTGTGTGTGTGTGTGTGTGTGTGGATATGTGGGTGTGTGGGTGAGGGGGATGAGTGTGTGTTGGTTGTGTGTGTGTGTGTGTGTTTGAGGGGGATGAGTGTGCGTTGGTTGTGTGTGTGTGTGTGTGGATATGTGGGTGTGTGGGTGAGGGGATGAGTGTGTGTTGGTTGTGTGTGTGTGTGTCTGTGTGTGTGTGTTTGAGGGGGATGAGTGTGCGTTGGTTGTGTGTGTGTGTGTGTTTGAGGGGGATGAGTGTGCGTTGGTTGTGTGTGTGTGTGTGTGGATATGTGGGTGTGTGGGTGAGGGGATGAGTGTGTGTTGGGCTGGTTGGTTGGTTGTGTGAGTGTGTGTGGCGCGCGCGCGCGCGGGGTGTTGGGGTGTGTGTGTGTGTGTGTGTGAGGGGGATGAGTGTGCGTTGGTTGTGTGTGTGTGTGTGTGTGGATATGTGTGTGTGTGTGTGAAGGGGATTGTGTGTGTGTGTGTGTGTGTGTGGATATGTGGGTGAGGGGGATGAGTGGGTGTTGGTTGTGTGTGTGTGTGTGAGGGGAATGTGTGTGGAGGGGGTGAGTGTGTGTTGGTTGTGTGTGTGGTGTGTGTGGGGTGTGTGTGTGTGTGTGTGGTGTGTGTGGATATGTGGGTATGTGGGTGAGGGGGATGAGTGTGTGTTGGTTGTGTGTGTATGTGTGTGTATGTGTGTGAGGTTGGCGTTTCCTTTTCCAGAATTTTGGGCAGCTTACAATGCACCTTATTATTATTATTTTTCTAAATTTTTTTGGGAGGGGGTGGGGATGGGTGGGTGGGTGGGCTGTCATCCATTATCGTGTTTTTGGAATTAAACTAATCGGTCTGTCTGGCATCTCGTGATTTTAGACTCAATGTTATATTCTTCAGTGGCAGCATTTCCCCCTGTTGTGTGTGTGTGTGTGTGTGTGTGTGTGATAATGCATATGAGTAATGTATGTGTGAGTGTGTGAGTATGTGTGTGTGACAATGCATGTGAGTGAATGTGTGCGTGTGTGTGTGTGTGTGTGTGTGTGTGTGTGTGTGTGTGTGTGTGTGTGTGTGTGTGTGATAATGCATATGAGTGAAAGTGTGTGTGTGTGTGTGTGTGCGTATGTGCGTGCGCATTCGTGCAAATCTCTCTCTCTCCGTCTCTGTCTGTCTGGTTGCCTGTCTGTCTGTCTCTGTTTCTCTTGTTCTTACAGAGGGTTCATCTCTGTGGGCTAGTTTTTAAGATTTATTATGATTTTTTTAAAAAGAATTATCCACTAAAGACAAGGCTTATCACATCAAACCCCATTCACCCCTCCCCATTTCCCCAACATAAACAAGCCCCCCCCTGAAATATGTGTAGCATTTTCCCCCACATGACATACACCTACGTATTTGCTCTGTTTCCTCGTTTTTTCGGTGCTGTATATCCGTGTTTCTTTTCCTTTTCTTCTATTTCTTTTATCAGGTTTTTTTTTGTGTGTGTCTTGTTTTTGTAATTGTGAAAACGAAAGTCAGGTTATGTAAGGATCAAAATCTATTTGAGATGTGGTTTTTGTCTGTGTCCGCTTTTTTTTTGTTTTGAGGTCAAATTATGTTTTACAGACTGGGTTAGGATTTTTTTGCTATGGCAATGTGTGTTGATTTATTATTTTATTTTATGTATCCGAGCGAGCTTTTGTGTGAGGTACCGGTGAATGGTTCTAACGGTGATGGTGGTGTTGTGTACGTACGTACATACGTGTACAAACACACACACGCGCGCGCGCGTACACACACACACACACACACAT
>CM054150.1:24806295-24808795 GCA_028751875.1 Rapana venosa
CCCTCCCATCTCTTCCTTTGTCTGCCTCTTCTTCATCTTCCTGCCCTCACTGTGCCTTGTAGGATTGTTTTAGCCAGACCAGAGGAGCGTGTGACATGACCAAACCACTTCATCACTTTGGTCATGTCATGGAAGAAGAAGTACGGGACTTAAATCTTCACCTATCCCGTAGTCCCTTGGACCGTGGGGGCACCAATGAAGATTTAGCAACCAGCTTCCTCCACTCCCCGCTGTCCTCTGCTTTCTGTACTTAGATCTAGTGGATGGTAACCTACACAATTATACTGTATGTAACGAACAGGCACCCCCCTAAAAGAAACGACCACTGAGGTGACCCTGTTGTAGTGTAGGTTGTAGTTCGGGTTGTTTATCCCATGGAGGGCCATTAGCCTAAAGCCCTCTGTGGACTTAGTATCATTCTGAGGGTACGTTTAGAAAAAAAAGTCTGGGTGTGATGTGATGACTTTGGGATAAGCTGCGTAGAAACGGCACCCGAACTGGTACATCACAGAAGATTAGACATTGTGAAAGCCCAGTAAGCCACCTGATTAAGCCACCATCACCACCACCACATAACAACAATCAAAACAAGAAGAATAACACAGCACGTATGGAAAACCCTATAAGAGCAGGGATTTTTAGGGGGTGGTACACTTTGTCTACAGTCAATGTAAAAAATAAAAATGGCTGTCCAATTTTGATACATTAAACTTATACACTCCTGTGGGAGCAGAAGACAGGACGAGACATGACGAGGATAGTGGAGAAAGAAGAACAGAGACAAATAGGCAACAGGCGAACATTTACCTCTGTGATGGTGAAGTTGTCATAGACGAACGTCTGCTCCCATTCTGGCTTCCGGTTGTGAAAACGAGGCTCTGTCTTCTGTGCCTCCCGAGATCTGGACAGAGTAAGGACAAATGTCATCATGTCAACCCCCCCAGAAAATCTAAAGCGTATTTCAAAATTTCAGATCAGCCCTTTCTTTTCCATTGACAATGTTTATGACTGGAGGCTGTGTCCCCATAAAAGCAGCGCCACTCATTGCGGTTAGAACAATGCGCTCGCAATCTGACGACCAGGGTTCGATTTCCATTCAAGGGGATATTTTCCCCTGGAGTTAACATCAGTGCAGACTCCACTCTCCCCAAAAGTCCTTCGGATGAGACTGTAAACCGAGGTCCCGTGTGCGAACGCACACAGAACATCTTGTGCAAAATCCTGTTCCGCTTTTCGTAAGAGTAGGCCATTGTGTGCTGGTGGGAACAGATGAAAGAATTTACAAACCTGCATACACACGGGGACTGGATGTAAAAAAGCACATAGGTGCTTATTTCATTATCGTTGATATGAAAGAATTATAAAAAAAAGTTGATAGTGTATCTCTCTCTCTCTCTGTGCACGTGTGCAAGTGTTTGTTATGAGATAACCCACCTCCTATCAGGAAGTAGATGCACCAGAACGAAAGGCGACGGCAGATTGGTTAACCTGTCTTCAAACTCCGCCCCCTCTACACCACTGCTGCCAGTCTCCGGGCTCTGTACCGTCACGTGGGGCATTTCTCGCATGGAAAGCTCCGCCCCTTTTCCTGCACGTGATACTTCTACACCACTGTGCTCCCCTCCTCGAGGTTGTAACAACTGCGGTTTGGAGATGGTCTCGTCATGTCCTGCTCCGTGTGAGTCGCTTCCTCTATGCTCTCTGCTGGGCCCTGACTCTGGTAATGCTAGGTCCCTGGCCCCTATGAGGGTGACGTAGAGAATGGCTGTGCAGGGGTCATAGTCCAAGGTCAGCAGCAATTCCCCGTTCATCTGCCGGGTTTCCCGCCCTATCTCCACCTGTGAGCGGAAAACAGATTTGTGAATGATATCAGATTATATTGTAGAGCTGTAAGGTAAAGGTAAATGTGTCCCATAGCCTATAAGGTCGTAGGGGAGCGAGGCGTCAGTGACCTCACTTTTCTAGGGCCAGCATATTGAGGGAAGCACCGATCTCCTCCTCCCTGCTGCTTTACCTTCCCTGACCCTAAAGAGGACAGGTACCCATTTACAGCTGGGTGAACTGGGAGAACTGTACTGAAGCCAAAGCGCACAAACCGTCACCCATCCAAGTGGTAACCGCGCTCAATGCTTCTTAACTTGGTTGGGGGAAAGCGAGTGCTCTGACCACTGAGCTATCCCATCCCCACATGTAGAGCTGTATTTTTGTATATTTACAGATATATTGCGGATATGTACACTCGTATATATACAGATCTATTGTAAATATGCACAGTAGCATTATTCGTACATTTAATACAGGCTGCTTCAGGGTATTAGCCCTGATATAGTCTAGGACATGTCCCTATTCATTAGCACCTGAGGTAATGCAGACAACATCTACATTTCTTGATGAAATGCATTTTTCTTACTGGTATGTGGGATCCATGTCAATAACCGTTAAGTACAACAACTGCAAAATGTTGTGGTCTTTCAGAAACTGGAAATGGGCCATGACAGTT
>CM054150.1:24816295-24818795 GCA_028751875.1 Rapana venosa
GCAGAGGAAACCAGATCTACCACTGACCCACTTGTGGAGTCAATCAATCTCCACCCACCCCCCCCCCCCTTCCCCGCCCCTCACTCCGTCCACTCCTCCTCCATCCACCCCTCCCCCCCCCCTCCACCCGCCCACTCTTCCTCCCCGCACCCTCCTCCTTCTCCTTTCTGCCCTGTGTGTGTGTGTGTGTGTGTGTGTGTGTGTGTGTGTGTGTGTGTGTGTGTGTGTTGTGTGTGTGTGTGTGTAGTGTGTGTGTGTGTGTGTTGTGTGTGTGTGTGTGTGTGTGTGTGTGTGAGTGTGTGTATGTGTATGTGTGTGAGTGTGTGTGTGTGTGTGTGAGTGTGTGTGTGTGTGTGTGTATGTGTATGTGTGTAGTGGTGTGTGTGTGTGTGTGTGTGTAGTGTATGTGTATGTGTGTGTGTGTGTGTGTGTGTGTGTGTGTGTGTGTGTGGTGTGTGGGTGTGTGTGTGTGTGTGTGTTGTGGGTGTTGGGTGTGTGTGGGGTGTGTGTGTGTGTGTGGGGTGGGTGTGTGTGGGTGTGTGAGTGAGGAAGGAAGCAGGCAGAAGAGAGAGAGAGAGAGAGAGAGAGAGAGAGAGATGGAAGAGAGAGAGAGAGAGAGAGAGAGAGAGAGAGAGAGAGAGAAGAGAGAGAGAGAGAGAGAGAGAATGGATGAATGAATGAATTTTAAGCCAAGAATAATTACGATCTGACTTTGATAACTATACATACATGTAAAGTATGGACAGAGAGAGAGAGAGAGAGAGAGGAGAGGAGAGAAGAGAGAGAGGAGAAGAAGACAGCAGACAGACAACAGACAGACAGACAGAAAGACAGAGACAGAGAGAATGGATGATTGAATAATTTTAAGCCAAAGAACAATCTTATACTCTGTCTTTGTAACCATACATACATGTAAAAGTATGGAGAGAGAGAGAAACACATAGATACGCACTTACACACACAGAGGGACAGACAGCAACCAAAAGAGACAAGACAGACAGACAGACAGACACACATACACAAACACCACAACTCACACACTTACATACACATGCACACAACGTACACACTCACACACACACAACTTACACACACGGAAAGACAGCGACATACATACAGAGACAACCTCCCCCCCCCCCCCCCACCACACACACAACAAAGAAGCAAGTCCCCCCCCCCCCCACACACACACAACAAGACACACTCCCCCACCCCCGCCCCGCCCACTTCACACCCACCCCACCCTCATTACCCACAACACACACCGATACCCCCCTCCCCCCACGCACACCCACACAGACAAGACACAGCACAACCCCCTACCCCCCACCAACCAACAGTCACCAGATCCGATTTATATACGGTCCTTTCTTACTTAAAAGTGAATTTCTTAAAGCATGTAAACCATTTCACGATCAACACACAATGTCCAACGTAACGATGGTTCAAAAAATCTGATCCAGTAAAACCTGGTATAGCGGGTAAAAATGCTTTTAAAGTCCACAATCAAAAATAACATGACATTGGAAACTTCTCCCCAAAATACAGTTTACTCTTTCACGTATTTTGTCCTAAAGCATTTGTTTAAATGGGGTACAAAAAGGGAAAAACATATTTCTACGTTTTATCCCAAACCACAGATTTGTTAAAAATGAAAGCATTTCGAAAATCTATCACATTGCTTGTACACCTTTAAAGAGACAAACCAAATAAATTATTTTTTTTCTAAAGGCTTCCAGCAAGCGTTTGTAGCAAGCTGTACCCTCATGCAGAGATAAGGAAACGTTTATTTCACAAGAACTTTTTTTTATTTCCGCGCTTTTTGCAAGACTGTCACTTTTTCTTTAAAAAAGATACCAGTGTGTGGGGGAACCCCCAACGAAATAAAGTACTACCTTTTAAAAATAAAAAAGTGTCCCAGATGCCTGATTTCAATGATAGGTCTTTTTTTATTTAAAAGTAGAATTTCTTAAAGCTGTAAACCGATTTAGAATCAAACACAAAAGTATGTTGAATATGTCTTTAGGAAGTAAATACTATTTAAGTGCCAACACTATAGCAGTTAGCTCAGCTTAAATATAATTTTTTTTTTCCCCAGGTAACAGCTCTTCTACTTTTAAATTTGGAAAAATGAAAGCTGCACCGCCTCTTTAGTAAAAACAGACCCATCAGTATAGATTTTAGGATCGGGATAAAGTTTGAATATGTTCTTTTATAGCGATGTAAAAAAAAATGGTTAAAAAATTTTTTTCAGTTTTTCTTACAGAAGAATAATTGATGTAAAAAGATTTAAAAAGTTCCCAAGGGGGGGTAGGGAGCTGATTTTACGTTTTTGCTAATTTTTTGGGGTTTAAGTTCTAAATTTTTTAAAAAAGGGGAGAAGTGAAAAGTATTAATTGTAGTAAGCGACTGATATTTTCTTGCTTTTTTCGGAAAGTGAAGTCAACTTTATTGGACTTCATTTAAACGTTTGCTGTCATTTGTTGCTTTTTAAGACATA
>CM054150.1:24823795-24841295 GCA_028751875.1 Rapana venosa
CCAACCAACCAACCAACAACAAAAAAGACAAAATGAAATGGTAATGAAATCAGAGAAACGGATAACAAAAAGAAAAAAAACCGTAATAAAATAACATCAAACTGCAAGAAAAGCGAAATGAAACAATAATAATGTATGACATGAAACAGTTTGAAAATAAAGTGAACGAAATTCAATAAAACAAGCTTTAAAACTTGAAATGAATTGAACAGATAGAAAAATGAAACGTTAAATTGAAGTCGAATAAGCTGAACTGAAACAGAATTCGGCGAGCTTGCATGTGAAATACATGAAATCATAAACATGGCAAAAAACCGAAAGGCTTTGAATTGACTAATGGGCACAGCTAAGACACATAATCAATAAAACCAACACAAGTATGTGCCATGAAGCAAAGCAAAACACACCACGCACAAATCAACTCTCCTATGAACTCTCCATGTAGTGCAGTTTACAGAAATATAAGTAACATTTTTCAGTATTTTTTATATTGTCGAATATTCACTTTCATTCAGTGCTCAACACAGGGGTTTGTTTGTTCGTTTGTTTGCTTGTTTGTTACATTGAACATACCTTAAAATCTTAACATTAACAAATGCTACAGAAGAAAAGGAAAAAAAGACAGAAAAAAGACAGATTTAAATAGGAATTTAGATAGATAGATGGAAAGACGGATCGATAGATCGATCATATAGATAAACAGATAAAAAGCATTCTAGCTATCTAGATATACATCAGATAGATAGACAGACATATAGATAGAATAAAAAATAAGAAAAGACCCCCAAAATGCACACATGAACAACACAAAAAAATAATATTAAAAAGAATGTACAGTATGAAAAACAGAAACAAGGAAAAGGGAAGAAGACAAGAAAACCAAAAGAATTAAAAAAAGACGGGGGTGGGGGGTGGGGAGGTAAAATAAAAGCAAAACACTTTGCGTCACAATGCACTCTTAAGGTAAAGGTGTCCCATAGCCTATGCGGTCGTTGGAGAGCGAAGTGTCAGAGACCTCAGCTTCTCCAGAGGCCAGCATATTGAAGACACATTTCAGCCCTTTTGGACACATTTCACCCTTTTGGACATGTTTCACCCCTTTTGGACACATTTCACCCTTTTGGACATGTTTCACACCTTTTGGACACATTTCACCCTTTTGGACATGTTTCACACCTTTTGGACACATTTCACCCTTTTGGACATGTTTCTCACCTTTTGGACACATTTCACCCTTTTGGACATGTTTCACACCTTTTGGGACACATTTAACCCTTTTGGACATGTTTCACACCTTTTGGGACACATTTCACCCTTTTGGACATGTTTCACACCTTTTGGACACATTTCACCCTTTTGGACATGTTTCACACGTTTTGGGACACATTTCACCCTTTTGGACACGTTTCACACCTTTTGGACACATTTCACCCTTTTGGACATGTTTCACACCTTTTGGACACATTTAACCCTTTTGGACATGTTTCACACCTTTTGGACACATTTAACCCTTTTGGACATGTTTCACCCCTTTTCAAATATATTTTCTTTACACCATTCACCCTTTGCCCTATTCCTTATTTATTATTATTATTATTCCCTTTTTCCGTCACTGTCTACATCACCTTATAATAGTGAATGGACATTAATTAAACCAATGAGAAGAAAAAGAATCAGTATGCACCCCGCCACCACACATCGCATCACATACCGTCTTGCCAGATTACATCACACCATATCACGTCACACCACATCACATCAAACCACATCACATCACATCACAGCACATCACATCACGTCAAACCACATCACATCACAGCACAGCGTATCACATCCCATCAAACCACATCCACAGCAGTCAGTTTCCCCCAACTTTCAGCTACTCTCAGCTGCTCTCCATTCCATTCCAGCCCAGCCCAGCTGGTGCTAAGTATAGCAGGAACTGACCACACTTGGGACTAAGTAAATGGAAGAGGCGTGCTAAATTAATCGCTCTTGACTGAAAGATGTTGGACTTGCGTACTGTGATCTCACATCAAACCACATCACAACACAGCACAAGACAACAACTATTGATACGGATTGATACCATACATATACACGAAACTCTACACATAGCTCACACAGAACAGTGAGTGCCCTTTGCAAGACTGGCAGCAGCCAGACAACAGAACATAATATGCTGCAGTCCTGCCCGCTACACGAAGCAATCCGAAAGACAATCTGGCCTGACCTGACCCTATAGTAACCCGTGTGGCCAACAAACTCTACGGAGCCGTGGGAGGACCTGCGGAGTACAGCTGCCTTCATCACAGAGACTGAGCTGTCCAGATCTGACGAACCCAAAAAGAAAAACGGACAACGAGTATTCCGTTGGACTCACCCGACCAGTCTTTTGGGCAGTGTAAACATGTGAAGCGTATCGAACCGGGTGCTGTTCACGATCTCCAGGGCTCGTTCGAAAGTGGCGCCGGACAGCGGCTGCCCGTTCCACTCCACCACCTGGTCCCCTGTAAGTGTGGCAACATAGTGATCGATCACCTTGCCGCTGTGAAGACTGTTTACAAGCAACAGGACAGCGATCACTACTTTAACTGCTGCTGCTGCTGCTGCTGCCACTACCACTCCTACTCCTGCTGCTGCTGCTACTGATAATGCTACTACTGCTGCTGCTGCCGCCACCACCACCATCACTACTACTACTACTACTCCTACTCCTGCTGCTGCTGCTGCTGCTGCTGCTGCTGCTGCTGCTACTACTACTACTACTGCTGCTGCTGCTGCTACTACTACTGCCATCACCATCTCCTCCTCCACCACCACCATCACCACCACCACCACCACCACCACCACCATCACCACCACCACCACACCACCACCACCACCACTACTACTACTACTACTACTACTACTACTACTACTACTACTACTACAACACTCAGTACCACTACGATGATGATGAATATGGGGAAAAAAATGATGTGAAAGAGGAAGATAGAGTGGCGATGACAGGACAATGATTGATGACTGTGGACACAATGATGTTCAGTGTTGTGTGTGTGTGTGAGTGTGCGTGCGTGTGTGTGTGTGCGCGCGCGTATGTGTGTGTCTCTGTATCTGTGTGTAGTGTGTGTGTAGTGATTGTGTGTGTGTGAAAGTCAAAATCAAATCTTTATTTCCAGATGGAACTTTGACTAAGCAATGCAAATGCTTAAATTTTTTTAAAATATTAAGCCATCTATCTAGGAACAAAAGACTCGCTGTGTGTGGTGTGTGTGTGTGTGTGTGTGTGTGTGTGTGTGTGTGTGTGTGTGGTGTAGTGCGTGCGTGTGTGGACTTGCGCGCGCTTGCGCGATTGTGTGTGTGTAGTGTGTGTAGTGTGTGTGTGTTTGTGCGCCCGTGTGTGTATGTGTCAATGTTTATGTGTGCACGCACATAAGCTCACTCGTGCACGCATGCCCCGACAGTACAAGAGCGAGTGTGCAACTAAAACAAAAAATCTTGCCAACGTGTGTGCTGGTGTGTGTGCATGTGTGTGTGTGTTTACACAGCGGATATCCTATGTGTGCACGCTCGCCTGTCAATGCGTGCATGGATCGTCTTACAACAAGAACTGTCAACCACCCGCACGCGCATAAACACGTGATCGTACATCAAACAAAGGTGTGACTCCAACACACACTCCTTTCAACCAAACTGTAATATACAAAAAAGCCCCCGACAAAACCCCATCATGCTAAATACTGTCGCACCTCTGTCGGTTTCACTGTTAAATTAATCGACAATTCCTCTGCGTCCCAAAATAACGCACGTGGACACTGCCGCATTACATTTACGCACGGATGGTTAGACTACAACAGGAGGAGGAGGAGGTGGTGGGTGGGTGGTGGGTATATACTTCAATCTGAATGAATTATTTTGAGGGAGACTGCAAAGGAAAAGGTTGAAATAATCTACTTTCCCGACTGAAGTTGTTTTCGTGATTTCGTTACTGATGTGAGGCTAGGTCAGGTGGTCTGAATAGGCCTGAAATGTGTGTGTGTGTGTGTGTGTGTGTGTGTGTGTGGTGTGTGTGTGTGTGTGTGTGTTAAAAACCCGAAAAGGAAGTATAAAATAATATTAAGGTATAGAGATGAAAAAAACAAAAGTTGCCATGTCAACAGGTTCTTTTTCTTTTTTATAATCTAATAAACCACAGCGTCCTCCCTCGCACAAAGTGTCAAATAATGTAGTAATGCAGTTAACAAGCTGCGCACACGCCACACCGGGAGAGAGAGGGGAGAGAGAGGAGGGAGAGGGGGGGGGGGGGGGGGGGGGAGAGAGGGGGGAGGGAGGAGAGGGGAGGGAGAGAGAGGAGAGAGAGGGGAGAGAGAGAGAGAGAGAAAGCCCTGTCAAGCAGTCTCAAAGCACATTCACTTCCATAGCAGCATCATTACATCGTCTTCATCACCATTATGAAATCATGCCAAAGAAAAAGAAAAAGACAGACAGACCGAAGTTGTGGGCACACACACACACAAGATGTTTGTTTATTCGCACGCTTGTGTCTTAAATTTTAAACAACATGACAAAGTTGTTTAAAATGAATGTCGGTTCTATATTTTGCACAAAGTTTTAAAGCTGGCAGCTTGTTGTTTTTCCCCAGTATGATAAAACATGACAGTTCATGAATGAAAGCTGTTCAAACTATTCCTGGGGCATTTTAGTTTTTCACTATCTATCTATCTATCTATCTATCTATCTATCTATCTATCTATCTATCTATCTATCTATCTATCTATCTATCTATCTATCTATCTATCTATCTATCTATCTATCTATCTATCTATCTATCTATTGAAACAGATGACAAAATCGACAGAACTGCATACACACGGGGACTGGTTGTAAAAAAGCACATAAGTGCTTATTCCATTATCCTCGATATAAAAGAATAAATAAATAAATAAATAAATATCTCTCTATCTCTCTCTCTCTCTCTATCTATCTATCTATCTATCTATCTATCTATCTATCTATCTATCTATCTATCTATCTATCTATCTATCTATCTATCTATCTATCTATCTATCTATCTATTCTCAACCAGTGTGTACCCATGTTCGCAGACAGAGTCCTTGGCGTGATGAGTGAGGCAGAGTTCCTATTCTGTGTGACCCTCGGGATGTTAAGCTGGGGAACGCCCAGAAACAACATATTTTTTTAATATTATCATATTATGTGTGAAGTTTAAAGATAAACGTGTGCCTGTGTACGCGCGGCATATGGTGCGTTTTGAGCCTGTTACTATTGATGAAATGTTGCGCTATAGAAAAGTACACTATGATGATGGTGAGGATTATGACTTTATCATGATGATGATGATGATGATGATGATGATGATGATAATGATGATAATGATGATGATGATGATGATGATAATGATGAGAATAATGATGATAATGATGAGAATAATGATGATGATGATGAAGATTTATATAATTTTTTTCTACCTGGCTGAAGTCCGGCAAGCTGGGCGGGACTACCGGATGTGACGTCTTTAATGAGAGTCGTCAACCCACCATTCACATCGCAGATTCCACCAGTCACGTGCACACCAAAGGCTTCTGGGAAGACAAACAAACACACACAGATTAGGAACTGACAAGTAAAGCAATTTAAAAAATGATAATGAGGGAGAATAACAGTGTTTAGTAGCAACAACAATAATAAGAAGAACAAGACTACCAATATTTTTATATTACCACCACTTGTAATTGCCCTTCGTGGGATGATTAAAGTGTTTTTGACTTTACTTTACTTGACTTTTAATAATATTAACAGAGGAACCAAAAAAAAAGAAGATAGAGAAGAAGAAAGAAGTAAAAGAAGAAGAGAGAAGAAAAAGATGAAGAAGAAGAAAAAACGAAAGAAGAAAGAGGAAGAATTTGCGATATAACATTGGAATAAGTGAGGATGAAAAGGAGAACTAGAAAGAATGAAAGAAGAAAAAAAGAAGAAGCAGAAGCCAGAAGAAGGAGAAAAGAACAACATCAACCTAATGATATGACAATGATAGTAACAGACAAATTACCTGGCCGATGGCCAAGACTGCAGCACAGTTACCTGTCCATGATGACTAATGACCGTTGTTTGAATACCCACTCAAAAACCGCCCCCCCCCCCACCTTCCTTCCCCTCCCTTTCCATCCAAACTAGTGATAGTTTGTGCACCAGTATTTCATCTTAGACAATAAATCTAGGTCTTGTGCACAAATGTATCCGCCCCATTCACCCAAAACTAACCCATTCAGAGAATCATTACCATGTCAATTTAGCAGACCCTTCCCCCTCCGAAAAAAAACACCCCAAAACAAAACAACAAAAAAAAAAAAATACTCAACAACAACACCCCCCCCCACAAAATAACAACAACAACAAGCAATACCAAAGGAACCCAACAGACAATCAGAGTAACACAACTTTTTCCGGCAAAAGAGAATCACACCGTATTGAAGACGTGAAATCCATTATTGACATCATAAATAGTATACATATAAAAAGATACAGATTCTATCTACAAATTTAAAGGCAGGGTAAAAATACCCCCCCCCCCCAAAAAAAAAAAAAAAAAAAAAGAAGAAGAGAGAAGAAGAAAACATTAAAGTAAGCAGAACAAGCAAAATCAAACCAAGAAATTCAAAACTAAGCGAAAACTGTATCAGAAAGGCCATGGCGCACGCGCGCGCGCGCGCGCACACACACACACACCAAAATTGCCAAATGAACACACACACACACACACATCTCTCTCTTTCTCTCCCACTCACACACACACACACATCCTCTCTCTTTCTCTCACTCACACACACACAACACACACACACACAACACCACACGCACGACACACACACACACACACACACACACACACACATCTACCCAGTATGCACTCGAGGCCTAACCAGCACACTTGGCTGATGAAGTATCTGCTGAATAGAAGATATTTCATCTGATGTCATGTCGCATATTGTATAAATTATGAAACCTATGCATGTTAGGCGCCTTAGATAAATCACCTGTCAAGGAAATTTTTCCCGCGGACTTAACATCAGTGCCGACTTCACTCCCACAGAAAGTCCTTCGGATAAGACTATAAACCGAGGTCCCGTGTGCGAACGGACGCAGAACATCTAGCACCCACCACGTGTGCCTGTGGAAAGGGATGACATTTGCAAAACCGCCACGCACACATGGACTATATATGTAAAACAAACACCCCCCACCCCCTTCCCACGAGGGCTTATTCATTGATTAGCCTCGAAATAAGAGAATCAATTTTTTACGCTCCTCGGCAAGAGAGTTCCGTGGTTTTACTAACAGTGAAATTTTGTGTACGCAACCGTTGTTTTTTTGCCCCCACTTTTAAGGTAGCCGCATTCCGACTTCGGGGGAAGAAGAAGAAACTTTAAATACAAGAAGATAAACCTTCTTTGGGTAGGGCAAAAAAGGTGTAGACTTGAACGGAGATGCAGACTTACCTGGAAAGGAGTTGGGCGGCTTGTGCAGCACCGTGTGGACCAGCTGAGCATCGTTCTCTTCCCACGTGTCCTGCTCATACACCGTCAGAAAGTCCCGCGGGGAAGAATTCCTCCGCCCCTCTTTCCTCCCCGTGCCCGGTGAACTGCTCCGGCGGCTGCCTAACCTCCCCTCGCTGGTCATACACCGGCACGTGATCCCCTCACGTGACTCGGCTTGCGTGACGTCAGCGTCAGGTGACTTGGCGTGGCGACAGGACTGCGCGGGGTAAGGGGAGTAAGGGGCGGCTGTTGCAGCGGTACTGGACGTGGTGGAGGACTGTGCTCGGTGTGGGTTCCGCGGTTTGGTTCTAGGAGATCTCTGAGGGGACGTGGAGGGCTTAGGCTGGGGCCCCGAGCTGCTGGCCTGGCTGTTGTTTTGGGGCTGGCAGTGCTTGGAGCGACTGGCGGTCACAGCTTCCTCCTGCTCTGCCGCTTTGGCGTTTTCCCGCTCGTTCCCTTCAGAATAGCTCCGCTCCCTCATCTTGGTGCTGCCTTCGGACTCCAGGGAGTGGACTCGCGGCCGGGACGATCTGGACGAGGCTTCTGCGGCCTTAGGCTGGTCTCTGCCCGCTCCACCATCCCCACAACGCCGCTTTTCCAGGACCTTTCGCGAGCTGGTGGGGCTGACGGTGGCCGTGTTCTTGGTTTTTCTGGTGTTGGAAGGACTCAGGGATCCTCGGAAGCTGGGGTCTTTCCAGCCGGTAGGGGTGCTCAGGCTCGCTGCTGTGGGGCTGGTAGGGGCCCGAGGGACTGACCCGGCCCGTGTGAGCGATCATCCTGTGCTCGGCAGGGCTCACCCTGCCGGTGTGGAACGCTCTCCTCTTGTTGCCTGGACTCAAGCTGCCGGTTTTCAGGATCTTCTTGGCGTGGCAGGGGCTCTTGTCTCGGGAAGGGGAGAACTTCCTAGAGGGAAGGACTGGGCGTTCTGCTGCAGTACAGGCCGTGGTGGCGCTCGTCCGGGGAGCTGGCTAGTCTCCGGTCATCCGGACTGGTCAGTCTGTCCGAGCGAGGAGAGACGTGACCCCCTCCTGCAAAGAGCGGAAGAGGCGCTGCTCAGCCCCGCGTGGCAGGCCTGCGGGGAGGGGGCTCCCCTTCAGAGAAGCTGGACTTCTGCACCGTGATGGACAGCTTCTGGCCCCCGGACCCTGAAGACTTCTGGAACGCTCGCCGGCGCGTGCTGGCCGTCTTGTGCAGGAGCCCCATCTGGGAGGCGTCAAAGGCCATGGAGCTGGGCCTGAAGTGGGCGTAGTCCTCACTGCGGGTCAGGTTGAAGCTGCCTGGGGGGTCTGGGGTGAGGGGGGAGGTGACCTCACTCTGGACGCCTTTAGGGAACACCTCAGTTTCTTCCACAGATTCCGGGGAGGTGTGCAAAGGGATGTTCACGAAACTGTCCGGGCGAGAACCCCACACCCTGGCAGAGGAACCGGCCTCGTTCCTCACGTCCTTCATGTTGGGAAGGACTGGTTCTGCTGCTGATGCTGCTGATGGTGATGGTGCTCCTCCTCCTCCTTTCCCCTGACCGTTCTGCATGGACCTCCTCCTCAGCCTCTTCTGCTGCCGACGTCGGTAGGAAAGCTTCCTCTCCAGAAGAATGTCCTGGATGTTCTCGTCCTCGTCGTCTTGGTCCTGCTCGTGCCGGGGTTGGGGTGGCGGCTGCGAAACGCCCAGGGGCAGACTCCGGCGGCGAGGGCGTCGGGCGGGAGGAGGGGGCGGAGGAGGAGGAGGAGGAGTGGTGAGGTCGTCGAGGGTGTCCTGGGTGTTTGGAAGGGCTGGCCAGCAGCTGTGAGTCGCTGACAGGGTTCCGGAGGGAGGGGCACACCTCGTCACTGTCGCCCTTGTTCTCCCCGCTGGTCTGCAATGCACAGGGCATGCACGGTCAACACACACGCTCTGTCACCACACCACATTCCCCGCATGTTTCCCTTCACGGACAGCTTGCTAAGCCAAGCACACTCCAGACCTGCACGCGCAGACGACACCCGAGCTTCACACCTATTGCTGCGTATGAGTTCGATTTCTCTCGCCTTTCCCACTGCCTTGTGGAAAAACAAACCAGCATACCTAAAACACAATAGCTACCCCCTTCCTCCCTGCTCCTCTGCTCTCCAAACCTTTCAGCTTTTCTCCTCATAAACATGCCCCCCCCCCTCTCTCTCTATTATTCCACCCCTCCTCTCCCTCCCCACCTTCCGGGTTCCCCTTGTCGCCAGCCACTGTGTATGTTGATTCTTCCCCCCCCCACCCTTCCCCAGCCCCAGTCAAATGTGACCTCGCAAGCACTATCTATATAGATCTGGGTTTTTTAAAGGGTAAAATGGGGGAAGATGGACAAGAACGAGATTCGAATTAAGGTTAAGAATCTTAAGAACGAAGCATGTAAACATACAGAGTAGTATAAAATTACCTTTTGTGGCCTAGATACATTACCATACAAAAAGGAAAAAAAAAGAAGCAGACCAAGCCTTTAAAGCCAATTTTGTGGCCGAGATATACAATGCAACACAACGCAATAAGATAATACAACGCGGCGCAAATCAACACAACACAATGCAAAAAAAACAACAAGAATAACCACCACAACAAATCCTCAGTCCACCCACCCCATCTTTGCCCCCAAGATGTTAACGCATTTAGATATTTCTTTTATTTAAAAATAAAACCCCAGCAAAGCCTTCATCAACAAAACAACAATCATCACTCAACGAACTCCTCTGAAGTCGGAGTATGGCTGCCTGTGTGACAAGGTCCTTCGAAAACAGTAGTTAACTGCGCAAACTTCTCATCCAGCCTGTACAAAGTTTACAGTCTCACAGGAGTTTTCATTTGGGATGAGTGAGTCAGAGGGTGACCCCCAGGGTGTTAAGTTTGGAAACACGCAACAACAACAACAACAGCAGCAGCAACAATGACAGCAGCAGCAGCAACAACAGCAACAGTAGCAGCAGCAACAGCACCCAAAACACAACAGCAGCAGCAGCAAGAGCACCACCACCACCACCAATCATCATCATCATCATCATCATCATCATCATCATCATCATCATCATCATCATCATCATCATCATCACAACAACAACACACCAACAACACTTTTTTACACACACACATACATACATACACACACTCACACACACATGCACGCACACACAATACATTCGCATGCACACACACACATGTACACACACAACCACACACACCACACACACAACACACACACACAACACACACACACACAACACACACACACACAACACACAACACACAACACACACACACACACAACATACACACCACACACACAACACAACACAACACAACACACACACACACACACACACACAACACAACAAAAACACAACACACAACACACACAACACACACCACAACACACCTGGTGGTCGCTGCCAGTCGACTCGGCGTTGAAGTCCTTCAGTTTGCGGCGCAGGACAGCGGCGGCGGTGGAGGTGGCGAGGTTGTCCTGGTGGTGGTAGGCGTGACCCCGGGCCCCGTGGTACCAGCCTCCAGTCCGGCACGACACCTCCCGCTTCATCACACACAGCTTGCACAGCCACACACCCTGCCAGACACACACAGGACACATCATCATCATCAACCATTACACCCAGTGGTGTGTAGGGCAGCAACAAAGCGCTTCCACTCCTGCCTATCCTGGGCCAACCTAGTCACTGATCCCCAAGAGTGCTGCATGGCCTTCATCTCACTTTCTACAGTCCTCCTCCTCCACGTTGCTTTTGGTCTTCCTTTCTTTCTCCTTCCTTCTGGGGTCCAGTGCAATGATGTTCTTGTGATTGACTGTGGGTCTCTTCGGAGGATGTGCCCAATCCACTTCCACCGTCGTCTGGTGATGATGGTTCCCATGTCTTCCTGCCTGCATCTCCGAGGACACACCCAAGTTTAACTTATATTATAGACAAGTTTGGCGAAGATTTCAATTCAACCCAGTCCTGTTCTTGATAGCCCCGCCGACCACATCATTATCATCACGTTATCATCATCAGGATTTTTATTTATCTATTTTTATTTATTTATTTACTATTTTATACCGAGGATAATGGAATAAGCACTCACGCGCTTCTTTTTACATCCAGTCCCCGTGTGTATGCGGTTTTGTAAATTTTGTCATCTGTTCCCAGGATCGGTGGTCTAGAGGTAACGCGCCTGTCTAGAAGGCGAAAAGACCGGGTCGGAAGTGTGGTGCGGTGCGGTGGTTCGAATCCCGTTTGTTTGGGCCCGAAACTTCCTTCCACCCCCACCCCCCACCATCCATTAGACCATGCATGAGTGGTGGTCTGGGCGCTAGTCTTTCGGATGAGAGGATAAACCGAGGTCCCGTCGTGTTACACATAATTATTCAGCGCACGTAAAAGAACCCACGGCAACAAGAGAGTTGTCCCTGGCAAAATTCTGTAGAAAAAAAGCCACTCTGATAGGGAAACAAATACAGTTGCAGACAACCCCCCCCAAAAAATACAAAAGGGTGGCGCTGCTCTTGTGGCGACGCGCTCACCCCGGGGAGAAGAGCTCGAATTTCACGCAGAGAAATCTCTTGACTTAAAGTGGTATAAATAAATAAATAAATAAATGGACTGTCACTGGTGATGAGTGATGATGGGGAAGGGGGTGGGGGTGGGGGTAGGGGGGCCGCATTGCCTGGTGGTTAAAGTGAAAAGCGTTGCCTAGCGCTCGTGATCTGCTGACCCGGGTTCGAATCTCGTTCAAGAGGGTTTTTTCCCCTCTGGAGTTAACATCAGTGCCGACTCCACTCCCCCTTCGGATGAGACTGTAAACTGAGGCCCCGTGTGTGAATCCTGCGCACACGTTAAAACCCATTCCGCTTTTCGGAAGAGTAGGCCATTGTGTGCCGGTGGGAACGGATGACGAAATTTACAAAACTGCACACACACAGGGACTAGGTTTAAAAAACCCACCACACGAGTGCTTATTCCATTATCCTCGAAATCAAAGAATAATAATAAAGAATAAAGAATAATAATGTCTTTCTGAAGATGAACAGGTGGTTATACAGGTCACACGCCCCTGAACAAGATTGTGGATTCGATCTTTGTTTGAAGTTAGACTCTCATTCACTAGACCATAAGTTGTGGTCTGGGTGCTAGTCTTTTGGGTGCGAATATAAGCAAAATCTAGCAAAAATAGGGTAAAGGTAGGGGGGTGTTCCCATAACGTAACCCGAACGTTGGGGAGCGAGGAATCAAGAGGCCTTGGCTTCTCTAGAAGGGGCCAACCCTTTGAGGGCGGCGCCCATCTCCTCTCTCTCGCTGCTTTAGCTTCCCTGTCCCTAAAGAGGGTAGGTATCCATCTACAGCTGGGTGAACTGGGGGACTGTTCTGAAGCCAGGGAGCTTGAACAGTCACCCATCCAAGAAGTAACCAAGTCACCTTTTCCTAACCTTAGCTTGGGGAAAGCGAATGCTCTGACCACTGAGCTATTCTGTCCCCTTAAACTAGTGAACAACAAGTATACTAAGCATCATAGCAACATGCCCAAACGGTCCCTTGTAAAGCTCCGCAGAAAATGCCACTTTCATAGGGAAATAACACGCAAATAGGTGAAAAATGAAGGACGTGGTGCTACACTTTTCAATTAATAACAAAATTCAAATGATATATTCTCATTAACTGTCTTGAATAATAGAGAAGACAAACAAAATGATGTTAATAAATAACTGATGGGTATAAATAGGAAGAGCAAAAATCAGAAGTGCATAAAAGACAATAGTAATGGTAATAATGAACTATACAGGAGTGAGGGGACGGGATAACTCAGTGGTCAGAGCACTCGCTTTCCCCCCAGCCAAGTTAAGCAGCATCGAGTGAGGTTACCTAGTGGATAGGTGACCGTTTGCACGCCTTGGCTTCAGTACAGTCCCCAGTTCACCCAGCTGTAAATGGGTACCTGCCCTCTTTAGGGTCAGGGAAGGTAAAGCAGTGAGGGAGAGGAGATGGGCGCTGCCCTCAATATGCTGGCCCTAGACAAGTGAGGTCTCTGACGCCTCGCTCCCTTACTACCACATAGGTTATGGGTCACCTTTACCTTTAAACAGGATTATACACTATCAGAACTGATGGATCCTGGGGTGGCTGGCAAAATACTGATGTACTTTCAGAGAAAAGTATACAGGTATCTGAAGTAATACCAGAGTGAAATATTGTAACATGTAATATAAACAAGAGTAACTATGAGCCAAGATGAAATCGACGTCATTATGGACCAGGATGACAGAAAGAAGTATCAAGATGAATACCATCATTCAAAAAACATGATTGCAGAAGACCAACAGTGAATATCACATCTCTCTGTCTCTGTCTCTCTCTGTGTCTGTCTGTCTGTCTGTCTGTCTGTCTGTCTGTCTGTCTGTCTGTCTGTCTGTCTCGTCTCTCTCTCTCTCTCTCTCTCTCTCTCTCTCTCTCTCTCTCTCTCTCTCTCTCTCTCGCTATGGGGACGGGATAGCTCAGTGGTCGGAGCACTCGCTTTCCCCCCAGCCAAGTTAAAGCAGCATCGAGCGTGGTTACCATTTGGATGGGTGACGTGACCGTTTGCGCGCCTTGGCTTCAGTACAGTTCCCCCAGTTCACCCAGTTATAAATGGGTACCTGCCCTCTTTAGGGTCAGGGAAGGTAAAGCAGCGAGGGAGAGGAGATGGGCACCGCCCTTATTATGCTGGCCCCTAGAGAAGGTTATGGGACACCTCCCCCCCCCCTCTCTCTCTCTCTCTCCAGCCACACCAAAAACGGTGAAATGCTGAACAAGGTCAGCAAAATGTGACAAAATTTTCTTTAAACCTATTCACATTTAAGTATTTTCATCGGAAAAAGGGTTTTTCCTCCCAAAATGGCCAAATAAGATCGAACAAAAAAAGACCGACAACATAATTATCGTTCAATGCCACAATTAGGCCAAGGCCATTTAAAAAAAAGAATTTTCGTTTAAAACCCCATTTCTTTTCGAAATGGCATAACAAGATATCTGACAGAGATGCAGGTGGTTAGAGCGTTGCGCTAGACATCTGACGGCCCGGGTTCGAGCCACCACCGAAGCACCCGTTCAAGGGGATTTTACCTCCTGAAGTTAACATCAGTACCGGACTCCACTCCTCTGAAAGTCCTTCAATTGAGACTAGGAACCGAGGTTCCGAATGTAGAACTTGCGCAGAGTATCTTGTGCACACGTTAAAACCCGTTCCACCTTTTGGAAGAGTAGGCCAATTCGTTGCTGTAGGAATGGATAATAACATTAAAAAAAAGAAAACGCATGCACACTGGGATAGACATAATCTCCGAAGTCAGAATCCGGCTACCTTAATAGTGGAGAAAAGAGGTCTCATACGCAAAATCTCACCATCGATGAACCTCGGAACTCTAGCCGAGGAACGATAAAAAAAAAGAGAAAAAGCTTGATTGAAAAAAAATCGAATCAAATCAAACGAAGCAAACGGATCCCCCATACTCCTCCCCCCTCCTCCCCCAACTACCCAGCCATCTTTTTTTGTCCACACGGGTGGACGGGATAGCCTAGTGGTTAGAACATTGCGCTCGCAATCTAACAACCCGGGTTCGATTCCCATTCAAGGGGATATTTTCCTATGGAGTTAACATCAGTGCAGACTCCACTCTCCCCAAAAGTCCTTCGGATGAGACTATAAACCGAGATCCCGTGTGCGAACGCACGCAGAACATCATGCGCACACGTTAAAGCCTGTTCCGCTTTTCGTAAGAGAAGGCCATTGTGTGCCGGTGGGAAAAGATGACAGAATTGACAAATCCGCATACACACGGGGACTGGATGTAAAAAAGAACACAATGCTTATTCCATTATCCTCGATATAAAAGAATAAAATAAAAACAAAACCAGACATTTTCCCCTTACTCCTCCCCTCCCGTCCCCCAACTCCCCAGTCATTTATTTATTTGTGTGTGTGTGTGTGTGTGTGTGTGTGTGTGTGTGTGTGTGTGTGTGTGTGTGTGTGTGTGTGTGTGTGTGTTTCTCCTTCGTCCTCCAACAACGGTAAAACGGATGGATGACACGAGGAAGTATACTGTGATGAAGCATGGTCATCAATCGTTGCGGCAACCAGGCCCTCGGTCTCTTGAGAGTCAGGTGGAAAGTGACACTGGCCCATTCATATTCTCTTCTAGCTCGCAGGCCTCATTCATCACACTGAAACGGACACCCGGGGTGTCTGGCTTGCTACCTGGTCCACACGTTCATTCATCATGTTTGTTTGGTTGAAGAGCCATTCGTAAGAAATACGTTACAGAAACACGGACACACAACACACTCCTGCGAACACACAGACACACGGGGGTTGCGTGCACCTGCGCCTGAGCGTACACACATACCCACACACACACACACACACGCACACACTCACACACGCACGCACACACACACATAAATATATATTTGTTTTTACAAGGTAATAGCGCTATATTAATCCCATTTATTAATTATATATTAGGTCATATATATAGATATATATACATAAATATATATTTGTTTTTACAAGGTAATAGCGCTATATTAATCCCATTTATTAATTATATATTTGGTTATATATATATATATACATATATATTTGTTTTTGCAAGATAATAGCGCCATATAAATACCATTTAATATATATATATATATTATATATATATATATATATATATATATATATATATATATATATATATTAACACACACACATGTCATGCACATAAACACACATACACACATACACTGCGCACGCAGACGCACACACACACACACACTCTTAACTATATTCTTGATTTTGCATTTCCCATCATTCCTATCTTACTTTGTGTAGATTCTAAGTCGGTACTGTATGCTATCAAATCCCCAAATTCCAGGAAAGTATCCAGAATCATTTTTGAAATTAAATATGTCATACACCTTTTAAGTTTTTAAGAAGTATTCCTGTCTCCTTTTGTTGGGTACCTTCGCACGTTGGAGTTTTTTCAAATGAGTGGGCTGACAGAGCTGCAAAAAGGGGGGCAAGACATCATTTTGAATCAATAGAACTGCATGTCCCATTATCTCTACAGGAGGGATACAGTTTATTAGAACAGACGTCGTGGAGTAAGTGGAGAGAATCAGATCAATTCAAGGAACGATCTTTAAAGAATTGCCTGACTAATGGCCTTATTTCATGTTACATGACTCCTTCTCAAACACATGTAAGTATTGCAACCACAAGAAGAGTTAATGCACTATATTTTAGATTAAAATTAAATGCATTTATAACAAATTTTGTAAAGTGTGAGGTGCCTCTGTGGGGAACATATTTCCAACACTCACATCATATTTGAGTGTTCAATTGTAAAACCTTTTTGACCCACATTTTGTGAGCAGTCTGTGGAAACTGTTTTTAAAAATCCGAAATTAGCCTTTGCCATTGTTAAATGTCTATTGCACAGCCCATTAGAGTATTTGTTGTAGTTATTTTATAGATGTTTCATGTTAACAATTTTGTTGAATTTAAATGTTTTACTCATGTTTAAGATTCCTCCCACCCCTTTAAATTGCATGAAAATACCAACACACATGTTACCTAATCAGTCTTTTCTCTGTACATTCCCCTCTCCACTACATCCACTACATTTTCCACATCCTTTGTCTAATATCACTAAGAGTGAACAGACGTTAAATTGAAGACAAAACAACAACAACAACAACACACACACACACACACACACACCACACACACACACACACACACACACACACACACACACACACACACACACACACACACACACACACACACAACAACACACACACACACACACACACACACACACACACACACACACACACACACACACACACACACACACACACACACACACATACACACACACACACACACATACACACACACATTTTACTATATTC
>CM054150.1:24846295-24853795 GCA_028751875.1 Rapana venosa
CTTGGGTAGGTTCCTTAGGTAAGATTAGGTTCCTTGGGTAGGTTCCTTAGGTAAGATTAGGTTCCTTGGGTAGGTTCCTTAGGTAAGATTAGGTTCCTTGGGTAGGTTCTTTAGGTAAGATTAGGTTCCTTGGGTAGGTTCTTTAGGTAAGATTAGGTTCCTTGGGTAGGTTCTTTAGGTAAGATTAGGTTCCTTTGGTAGGTTCCCTGCCTAAGTTCCTTGGGTAAGATTAGGGTCTTTGAGAAAGATTAGGACAAAGAGTCAAATTATAGCTGTTTGTATTTTGGTCAGTAAACGTCTGTTGGGGGAAGATGAAGGCAAAAAAGTGAAATCCATGCCGCTTTGATTTCGGTCTCTCGACACCTCTTGAAGAAGATTTGGGCAGAAAGTCAGGTTATTGATTGTGGTCTTTAGCGTCTGCTGGGGAAGATTAGAGCAAAGAGTCAAGTCATTGATGCCTGCATTTGGGTCTCTTGACATCGGTTTGGGAAGATTAAGGCAAAAAGTTGTCCTTACTGCTTGCATTCCGGCCTCCAGACGTCTGTTAGGGCAGAAAGTCCAGTTATTGCTGCTGCCCGCGTTTCAGTCTCCAAGCGTTTGTTTGGGAAAACTAGAGCAAAAAGTCAAGTTATTGCTGCTTGCATTTCAGTCAATATACCTTTACTTTGTGGAAAATTAGAACAAAGAGTCCGGTCATTTAACTACATAATGTGATAAATGAGTTAATCGATCAATCATTCCTTCTGGAAATTATGTTAAGATGTTCTAATGAAAAAAAGAAGAAGAATCCGATTATTAAGTCTTTCATTCGATTAATCCCTCAAACGACCAAGTCATTCCGCGCGTCAATCTATTTAACTGGTAGGGAAAAGTGTCCATTTTCTCCTCTGTACATGACAGAAACTTGTTGTTTAATTCTTAAGTCAGTATGGAGGCAGCTTTAAAAAAAATCCTCTTTTGAATTGTCTTTGGAGAACAAAATAAAAAAACCTACACGAAAACGTTTGTTCTTTGACTTTCATTTTTCTGTTATTCAATTAATTATATAGTTGTTATCATTGTGATTTAACTGTTTAACTCGATGACACTATGATTGTGTAAAAAAACTTTGCTATATCACTTTGTGAGTGGGCTTCAATTCATTCAATTCAGTGACTTTATTTTCTCACAAACAGAGATTTGATTTGTAATTGCAAGATATTGCGCTATATAAATTCCATTTATGATTATTATTATTATCATGATGATGATGATGATGATGATGATGATGATTATCATCATCATCATTATTATTATTAAATTCATGTGGGTTACACAAGCAGTTCATAAAAAAGTGAGTAGGAAAAAAAACCAGGCTTGGAGGTCCTCACTGTTCATAAAGCAACAAGCTGTTGCTGGTATGCCACAATGCTGGGACTAACATAGTAAGCTATGGTTTCATCTTCTTCCCCTACTCTGCTATCATAGACTTGTGTTTCTGTTATCATTCATTGAATACAAGGTGTTTTCGGAAACTACACAACGTAGAAACAAAATCCCTGTCACTGGTTTCTATTACACATTTTTTGTGTTCATTCATTTTTTGTTTGTTTTGGTGTCGACGTAAAATGAAGAGAAAACAAATTGAGGAATAGAGAGGGTGAGAATGGATAAGCAGAAGACAGAAAGGGGGACTTAAGAGGGGTGGGGATGGAGGGGGTGGGGGGGGGGGGGGGGGGGGGGGGGGGGGGAGGAGGAGGGGGTAGCATAGGAGAGGAGGAAGCAGTGCAAATCTTTGCAGTTAAGAAATAGTTTTGTCCAGTTTGGCAAAATAATAGGTTAATGGAAGCCGTGGCCAGGTCAGCGAATCTAATTAACGTTTCAAAAATATTACACACGACACGACAAAAATAAATACACATTTATATACAAAACTGTCTTGCCACAGTTACAGCGCATGCATAAATGAAGACAAACACATGTGCATTTAATTTCGCTCCCTTTTCTCCCACCCTTGCACGCCAGCGCCTTCCCCCTCACCGCCCCCCCCCCCCCCCCCCCCACCTCACCCACCAGACAGACAGACAAACACAAAATCCCTCTCATTATCCCCCCCCCCCCCTACACACACACACACACACACTCACACGCTTGCACGCACATATCTCATTACCTCTCTCTTTACCCCCCTCACACACATATTCACTGGTCCGCACGCACGCACACAAAATCACAGCCTTCTCTCACCTTCCCTCCCTCTATCAATTTCAATATCTCTCTCTCTCTCTCTCTCTCTCTCCTCTCTCTCTCTCTCTCCCCCCCCCCCCCCCCTTATCCCATTCGCAGACAGGCAGACAGACACACACACACTCCCCACCCCCTCCACACACACACACACACACACACACACACACACACACACACACACACACACACACACACCACACACACACACACACACACACACACACACACACACACACACACACACACTACCCTCCCCTAAACACACAGAGACACACACTAGCCCACTCCCCCCACACACACTGCCCCCACACCCATCCCCTACCCCCATACACACACACTCCCCACTCCCCCCAACATTAACCTCCCCAACAACAACAACAACACACACACACAACACACACACACACGCACGCACGCACGCACGTACACACAACCCATCCCCTACCCCCATACACACACACTCCCCGCCCCCTACCCCCCAACCTCAGCCCCCCAACACACACACACACACACACACACGCACGCACGTACACACACACACACACACGCACGCACGCACGTACACACACACACACACACACATCCCCTACCCCCATACACACACACACTCCCCGCCCCCCCTCCCCCTTCCCCCAACTTCAGACCACCCAACACACACACACCACACACACACACACACACACACACACACACACACACACACACGCACACGCACACACGCACGTACACACACAACACACACATCCTCTACCCCCCTTACACACACACTCCCCCCCCCAACCTCAGCCCCCCTTCCCCAACACACACACACACACACACACACCACACACACACACACACAACACACACACACACACACACACACACACACACACACACACACACACCACGACACACGCACGCACGCACGTATACACACACATCCCTAACCCCATAACAATAATAATAATGTATAGAATTTATATAGCGCTGAATCTTGTAAAGCAACAAATCAAAGCGCTCAGATGACATGACACACACTCCCCGCCCTCTTCCCCCAACCTCAGCCCCCCCCCAACACAACACACCACACACAACACACCACACACACACACACACACACACACACACACACACACACACACACACACACACACACACACACACACACACACACACACACACACACACACACACACACACACACACACACACACACACAACTGACCGGACTCGTTCTTCCTCCTGTTGCTCAAATCGCTCCTGTCTTTTGAGCACGTCAGAGAGGATGCTCAGTTCATCCGCCGTCAGATGCGACAGGTCGGGGGACGGAGGGGTGACGGGAGGGGGGCTGTGCGACCTCTTCCCTCCCCCGGCCCCTCCCTTCAGCACCTGTGGGGGAGAGACACAAACGGGTACCTCGTTTGAAAAAAACAACAATAAAAAGACCCCCCAACAAAAAACAAAAATCTACCCCCCCCCACACCCCCCAACAAACTAGGCAGACGCTGTATTTGTTTAAAGTTTTTTTTTTTTTAATTTACAAATTAATGAGAAAAAACATTGAAAACAAACAGCATTTCGGAATCATAGCAACAACAATCTTGTAGCTTATAAGTGCTTTGATTTGTCTGTGCAAGATACATCATCATCATCATCAATGCCTTTGTGCCTTATTGGCACGTAGAGCAGCAACAAAAGTTCTCCACTCCTGTCTGTCCTGGGCCAGCTTCTGAATGGTTCCCCAGGTATGTTGGAGGGTCTTCAGCTCTGCTTCAACAGTCCGATGCCAAGCGTTCTTGGGTCGTCCTCGTTTGCGTTTTCCCTCTGGTGTCCAGTGGAGGGCTGTTCGGGCGATGTTTCCCTTTTCCCGACGGCAGATATGCCCTATCCATCCCCATCGCCTATGCATGAGGATGTTGTCCATGCTTTCTTGGTTGCAACGGGCAAAAAGTTCTTGGTTGGAGATGGTCTCAGGTCAGAAGATGCGCAAGATTCTTCTGAGATTCTTTGTGTGGAATGTGGATAGTTTGTTGAGGTCACTCTCAGTCATCCTCCAGCACTCCGAGCCGTACAAAAGGGTGGAAAGTACACAGCTCTGGTATAGTCTTAGTTTGGTTCTGGTGCTGTACTGGGACGATTTCCACACATTGTTCAGATTTCTATAAGCATTTCTTGCTTTGCTAATTCGGTTCTTGATGTCACTGCCTGCTCCGCCGTCATGCCTAACAGTGCTCCCGAGGTATGTGAACTCTTCAGTTGTTGGTAAATCTTCTCCATTCACTGTGACCGGTGAGGGGTTCTGAACGTTCAGTGTCATCACCTCTGTCTTCTTCTGACTGATTTTCAGGGCTACTTGCTGTGCGAAAGTGCTGAGACGGGATGTCTTCTCTTGAATGTGGTGGTGGGTATGTGAGAGCAGTGCCAGATCGTTGGCAAAATCTAGGTCTTCAAGCGTTGAGAAGGGGGTCCATCTGATGCCTCGTGACTGGTCAGCTGTTGTTTGTCTCATCACCCAATCAATTGTCAGGTTGAAGAGTAGTGCTGACATGGGGCAGCCTTGTCTGACGCCGGCTTGTACACTGAAACTGGTTTTGCTGTTTCCTACTCTGCACGTGAAGTTGTTGTAGAAGCTCTTAATGACTTGGATAATCTCCTGTGGAATTCCATATGCTCGGAGTATGCGCCATACACTTTCTCGATGAATGCTGTCAAAGGCTTTTTCAAAATCTACGAAGTTGATATACAGCTGTCTCTGCCATTCCGTGCACTGTTCGATGATGTTGCGCAGGGTGAAGATCTGGTCTATGCATCTTCTTCCTGGTCTAAAACCTGCCTGTTCCTTTCTGAGTTGTTGGTCCACTGCCTCTGAGATTCGTCCGATGATGATCTTTGCCAGAATCTTGCTGGGAACAGATAGCAGAGTGATTCCTCTCCAGTTGTTACAATTGTTCAGGGCTCCTTTCTTTGGGATCTTCACGATGACTCCTTCTGTCCAATCTGCTGGTAGCTGTTTCTCCTCCCATATAGCTGCAAAGAGTGGCTGTAGAACTTTAGATGCAAATTCTGGATCTGCCTTGAAAAGGTCTGCGTTGAGGTTGTCCTGGCCAGGGGCTTTTCCATTCTTGAGAGAGCTGATTGCTGCTATAATCTCTTCCTTCTTTGGTGGTGAGCTGTTCACATTGAGCTCAGCATCAGGATCTTGTACATCTGCCTCTTCAGTTGGTGGTGGTCTGTTGAGAACTTCGCTGAAATGTTCTGCCCATCTTGCATCTTGTTCTGCTTCTGTGGTAAGTATTTGGCCTTGTTTATCTAGGATTGGTGTTTCGGTGTTGCTCCGGTACTTGCCACTGACAGTCTTAGTGATCTTATACACCTGTCCTTGTTCTCCCTTTGTGGCGGCCTCCTCTGCTTGTCTTGCAATATCATCCATGTAGGTACGCTTGTCTGTTCTTGTCATTCTCTTCACAGTTTGGTTTGCTTCTCTGTACTGTTGTTTGTACCTATCTCTTATCCGCTCTGACTTTGTCTCTAAGATTTTCTTATTCAGTTCTCTCCTGTTCTCAATGGCTTGCCAGGTGTTTGCTGTAATCCACCTTTTTCTCTTCCTCTGTCTCTGTCCTAAGCACGTTTCGCTAGCTTGTGTGTAGGCTGTCCTGACTTGTTTCCACATGGTGTTTATATTAGTGGTGTCAGGAGGTGTGTAGTTTTCAGTATCCACCAGTGCTTGGAACTTGTTTTTGAGCTGGAGGGTGAAAGCACTCTTTACTTTGGTGTTGCGCAGCTTTTCCACATCAAAATTTTGTTGTCTTGGTTTCCCAGATCCATTTTTTCTCAGCTTCACTTTTAGGGTTGCAGTGACAAGGTGGTGATCACTGCCAACATCGGCTCCTCTCCTTACTTTTACATCTAGGAGCGATCTCCTCCATGTCCCATTGATCATCAGGTGGTCGATCTGGTTTTTGTCTCTTCCATTGGGGGAACACCAGGTAATCTTGTGGATCTCAAGGGTGTGCAAATAATGTCCCTCCAATGGCCAGGTTGTTTGTCATGCAGAATTCCACCAATCTTTCTCCGTTGTCTTTATGCTGCCACATCCTTCTTTTCCCATGGCTCTTTCTTGATTTGTGTTGTCTTTTCCGACTTTTGCATTTAGGTCACCCATCACTATCCTCATGTCATGGTTTGGTGTGTTTTCCATTTCAGCCTGTAGTTGTTCATAAAATGTATCTTTGCTTTCTTCTCCACTGTCGTTGGTTGGTGCATAGCACTGTATGATTGTGGTATTAGCATGCTTACCTTTCATTCTTATCCTCATCATCCTGCTGTTGATAGGTTTCCACTCCATCAGGCATTTCTCCATTCCTTTCTTCAAGATAATTGCTACTCCCTCATGGTGTTGGCTGTCATCTCTACCACTGTACAGCACTGTCTCTCCTGTGCTGGCTCTGTATTTGCCTGATCCTGTCCATCGGCTTTCACTGATTCCGAGAATATGCAAATTGTAGCGTCTCATCTCTGCTGTAACTTGCGCTAGTTTTCCTGTTTCAAACATGGTTCTCACGTTCCAGAATCCTATTTTGGTCTTATTTTTGGCGCTTAAGACTTCCATCTTCCTGTCAGTGGCTTCCTTTCGGCTTTCACTACTGACATTCATACGAGCATCTTCCGATGACTCTGGAAGCCCGTCACACCCAGTATTGTTTATTTCTTTTGTTGCTGTTTCCGTAACAAATGTTTTTTTACAGAACAGGGTTGTTAGCCCTGTGTCTAACCCCCTACATGGGGAAGGGTTCCACCTTAGTCGCCTTTTACGACATGCCTGGTTGGAGGGCAGAGATCCTATTCTTGCGATGCTCGCTTTGCAAGCATACCCCGGGAGTCCCACGGGGGTGTGCAAGATACAGCGCTATTTAAATTCCATTTATTATTATTATTATTATTATTATATGGTGTGTGCTCAATTAAACAATGAAAATTAACATGAACATGACGGCTGCTGAGCTGCAAAGGGTAAACCAACCAACAACAAAAACGTTTTATCGATTGCAATCTTTGCTAATGTGAAAGAAAAAGAAAAAAGAAAAAAGCAACACGAGGAAACACATCTATTTGTAGAATAAACACGCCGTATTTCGGGAGGGTTAAGTACCGTTTGACTTCAACCCCGTGGGTCTTTTGAAGTCGTAGGTTCGATTTTCGACTTTGGTGTCTGGTGAATTGAGGGTTGGGATTTTTCCTCCCACAATATCATCCATTCCCACTGGCACACAATGGCCTACTCTTCCGAAAAGC
>CM054150.1:24856295-24866295 GCA_028751875.1 Rapana venosa
CCCATTGTACATCGTAGGAAGGTGGGAGCAAATGTGCACTTAGCAATCAAACTGTGCTATATCACTGCTATGTGTGTGTGCTGTTCCTTCCAAATGTGCTGCTGTGCAGTTTGTACATAACGTTGTACCGGCAATGACAGATTGACCTAGCTAGTAGCTTCCCCTTTGTGGGCCGCTGTTGCAGCGTGTTCTATTTTTGGGGTGCGGGGTGTATGAATCACGTAACTAACATGTGCAAGATTGCGATGTTCGAAGATCTTGTGGCTTGCTACACAGTCGCAAACATTTATATGCTACACATACATTTTCCAATGATTTTTTTTTTGGAACAGTGTGAAATAAAATAATTTTCACCAAAAAGGTTACTTTCGTTTTTTGGATTATGTTACAGTCCCAGCGCGGTTATCCGATTTAGAGACATTATCAAACCATCCATTACCCCCACGCAGCTGTCTTAGAGACTCTGATAAATATATATATATATATATATATATATATATATATATATATATATATATATATATATGTGTGGTGTGTGTGTGTGTGTGTGTGTGTGTGTGTGTGTGTGTGTGTGTGTGGTGTGTGTGTATGTGAAAGGCTAAACTAAAAACCCAGATTCTTAAAAAAGTCAGATTAAAATTTCTTCAACGATTATTGGTTATCTTTTTCTTGCTCGACAAATCAATATCAATCACTCTTATCAAGATATATGGAGTCAGCAGTCCTATGTGTAACATTTTGCTTATTGCAGCATTTTTTTGTTTTGTTATCCGTGATACTTAAAGAAAAGTATACTGTCGTTATTCTTGTGACATTTTAACTTGATGAGGTAACACGAGAGAGAGAGAGAGAGAGAGAGAGAGAGAGAGAGAGAGAGAGAGAGAGAGAGAGAGAGAGAGAGAGAGAGAGATCGATCGATCGATCGATCGATCACCATCGATCATCCTCGTCACTACAATTTACTTCACTATTGTGCGTCACGCTACTTTACCTTAGGCAGACGACAATAGAACAGACGTCAACAGACATCACGCACATTTGAAATAAACGTATAAGCAAACAGTATGAGCATACAAGCAAACAAGCAAACACACACACACACACTACACACACACACACAACACACACACACCACCACCACCACCACCACCACCATCACCACCACCACCACCACTACCCCAACACTTATACTACTCTCCCTCCACTTCCCCCTTTTCCACCACCACCACCACCACCACCACCACCTCAACCAAATTCGCTCTCCTCCACCACCCTCCCTCCTCCCCACCCACCCACCCACCCTCACTCACCCATACTTTTCTTCATCATTACATTCCCACACAAAATACCTAGCACTGATGCCTAGCCACGAACACACACTTGAAAACAAGACAGGTAAAAAGAAAAGATAAAAACAAGGACGGTGGTGGTGGTGGTGGTGGGGTAGGGGTGGGTGGGGGTTAAGGAAGAGGGTGGGGGTGGGGGGAGTGTGAGGGGGGAGGGGGAGATGGGGGGGGGGGGAGAGAAAGAACGTGTCTTATGGTTAGAGCTGCAAGTCTGTTTACTGAAGGCCGCGCGTGTGGTGTGTGGTAAAGTGGTTATCGGTGTAAAGCGGAGACAAGGCTCAACAGAGATAAGAACTCCTTCCCGGGGTCTAGGGGACGGTGTAGCTCAGTGGTCACAGAGCACTCGCTTTTCCCCCAGCTAAGATTAAACAGCGTCGAGCGTGGTTACTACCACTTGGATGGGTGACCGTTTGCCGCGCCTTGGCTTCAGTACAGTTCTCCCCCAGTTCTCCTAGCTGTAAATGGATAACCTACCTGCCTCTTTGGGGTCAGGGAAGGTAAAGCAGCGAGGGAGAGGAGATGGGCGCCGCCCCTCAATGTTTCTGGCGCCTTGAGAAGTTGAGGTCTCTGATGCTTCACTCCTTTACGACCACATAGGTTGTGGAAACACCTTTACTTTTTTTTTTAAAAGCCTTTTTCCCTGGGTCTGGAAACTTCCTGTGGAAACTTATCCACCTCCTTTCGTTCACCAGGTGGGCTGCTGCCAATGCAGGCGCAAGACTGACAAAATCGCGAGACAAACAATTCCAAATCTGACAATTCCAATTTTGTCTTTGTGAGCACGGGAATCGGGTAAAACAATACATTTTCCCATCCCTGAGGAAAGGGAGTATTTTCTTTTGAGTTCCCAGTCTCGACTGAGATTTTTTTAAAAAAATCATGTAATATCTTTATATTGCCATTATTTTGGGTCCCTGTTTTCATGTGTGTTGAAAGAAAATGACGTGCTAAGCAGTTTAAAAAAAATTCCCAGCTGCTTTTTTGACCGGGTTTGCTCAGTTGGACGTCTTAATCCAGCTAAGGTAAAGGTAAAGGTGTCCCATAACCTATGTGGTCGTAGGGGAGCAAGGCATCAGAGACATCAACTTCTCAAGAGGCCAGCATATTGAGGGCGGCGCCCATCTCCTCTCCCTCGCTGCATTACCTTCCCTGACCCTAAAAAGGGCAGGTAACCATTTACAGCTGGGTGAACTGGGGGACTATACTGAAGCCAAGGCGCGCGAACGGTCACCCATCTAATTGGTAACCACGTTGGATGCTGCTTAACCTTAGTTGGGGTAAAGCGAGTGCTCCGACCACTGAGCTATCCCGCCCCCCCTTACTCCAGTTACCGACAAGGAAACCCTTAAGGACACTCTACACACACGAGAGACTAACACCCTCCCCCCTGCCCTTTTACTCTATCCCCCCCCCCCCCCATCTTACCCCGACCCTTGACTCTCCTCCTTCCCCAAATGAGAGACTTACATCCCTACTCCTCAAATCTTACCCCTCCTCCCCCTCCCAATCCCTCACTTTTTTCCCAAACCCCGACTCCCCACCCCTCCCCCCTCGCTACTCTCCAATATAGACACCAGCTGCACTCATACATATGACGCAATTGGGCAACATCGATCATTGGGGTTTATAAGCCACTCATCGTTGGGGGGGTTGGGAGAGAGAAGGTGGGTTAGGGGTAGGGTGGAGGTGGTGGGGAGGGTAATGTTGAGGAGAGGTGGAGGGGAGGTGGTAGTAGTTTGTTGTGGGTGAGGGGGGTGATGGTAGGGAGTGTGGTGGGGAAGGTTAGCTGTGAAGAATGAGTAAGATTTGTGTGATGTGTTGTTGTGTGTGATGGGAGGGGGGGGGGGTTGATTGGTGGGGAGTGGGTGGGTAGGGGGGAGTTAGGCGTCGAAGACATGTCACTCAATCCTGTCGGGACTTTTTAGGGGAGGAGGGGGGGGGGTCGGGGGGGGGGGGATGGGGGAGGGGTTTGTAATGTTTGTTTATACTTGAGATTCATTTTTTTCTTCGAATTTTCTTCGCATTACTTATACATGAGTACCATCAAGTACACCCTTGTACGTTCTCGCGCGCACGTGCGCAACCAAAACACACACACACAAACTTACATAAAAGCACACACGTACATTCTCGTCCATAGACGTCGGAAAAGTATGTACACAACACAACACAACACAACACAACACAACACACACATACACATATAAGCAAAGACACACACATGCACACATGTAACGCATACAACATTATCATAATGTACAACTGTGACCGCCATTCTTATTGAACATAAGCTTACAGCCCTAGACTGATCGAAACACACACGACACCACCGAGAGAGAGAGAGAGAGAGAGAGAGAGAGAGAGAGAGGAGAGAGAGAGAGAGAGGGGAGAGAGAGAGAGAGAGGAGAGAAGAGAAGAGGAGAGAGAGAGAGAGAGAGAAGAGACAGACAGGACAGAGAGAGAGAGAGACAAGAGAGAGGAGTGAGAGAGAGAATGAGAGAGAGAGGATTAACAAAAACATTTTAACAATTCTGTTATATCGAGGATTATGGAATAAGCACTAATGTACTTTTTTACGAGAGAGAGAGAGAGAGAGAGAGAGAGAGAGAGAGAGAGAGAGAGAGGGAGAGAGAGAGAGAGAAGAGAGAAAGAGAGAGACAGACAGACAGACAGAGAAGACGAGAGAGACAGAGAGAGAAGAGAGAGAGAGAGAGAGAGAGAGAGAGAGGAGAGAGAGAGAGAGAGAGAGAGAGGAGAGGAGAGAGAGAGAGAGAGAGAATCCCAGACGTATGCACAGACAGGCAGGTATGTATGTACAAGCACGCGCGTACATACTCGGAGGCACATAATGTACATATACATGCCCAGGCAAACTCGTGATATACAGGGACGAAAGCTTGGGAGGCACGCGAGTACAAACACACACACACACACACACACACACACACACACACACACAACACACACACACACACACACACACACACACACACACCACACACACACCAACAACCACACACACACAACACGCCACAACGCACAGCGCGCGCGCACACACACACACACACACACCACCACACACACCACCACACACCACACACACACCACACACACACACACGGACCCCATCAGGTTTGGTTTCGTTTGTTTGTTTTGTGCTTTGAGGTTGGTTTCTTTTTTTTTTGGGGGGGGGGGGGGAGGAGGGGGTCTTTCTATCAACACCCCCCCCCCCTCACGTCTCCTAACCTTTGTACTTCTGTTTTTCTGACCCATCCCCCCTCCCATCTTCACCCTCTTTGTATGAATATGTAGAGCTGCTGTCGACATCCTCCTCACTCCCCATGCCCCTGTCATTTTTGTTTGTTGCTTTTATAAGTTTTTGGGTTTGTGTTTGGTTTGGTTTTTGTCTCTTTTCCTCGTCTCTCCCCCCATCTCTCTTTATTTATTTATTTATGTATACCACTCTAAGTCATGAGATTTCTCTGCGTGAAATTCGGGCTGCTCTTCCCGGGGAGAGCGCGTCGCTACAAGAGCAGCGCCACTTTTTTTTTTTTTTGGTCTGCAACTGCATTTGTTTCCCTATCAGAGTGGCTTTTTTTCTAAGAATTTTGCCAGGGACAACTCTCTTGTTGCCGTGGGTTCTTTTACGTGCGCTGAATAATTATGTGTAACACACGGGACCTCGGTTTATCGTCTCATCCGAAAGATTAGCACTCAGACCACCACTCATGGTCTAATGGATGGGGGAAAAGTTCGTGGGCCCAAACGGGCCTTTGTAATGAAGTAATACGTGGATTGGTGGTCTAGAGGTAACGCACCTGCCTAGAAAACGAAAAGTCCGGGTTCCAAGTATGTGGTAGTGCGATTCCCGTTCGGGCCCGAAATAATTCCCCCAACCCCCCCACCATCCATTAGACCATGAGTCTGGGTGCTAGACTTTCGGATGAGACGATAAACCAAGGTCCCGCGTGTTAACACATATTTAGCGCACGTGAAAGAACCCACAGCAACAAGAGAGTTGTCCCTGGCAAAATTCTGCTGAAAAAAACCCACTCTGACAGGGAAACGTACAATTGCAGATAAGAAAAAGGAAAAAAAAAGGGTGGCACTGCTCTTGTGGCGACGTGTTCTCCACAAGTGGTATGTGTTGTTGTTGTTGTTGTTGCTGCTGCTCTTGTGGCGACGTGTTCTCCACAAGTGGTATGTGTTGTTGTTGTTGTTGGTGGTGGTGGTGCTGCTCTTGTGGCGACGTGTTCTCCACAAGTGGTATGTGTTGTTGTTGTTGTTGTTGCGCTGCTCTTGTGGCGACGTGTTCTCCACCTGGAAGAGCAGCCCGAATATCAAGCAGAGAAAAATCTCCCATGACTTAAAAAGTGGTATTTGTTGTTGTTGTTGTGCGTTCCCCAGCTTAACACTCTGGGGGGTCAGTCACCCAGGATGTGCGCTCTGACTCACTCATCATCCCACCTGGGAATTACTGTAAGATTGAAATTGCACACTGAATGAGAAGTTTGCGTGTGTGACAAGTGGTATACACTACAATAAGTTATAGATTAAGCGTCAGACTAACTTGTGTGTTTGAACTCCTGTGGGCCTTACGTGATAACGAATGCGTGTGCTGTTTGTGCTTGCACGTTGTTGTGGCATAGAGGAAGCGGTAGTGTAGTGTTAACTGAAACAGCCTCCCCCACTCCCCAGTCCCTCTGTCAGCTGATATGATTGTAGTTATCTTTATGCACGAAAAGAGCTGCTGATTTTTTTAATCTAATTAAAACATCCCAGAGTCAGAATGCGGCTACCTGTAAGGTGGGCAAAATATCAATAATGATCGCATAAATTATACAGACTATCTATCATCATTGGTAAACGAACCTCACAGCTTTAACGAAGAGAGAGAGAGAGAGAGAGAGAGAGAGAGAGAGAGAGAGAGAGAGAGAGAGAGAGGAGAGAGAGAAGAGAGAGAGAGAGAGAGAGAGAGAGAGAGAGAGAGAGAGAGAGAGAGATGGAGGGAGAGAGAGAGAGATGGAGGGAGAGAGAGAGAGATGGGGGGAGAGAAAGAGAGAGAGAGAGAGAGAGAGAGAGAGAGAGGGGGGAGAGGGGAGAGAGAGAGAGGAGAGAGATGAGAGAGAGAGAGAGAGAGGAGGGGGGAGAGAGGAGAGAGAGAGAGGAGAGAGAGAGAGAGGGGAGAGAGGGGAGAGAAAAGAGAGAGAGAGAGAGAGGGGAGGAGAGAGAGAGAGAGTGAGAGAGAGAGAGAGGGGGGGGGGGGAGAGAGAGAGAGAGAGGGGGGGGGAGAGAGAGAGAGATGGGAGGAGAGAGAGAGAGAGAGAGAGAGGAGAGAGAGAGGAGGGAGAGGAGAAGAGAGAGAGAGGGGGGGGGGAAGGGGAACCCATAATACTAAAACAAAGTTAGTGTCTGTTGGTCTGTTTGTCTTCCTTCTCCTCTCTTTCATTTTGTCTATATTATCTGTCTGTGTGTCTGTCTCTATCTGGTACCTCTCTGTTTTCCTATGTCTCTCTTTTTGTCAGTGTGTTTGTCTTCCTTCTCCTCTCTTTCATTTTGTCTATATTATCTGTCTGTCTGTCTGTCTCTATCTGTGTACCTCTCTGTTTTTCTATGTCTCTCTTTTTGTCAGTCTGTTTGTCTTCCTTCTCCTCTCTTTCATTTTGTCTATATTATCTGTCTGTGTGTCTGTCTCTATCTGTGTACCTCTCTGTTTTTCTATGTCTCTCTTTTTGTCAGTGTAATCTAAGCATAATCATAAGAAGGTTTTGAATACATTTAATGCTACAGCAAATCTGTGCAACTTTTGTAAGTGTATGTGGAGCATGAGAAATGTAAGACCATACATACCCTTACTCCCCACTCCCGTTCTGTCTGTTTCTCTACTTGTCGATGTCTTGTCTTTCTCATGAACACATACATGAAACCCCCATCCCCCATCCCCTCCCCACCCATCCCCAAACAAAGTCTACAGCAAACTAAGAAACTTATTGTAAGTAGGTAAAGCGTGAGAAAAGTTAAACCCTAATCCTATGAGTCTCTCTCTGTCTGTCTTGTCTGTTATAAAAATGATACGAAGTTTTCCCACACCAACACTACAGCATAACTAATGGAAGCACTGTAAGTAGGTCTACGGGAGGAACGAGAAAAGTTAGACCCTAACCCTATAATTCTGTGTGTGTGTGTGTGTGTGTGTGTGTGTGTGTGTGTATCTCATCTAAACATGTTTCGAAGTTTTCCTACACCAACGCTACAACATAACTAATGGAGGCACTGTAAGTAAGACCTACGAGAAGAGAGAGGAGAAAAGTAAGTCCCTAACCCCCCCTTCCCTCCACCCCCCAAACTTTCTTTCACCATTTCATCTTCCCTACATCCTGTCACCTAACTCTTATATGCAAGCAAGCCATGCCAGACAACAACTTGAGAAGTTCTGTAAAAAAAAATATTCCAGGAGAAAGAAACTTGGTGTGGGTGGTCATCTCAGTGACAGGCCTTTTCAAAACACCCTCAGCATTTTCTGCAGTGAAGGATCACGCTGTACAAATTCCAGTTCCGTGTACTCTTCAGTGGGGAAGTACAGAAATGAAGCCCATGCACGAGGTCACGTGATCGATCATCAGGCTACGCTCTACAGATGCATGGAACAGCCAGGCATTATTCATCTTGTTTCTGGCAAAATTTGATATCAAAACGCTTTAATGTTAGAAAAGATAAAACACGCTTTGTGCTTGCTTTAAAGATTAAGGTGAGAGAGAGAGAGAGAGAGAGAGAGAGAGAGAGGAGAGAGAGAGAGAGAGAGAGAGAGAGAGAGGAGAGAGAGAGAGAGAGAGAGAGAGCAATGCTGGATAACGTAATTTAAAAAAAAATATTGAACTTATTATAAACTTTGATGACCTATGTTTCTTTACTGTTGACTCCATGTGTGCACAGTGTGGATAAGCTGAAGGCTGTCAGCCATGATAGACGAATTTGTTTCTGTCTCTCATGCTGCTCGTTTTCTTCTTCTTCTTCTTCTTCTTCTTCTTCTTCTTCTTCTTCTTCTTCTTCTTCTTCTTCTTTCTTCTTCTTCTCCTCTTCTCTATCTATCTACCTGTCCGTGTATCTCTTTGTCTTTCTGTTTGACTGTTTCTCTAATAAGAGTTTGGACTGGATGTAAATAAGAATAAAGCATGTCAGGGCTTATTTTTTTTATCCTTAAAATAAATATGTTTGCCTTAATTTGCCTTGCTTTGCTTTGCCTTGCTCTCTGTCTTTCTGTTTCTCTGCTCTGTCTGTCCGTCTGTCTGTCTGTCTCTGTCTGTCTGTCTGTCTCTCTTTGGGTGAGCTAAGCATATGTAGGGTTTCTCACATGAACATTCATGCTACAACAGAAACAATGGAAACGTCTTGAGTAGGTCAAGAGTGAGAAAGGTAAGACCTTAACCCCCCTCCCTCCCCTTCCCCCCACACACCCTCTGTCTGTCTGTCTGTCTGTCTCTCTCTGGGTGAGCTAAGCATATGTAGGGATTCTCACATGAACATTCATGCTACAACAAAAACAATGGAAACGTCTTGAGTAGGTCAAGAGTGAGAAAAGTAAGACCGTAACCCCCCTCCCTCCCCTTCCCCCCACACACCCTCTGTCTGTATGTCTGTCTGTCTCTCTCTCTCACTCTCTCGTGCAAAACTTATCAAATGAAGTTTTCCCACACGAAACCACTACAACAAATAAACGAATGGAAACGGTACAAGCACACGAAGGGTGAGAAAAGCTAGACCCTAGCCCACTCACTTTTCTTTCACAATTAATCCTATCTTCTCTAAAGTCCTGTCACCTAAACTGTTATGAGCATGCAAGCGTTGCCAGACAACAACTGAGAAGTTCTGTAAAAAGACAAAAAAAAAAAGGATTCCAGGAGAAGGAAACTTGGTCTGGGTGGTCATCTCAGTGACAGGTTTTTGAAAAAACACCTCTGCTTGTTTTTTTGTTAGCAGAAATGGGTCAGACAGATTACATACAGACGGGATGGAGTTGGCTTATTCTTTGTAGGGAAATGGAGCATGTGCATGAGGTCACTAGTCATCGGGCCACAGTCTGCAGATATATTTTCTTTCTTTCTTTCTGTCTGTCTGTCTGTCTGTCTTTCTGTCTGTCTGAATGTCTGTCTGTCTGTCTGTCTGCCTGTCTGTCTGTCTGTCTGTCTGTCTCTGTCTCTGTCTGTCTCTCTCTCTCTCTTGTGAGAAACTTATTAAGTGAAGTTTTCCCCACACGAAACCACTACAAAAAATAAACGAATGGAAACGGTACAAGCACACGAAGAGTGAGAAAAGTTAAGACCCTAACCCACTCGCTTCTCTTTCACAATTCATTCTATCTTCTCTAAGGTCCTGTCACCTAAACTGTTATGAGCACGCAAGCATTGCCAGACAACAACTGAGAAGTTCTGTAAAAAGACAAAAAACAGATTGCAGGAGAAGGAAACTTGGTCTGGGTGCTCATCTCAGTGACAGGTTTTTTGAAAAAACACCTCTGCTGGGTTTTTTGTTTGTTTCTTTGCAGAAATGGGTCAGACAGATTACATACAGACTGGATGGAGTTCGGCTTATTCTTTGTAGGGAAATGGAGCATGTGCATGAGGTCAGTAGCCATCGGGCCACAGTCTGCAGATATA
>CM054150.1:24871295-24878795 GCA_028751875.1 Rapana venosa
TCTGACGCCTGGCTCCCCTACGACCATATAGGTTATGGGACATCTTTACCTTTACCGTACCTTTCTCAATTTTTTGATTTTTTTAAAATTGGTCTTTTATTGTTTGCTGTCAAGGAAGAATTGCACATGGGTCTGCTGAGTCACTTCAGACGATGCTCCGAACACAAGACTGATGTGGCCAAAGAAGCAACAGCAACCATGGTCTCCACTGAGATAAGAAGAAACTTAATTCACAGCGCGCAAATGCAGCATCCTAACTCAGTCAAGGGTCCAGGGCCCAGTGCTATAGAGAACTAGCACGCCCCTTCTTTTGACCAAGCTTAGCTAGGCCTAAGTGCGGTCAGTTCCTGCTGTGATTGGCAGCAGCTGGCCTCAGCTGGGATGGAATGGACAGCAGCTGAGAGAAGCTGAAAGTGGGGGGAAAATGACAGCCGTGACCTCCATGTGTGCTGATCAGTTTGATTTTTATTCGTTTTGTTGTTGTTTGTTGTCGTTGGTGGTGGTGGTGGTGGTTGGTGGTGGTGGTGGTGGTGGTGTGTGTGTGTGTGTGTGTGTGAGTGTGTGTGTGTGTGTGTGTTGTTGTGTGTGTGTGTTCTCTGTTTGCTTGTTTGTTTTAAGAGCAAGTAGGGGGGGGTTTTTGTTGTTGTTGGTTGTTTTTTTTGGTTTTTAAATACTGATTACTATTATCATTTTTGTTGTTAATGTAGTCATTTATCACTTTTTTATGCTTTATTATTTTCTTGGCAGCTTGCCTCATTATCTGCCTGTTTGGTTTGGGGTTGTTTTTTTTGTTCGTAGAAAAATATTTATTTTTGTCGTAAATATTGTGCTAACGACATACCCACGTAAGTGTGCGCGTACGTGTAGACGCGTGTTTATGTGTGCGTATGTGTGTGTGCGCACGTATGCATTTCAAGTGTGCATACGTACGTGCCTGCCTGCGTGCATACATACGTTCGTGCAAACAGGTCGGTTTGTCCACCAGCCTGCTTGCCTGCCTGTCTGCGTGTCTGCTTGCGTGCCACGGATCTATTTCTCTATGTGTGCAGGGTCCTACTTTGCAGTGTACCCTACCATCAAACCTCGCCGGAAAGTCACAGAGCCCCAGAGTATAGCCCACTCCCCACCACTGTTTTCCTACAGTCCACACACACACACACACACCAACCACCACCACCACACACCACACACACACACACACACACACACACACACACACACACACACACACACACACACACACACACACACACACACACACACACACCACACGCACACACACCACACACCACACACATTCTGAACTCTCTTTTATCTTTTCTAAGTCACACAAATCCATAATTATAAATCCATCTTGCCTACTCTTTACTCCGCCCCCCTTCTCCACCCACCCCACCCCTTGCCCTACCTTTCATTTTCATCCAGAGGTACAAGCTGCAGCAAAACAGTCTGTGTGTGTGTGTGTGTGTGTGTACGTGCGCGTGTGTGTGTACGTGTGTTTGTTGTGTGTGTGTGTGCGCGCGCGCGCGTGCGCGTGTGGGGGGGGGGGGAGGGGAGGGAGAGAGAGAGAGTCTTGTGTGTTTTTTTAAGGAAATTAATAGATGTTACCCCCCCCCCCCTTGTTTATTAATTTTTTTTTTGGTAGCAACAACCACTCAACAATATTAACACGCTTGCATACTACGCAACTTGAAACCAAAAGTTCACGCATAACGTACAAGTATTCCAATTTCATTAAAAAAAAAATCGAAATAGATCACTTTTCCAAAATACTTGTAGAGCAAACATACACCTACCCCCCCCCCCCCCCCCCACCCCCCTGCCTCTCAAAAAAAAAAAATCCAGAGATCACTAGGGATCGGAAAATAAAGGAAAAGAGCTAGGTGGAGTTAATCCCCAATCTGTCTCTATCAATCCCCCCCCCCATCCCCCACGTCTGACAAGCTGGGGAGGAGGCCTGCTTTTGTGGAGAGGGCAGAGTGTTGACAAAGGTTATCTGGATATGTCCCCTGGATCCCCCCCCCTCCCCCCCCCCCCACACCACCCCTCCCCCTACCTGGACAAGCAAACAGACAACAGCAGGTCTGACCAGAATGGCCTTGGTGTGGAAGAGAGTAGACAGAGAAGAGAGAGAGGAGAGTAGGGGAATAGAGGAAGAAGACCGACGCACGGAGAGAGGAGAGAGAGCGACTTGTGGAGAGAGAGAGAGTGTTGACAAAGAGACTAGAATGTCTGACCACTCGCCCTTCCGTTTGCACCACACAGCACCCTCCGACTGGACAAGAAAAGAAAAACAAGAAGGTGACAGGACATACGGCCAGTAGAGAGAAGAGAGAACAGAGAAGCAGAGAGAGAGAGAGACGAGAGAGAGAGAGAGAGAAGAGAGAGAGAGAGAGAGAGAGAGAGAGAGAGGAGAGAGAGAGAGAGAGAAGAGAGAGCAACAGAGAGACATTGACAGAGAGAGATCAGACAGAGAAAAGAAAAGAAACAGAGAGAGACAGGACAGAGACAGAAGAGAGAAGAGAGAGATGGAGAGAGAGAGAGAGAGGAGAGGGAGAGAGAAAGAGAGAGAGAGAGAGGAGAGGAGAGAGAGAGAGAGAGAGAAAGAGAGAGAGAGAGAAGAGAGAGAGACAGAAGAAGACAGAGATTCAGACAGAGAAGATAAGAGAGAGAGACAGACAGACAGAGAGAAGAGAGTTGACAGAGAGAGAGAGGAGAGGAGAGAAAGAGAGAGAGAAGAGGAAGAGGAGAGAGAAAGAGAGAGAGAGAGAGGAGAGAGAGAGAGAGGAGAAGAGAGGAGAGAGAGAGAAGAAGACAGAGAGAGAGAAGAGATAGAAGAGAGAGAAGAAGAGAAGAGAGAGAGAGAGAGAGAGAGAGAGGAGAGAGAGAGGAGAGAGAGGAGAGAGAGGAGAGAGAGTATGAGAGAGAGAGAGAAGAGAGAGAGGAGAGAGAAAGAGAGAGAGAGAGAGAGAGGAGGGGAGAGAAAGAGAGAGAGAGAGAGAGAGAGAGAGAGAGAGAGAGGAGAGAGAGAGAGAGAGAGAGAGAGGAGAGAGAGAGAGAGAGAGAGAGAGAGAAGAAGAGAGATAGACAGACAGAGAGACAGACAGAGAGAGATTCAGATAGAACTCGAACTCGAACTCGAACTCGAATGATTTATTCACAAAAAGGCCATTGGCCCATACATGAAGGGGGTTGCCGAACTGCTTAGTATTTTGGTGGGGGTAAAAGCAATAGTTAAACAAAAAACAAAACAAAAAACAACAACAAACCGACAACATGTTACTGTATAACAAAAAGTCAGCTACAAAGAGGCAGAGAAAGACAGACAGACAGACAGAGAGTCAGAGAGAGAGACAGAGGCAGAGAAAGACAGACAGAGAGGAAATGATAGATGGTGACCATGTGGAGACAGACAGACCTTCACAACTCTGATAAAGAACTCGCACACGTTGCCAGGAAACCAGACCTCCAGGTCCTTATGAGTTTCACAGAAAACGTGACTCCCAGTGAAGTGGTGTACAGTTACCAATGAAGGGTACGTGCCTCACTCTGTGTGTGTGTGTGTGTGTGCATGTGGGTGCGTGCGTGTGCGTGCGTGCGTGCGTGCATGTGTGTGTGTATGTGTGTGTGTGTGTGTGTGTGTGTGTGTGTGTGTGTGGATGTGATGAATGATGGTGGAAAAAAAAGTGCTGACATACAGATGTGTATGGCTCACAGCTATTATGCTTGCTACGAAAGTTTCCATCACTTCACTATAACACGGCTATGAACGTGTGGATTTGGGTGTGTGTGTGTGTGTGTGTGTGTATTCATGCATGCAACACATACGCACAAAGTGGGTAAAGTACACACTGACCACAGCACAGACAGACAGACAGACAGACGAAACAGACACACAACACACCACAACAGACACACACACACACACAACAACACACACACACACACACACACACACACACACACACACACACACACACACACACACACACACACACACACACACACACACACACACACACACACACACACACACACTGAGAATGTTAGAAAAGGGGGGAAATTGCAAGCACAAAACTTCCAGGAGATAAGGATGCTATCTAATTTTTTATAAAAAGCCCCACTACATCCCACCATGGGATAAGCGTTCAGAACAAGATATGTCAATACGTTCATTCACATAATCGTGTGACTGTAATGCTCATATACATATACGCATAAGCTTGAGTATCTAGTCAGTACTTCTAGAAAGTTAGACAACAGCAACCAAAAAAAAAAATCCAATCTCCCTCCCCCAAAGAAAAATCAGTTATCATTCTTGAAATCCATCCCCCCCAAAAACAACAACAACCAAAAAACCTGAAGAGAAGAGAAAAAACCCCAACCGAAAAATCATTTCCGTCACAATCTCTGCTGTTTAGTTTTTCTCATGCTATTCTTAACAAAAAGTCACAAGTGCTGTTTTTCCAAACAAAAAAAGAAACAAGGTAGTTCATAAACTTGCCACAAGGAAATAAACAGGAAAACTTCCAAGCATTGAGGAAAAACAACTCCAACCCCACCCAGGAAACTCTACTGTAAACAAACTATTAACCACCTATCCTAAATGGATTCTGACTAAACTGGCCTTCCATTATCCACTGTCTTTGCCTTCATCTCAGCCCTAATCCATCCATCCATCCATCCGTCCATCCATCCATCCATCTATCCATCTATCCATCCATCCAACCATCCACCCATCCATCATCCACCCACCCACCCATCCATCCACCCACCCACCCACCACCATCCATCCCTCCACCCACCCATCCATAAACCATCCATCCATCCATCCATCCATCCAATCCATCCATCCATCCATCCATCCATCTCCATCCATCCATCCACTCCATCCATCCATCCATCCATCCATCCATTAACCTCATCCAACACCAGCATCCATCATCATCATTTCTCCTATGACATAGCCAATCATCTTCACATCATCACCATCTTATCATCCATCCATTGACCTGTCAGACAGCTGGAAGAACACTTTCCTTGTGAGCAAGCAGGATGGATGTTGACAACGTTGTCTCAGGTGCCCCTTGCCACATGTCTAGCTTGAGACAACAGAGACAAACACAACAGACAGAGAGACAGACAGAGACGAGAGACAGACAGAGAGACAGACAGACAGACAGAAGACAGACTAGACACACAGAACAGGACAGACAGACACACACAAGACTGAGAGCAGAAGAGACACAGAGACAGAGACAGGGCAGACAGCTGTGGCCTAGGCCGTCTGGTGGAGATGTCAAGGAAGAGGAGAGATTTATTCATTCATTCATTCATTCATTCATTCCTTAATTTATTTATTTATTTATACTTTTATTTCGAGGATAATGCAATAAGCACTCATATCCTTTTTTTTTTTTACATCCAGCCCCTGAGTGTATGCAGTTTTGTAAATTTTGTCATCCATTCCCACCAGCACACAATGACCTACTCTTGTGAAAAGTGGAACAGGTTTTAACACGTGCGCAAGGTGTTCTGCGTGGGTTCGCGCACGGGACCTCGGTTTATAGTCTCATCCGAAGGACTTTTGGGAGGAATGGAGTTGGCACTGAGTGTTAATTCCAGTGGAAAATATCCCCTTAAACGGGATTGAAACCCGGGTCAGCAGATCACAAGCCAAAGCGCAGGACTCAAACCAACTAGGCTATCCAGTCCCGACCCCCCCCCCTCCTCCCCGAGAGAGAGAGAGAGGAGGGGGGGAGAGGAGGGGGGGGGGAGAGAGAGACAGAGAGACAGAGACAGAAAGCGACAGAGAGTGAGAGAGAGATAGAGGAGAGAGACAGAGAGAAGAAAGAAGGACAGAGAGAGAGAGGGAGAGAGAGAGAGATAGAAGGAGAGAGAGACAGAGAGACAGAGACAGAAAGCGACAGAGAGAGGAGAGTGAGAGAGACAGAGACAGAGAGACAAAGAGACAGAAAGCGACAAAGACAGACAGACAGAGAGAGAGAGAGAGAGAGAGGAGAGATGAGAGAGAGAGAGGAGAGAGAGAGAGAGAGAGAGAGAGAAGACAGACAGACAGACAGACAGACAGACAGAAGACAGAGACAGAAAGCGACAGACAGAGAGAGGAGAGAGAGGAGAGTGAGAGAGAGAGAGAGAGAGAGAGAGAGAGAGAGAGAGAGAGAGAGAGAGAGAGAGAGAGAGAGAGAGAGAGAGAGAGGAGAGAGAGAGAGAGAGACGGGGTGTGACCTCCTAACTGTTGATAAATGAAATTTCTACATTTTTGCCCAGGGAACGAAGCAGAGTACTCAGGTCCTTGTGAATTGCTGGGAAACCCTGACTTTTACTGACGTGGCGTATAGCTCAGGATAGATTGCATGTGCGTCACTGTGTGTGTATGTGCGTGCGTGCGTGCGTGTGTGTATGTGTGTGTGTGTGCGTGTGTGTATGTGTCTGTGTGCACGTGTGTGTATGTATATAATTATGTGTGTGTGATGAGAAGTTGTAGAAAAAACGTGACAACATACAAACGCCCAGGGCTGAGAGTATGTTTGTTTGCTATTGAAAGCTCATGATGATTCATACATTTATACATACACAAATACACACAGAGACGTGAAGACACAGACACGCACACACAGAGACACGGGCACAGACAGACAGACAGACAGACAGACACACACACTATCCTACAATGTCATACCCAGTAAGCATCATGCCACGTTAATTTCTCTGCAGTTTCTGAGTCATCCAACACTTTGTCAGCAATGCTGATACAACAATATCAATACGCTTACATATGATAATGATTATTATGCAACCATGGGCCGAAGGTCATACCTACATAAAGTCAGCGTGTTCATATGTTTTTTTTCTCTCTCTCTTCAAAATATAGCACTTTTAATAATACTTACTTTCCCCGGTGGAGATGCCACAATAAACAGCATCCCCCACCTTCTGGAAACTCTGTGCTAGAAATTCCTCTTTTCTCTCTTCTCTCTTCTCCTCTCTTCTCTCTCTCTCTCTCTCTCTCTCTTCTCTCTCTCTCTCTCTCTCTCTCTCTCTTCTCTCTCTCTCTCTCTCTCTCTCTCTCCTAGATTCTGCCTTGTTCCTTTTTCTTCCTGTCACCGCCTTCTTGTCCGTTTTCTGCCTTCTTGGTCCATTCTCCTCCCCCACCCCCACCAAAGGCTAAGGCTGGCTACCAGCATCATCCATCCACTCTCTTCAACGCATACAAGACTGGCAGTAAGATGCATACCAGTCAAATTCATCACATCTCACTCTCTTTCTCTTAACTGTCTTCACCAGACTGGGTATAAGATCAATACCTTCTTTGTCAAATTCTTACAAATTCTGCCTTCTTTTATCTCTGTACTGTCTTCACCTTCCTCCCCTTTCCTTCGTCAGCCGCATTACTTGTACTTTTGAACACCGATTCAAAAAACCCCTGTCTGCGTGTTTTCTCTGTATATCTGGTCCACTCAGTAATGACCTCCATCT
>CM054150.1:24881295-24891295 GCA_028751875.1 Rapana venosa
GTCGTCGTCGTCGTCGTCGTCATCATCATCATCATCATCATCATCATCATCATCATCATCATCATCATCATTATTATTATTATCATCATCATTATCATCATCATGATTATGATGTCATTACTACGCTTCAATAATTTTTTTAAAAAACCCAAGTAACAGAAAAGCAGCACACAGGTTTTCGCTACCACAAGTTAGACAAGACAACTTTCTCCTTATCAGAAAAGCAGCAAACACAATCAACATCCAGCATCATTCTGAACGAACCCCAATAAATACTCTACCCTTCCTTCAGCTCCTTCAGCCATACTGCCTTTCCTTCCTTCAGTTCTACTGCCTTTCCTTCTACTGCCCTTCCTTCTACTGCCTTTCCTTCTACTGCCTTTCCTACTGCCTTTCCTTCCTTCAGTTCTTCTACTGAATTTCCTTCTACTGCCCTTCCTTCTACTGCCCTTCCTTCTACTGCCCTTCCTTCTATACTACAGTCTTTCCTTCTACTTCCTTTCCTTCTACTGCATTTCCTTCTACTGCCTTTACTTCTACTGCCTTTCCTTCTACGGCCTTTCCTTCTACTGCATTTCCTTCTACTGCATTTCCTTCTACTTTCTTTCCTTCTACTGCCCTTCCTTCTACTGCCTTTCCTTCTACTGCCTTTCCTTCTACTGCCTTTCATTCTACTGCCTTTCCTTCTAATGCCTTTCTTTCTACTTCCTTTACTTCTTCAGCTCTACTGTCTTTCCATCTTCAGACCTACTATCTTTCCTTCCTTCATCTCTACTGCCTTATCTTCTACTGCCCTTCCTTCTACTGCCTTTCCTTCTACTGCCTTTCCTTCTACTGTCTTTCCTTCTACTGTCTTTCCTTCTACTGCCTTTCCTTGTACTGCCTTTACTTCTTCAGCTCTACTGTCTTTCCTTCTTCGGACCTACTATCTTTCCTTCATCTCTACTGCCTTATCTTCTACTGCATTTCCTTCTACTGCATTTCCTTCTACTGTTTTCCTTCTACTGTCTTTCCTTCTTCAGCTCTACTGTCTTTCCTTCTTCAGCTCTACTGTCTTTCCTTCTTCATCTCTACTATCTTTCCTTCCTTCATCTCTACTGCCTTATCTTCTACTGCATTTCCTTCTACTGCATTTCCTTCTACTGTTTTTCCTTCTACTGTCTTTCCTTCTTCAGCTCTACTGTCTTTCCTTCCATCAGGTCTACTGTCTTTCCTTCATCTCTACTATCTTTCCTTCTTCAGACCTACTGTCTTTCCTTCTTCAGACCTACTGCCTTTCCTTCCTTCAGACCTACTATCTTTCCTTCCTTCAGACCTACTATCTTTCCTTCCTTCATCTCTACTGCCTTATCTGCTACTGCATTTCCTTCTACTGCCTTTCCTTCTTCAGACTGCTGCCTTTCCTTCTTCAGACGTATTGCCTTTCCTTCTTCAGACCTACAGCCGTTCCTTCCTTCCTTCAGAGCTACTGTCTTTCCTTCTTCAGACCTGCTGCCGTTCCTTCTTCATCTCTACCGTGTTTCCTTCTTCAGACCTACTGCCTTTCCTTCTTCATCTCTACTACCTTTCCTTCTTCAGACCTACTGCCTTTCCTTCTTCAGACCTACTGCCTTTCCTTCTTCAGACCTACTGCCTTTCCTTCTTCAGACCTGCTGCCTTTCCTTCTTCATCTCTACTACCTTTCCTTCTTCAGACCTACTGCCTTTCCTTCTTCATCTCTACCGTGTTTCCTTCTTCAGACCTACTGCCTTTCCTTCTTCCTCTCTACTGCCTTTCCTTCTTCAGACCTGCTGCCTTTCCTTCTTCATCTCTACTGCCTTTCCTTCTTCAGACCTACTGCCTTTCCTTCTTCAGACCTACTGCCTTTCCTTCTTCAGACCTACTGTCTTTCCCTCTTCAGACCCACTGTCTTTCCTTCTTCAGACCTACTGCCTTTCCTTCTTCAGACCTACTGCCTTTCCTTCTTCAGACCTACTGCCTTTCCTTCTTCAGACCTACTGCCTTTCCTTCTTCAGACCTACTGCCTTTCCTTCTTCAGCTCTACTGTCTTTCCTTCTTCAGACCTACTGCCTTTCCTTCTTCAGCTCTACTGTCTTTCCTTCTTCAGCTCTACTGTCTTTCCTTCTTCAGCTCTACTGTCTTTCCTTCTTCAGACCTACTGTCTTTCCTTCTTCAGACCTACTGTCTTTCCTTCTTCAGCTCTACTGTCTTTCCTTCCATCAGGTCTACTGTCTTTCCTTCTTCAGACCTACTGCCTTTCCTTCCTTCAGTTCTACTGCCTTTCCTTCTTCAGACATACTGCCTTTCCTTCTTCAGCTCTACTGTCTTTCCTTCCTTCATCTCTACTGCCTTTCCTTCCTTCATCTCTTCTGTCTTTCCTTCCTTCATCTCTTCTTCCTTTCCTTTCTTCAGCCCTAATCTATCTATTGATCTGTCTGAGCAGCTGGGGATGGCCACCTTGCTTGTGGAGGGGAGGAGGCCTCCGCAAAGGCGTTTGGTTGACAGACCTTATCTGGATGTGCCTGCTCCGCCTGTCCACCACGATCCCAGATCCTTCCCCCCCCCCCAAACCCCACCCCACCCCTTGGAGAGGCAAACAGACAGCTGCGGGTCCTAAGGGCCATCTGGAGATGTTCTGGAGAGAGAGAGAGAGAGAGAGAGAGAGAGAGAGAGAGAGAGAGAGAGAGAGAGAGAGAGAGAGAGGAGAGAGAGAAGAGAGAGAGAGCTACGAGAAAAAAGATGACCTCCTCAACTTTGATAAACGATTTTACACTATGGACAGGAAATGAAGCAGACGTCCTCGTGGGATTAGTGGGAGGGGAAGGGGGGGGGGGGGGGAGAAGGGATACGATTCTGTGTGGAAAGTGATGTTTGGTTTGCAAATGAACGTTAACGCCTTGAGTTGTGCGCCAGAAGTCTGTAAACAGAAGTGGCTGCATACTCTAAACACAGAGTTGAGAACGTGTACGCTTGCACTGGAAACATTGCGTGCCCTGACAGGTCCTATAGCTCATCCTTCGGACGAGACTATAAACCGAGGCCCCGTGTGCGAACGCATGCAGAACATCTTGCGCACACGTTAAATCCTGTTCCGCTTTTCGAAAGAGTAAGCCATTGTGTGCCGGGGGGAACAGATGACAAAATTGACAAAACCGCATACACACGGGGACTCGATGTAAAAAAAAAAAGCACACGAGTTCTTATTCCATTATCCTCGATATTTAAAAAAAAAAGTCATCTGAGCGCTTTGATTTGTTGCTTTACAAGATTCAGCGCTATATAAATTCCATACATTATTATTATTATTATTATTATTATTATTATTATAGTTCTGGGTGGATGAGGTGGTGGTGGTGGTGGTGTGCGCTCTCTCTCTCTACCACCCCCCTCCCCCACACACACACACACGTTCCTCCTCCACTAGAACTCTGAGGTTCACCAATAGTGAGAATTTTGGCGTATTCGACCTTTTTTTTTTCTTTTTTTTTTACTCACCATTAAGGTTCCGACTTCGGGGACTGTGTCTAAAAATGACACCAGTGTGCATGCGATTTGTGTGTGTGTGTGTGTGTGTGTGTGTGTTTTAAAGATATTTTTCATCATCCGTTCTTACCGGCACAGATGGCCTGCTGTTTTGAAAGGCAGAACGGGTTTTAACGTGTACATAAGATGTTCTGCACGCGTTAGCACGCGGGGCCTCGATTCATATAGACTCATTCAAAGGACTTTCGATGGAGTGAAATGAATACTGACGTTGACTCCAGGGAAAAAATGTCCCCTTGAATGGGCGTCTCAGTGGTGACTCGAACCCAGGCCGTCAAATTACGAGCGCAACGCTCTAACCACTAGGCTTTCCCTGCCCCCCTGGTATGCTTTTAACTTAACCTTTCAAGTCAGAGTCGGAGGTTTATATTGTGAACGTCTGGTGGATTAATTGTTAGGGTGAGAATGTTGAACATCCCACTGTCCATTCTTTACACAGACAGTGCGTGTCAATAATAATGATAATAATAATAATAATAATAATAATAATAATAATGATAGTAGTAATAATAATAATAATGTATGGAATTTATATAGCGCTGAATCTTGTAAAGCAACAAATCAAAGCGCTCAATGAGTCATTCCCCTCTTGTGTGCACGTGGATGCTGTAGCTGAGTGGTTTGAGCGATTGACTTCCGTCCCGCAGACCATCATTAATCACAGGTTCCATTCTCCGGCATCGGCGTCTGTTGATTTGTTGTTGTTGTTGTTGTTTTTGTTGTTGTTGTGCATTCCCCAGCTTTACACCCTGGGGGTCACCCAGAAGTTTGCGTGTATGATTCTTTTCAAGTACCTCGCCATATAGGCAGCCATACTCCGACTTCAGAGGATATTTTTTCTCCATTAAAGGAGAGTGCAGGTTGTTATGTGCAGAGCTTTGCCATGGCTGAAGGCAATCTCAACATATTAACATTTTACAACATAACAACATTTTAGTGTAGGCCTTAGCAATTAGCTGACATCAATAACTGACACAGCTTTTGGCCTGGGCCAGTCTGTTGATTTAAGGGTAGAGGTTTTCCCGATCTCCTAGTATAGGTAAAACTACTATAAGCGCTGAACTGAGCTACCTACCACACAGCGCCCAAAATCCAGCATAACTCAGTCAAGGGTCCAGGGCCCAGTGCTAAAATCAACGCGCTCTTTCCTTTCACCGATTCCAAGTGCGGACAGTTCCTGCTATAATAATTAGCACCAGCTGGGACTGGATGGGATGGACAGTATCTGAGAGTAGCTGAAAGTGGGGGAAACTGACAACTGTGACCAGTGTTTAAAATTCTCTTAGCGTATAAGACATACACAAACTTAAGATCAACATTATAATTATGCACTTTGAAGGTCTCGTCATCATTCATGTCAACGTTCAGAGGGTCACAGAAAGGCAAACGTCATACCCGCCGTAGCATGCACGCTCCCGGTGCCTGGAGAGAGGGGAATGGGCTCTGCCAGGTTCAACTTGCCCAAAGAGACAGTGTCTCCAACGACCCTTGCAGGCTAGGAGATGAGAGAGAGAGAGAGAGAGAGAGAGAGAGAGGAGAGAGGAGAGAGAGAGAGAGAGAGAGAGAGAGAGAGAGAGAGAGAGAGAGAGAAGAGAGAGAGAGAGAGAGAGAGAGGAGAGAGAGAAAGAGAAAGAGAGAGAGAAAGAGAGAGAGAGAGAGAGGAGAGAAGAGAAGAGAGAGAAGAGAGAAGAGAGAGAGAGGAGAGAGAGAGAGAGAGAGAGAGAGAGAGGGAGAGAGAGAAGAGAGAGAGAGAGAGAGAGAGAGAGAGGAGAGAGAGAAAGAGAGAGAGAGAGAGAGGGAGAGAGAAAAGAGAGAGAGAGAGAGAGGAGAAAGAGAGAGAGAGGAGAGAGAGAGAGAGAAGAGAGAGAGAGAGAGAGAAAAAAAAAAAAAGAGAGAGAGAGAGAGAGAGAGAGATTGAGAAGAAAGCACAGACCCAGAGCAGACTCGTGCAGAAGAGGAAAGTGATAGTTTAAAATCTAGATCCAAACAAAGAGACAAATCTGCGAGGTAGGGCAACACAGACAGACAGACAGCGAGTGAAGAATCTGCCGAGTGAAATAAGGAAGTGGAGCGCGGCTTTCATGAAGCATCAGAAATCTGAGACTCTTCCTTCAGAAAACCTCCAACAGTGAAATGCAAAATCACACGCATACATGATGAGCAAACACGTTTGCAGCGTGCACTGTGTGTATGAGTGTGCGCGTGCGCCACCCCTCCTCCCCCCTCCACATACACAGTCACTGGCGCGCGCGCACACACACACACACACCAATCCAATCCAATCCAAACCAATCCAGTTCAATCCAGTTCAATCCAATGTTATTCAAAACCTCACTGACCACAGAGCCCATTTCGGAGCTGCCACCTTGTGACATTTTAAATCTCAGATTAAAACTGTGCAACTCTATTCAGTATAGCATAGAGTAGCATAGCATAGCATAGCATAGCATAGCGTAGCATAGCATAGCATAGCATAGCGTAGCATAGCATAGCATAGCATAGCATAGCGTAGCATAGCATAGCATAGCACAGCACAACGTAGCGTAGTATAGTATAGCATAGAGTAGCATAGCATAGCATAGCACAGCACAGCACAACGTAGCGTAGTATAGTATAGCATAGAGTAGCATAGCATAGCATAGCATAGCGTAGCATAGCATAGCATAGCACAGCAATGCACAGCACAACGTAGCGTAGTATAGTATAGCATAGTATAGCATAGCACAGCACAGCACAGCACAATGTAGCGTAGCATAGCATAGCACAGCACATCACAATGTAGCGTAGCGTAGTGTTAGTATAGTATAGTATAGTATAGTACAGTATTGTATAGTATAGTATTGTGTAGTATAGTACAGGATAGCATAGCATAGTATAGTATAGTATAGTATAGTACAGCATAGTATAGTATAGTACAGAACAGTATAGTATAGTGTAATATATCATATTCTCTAATATCACGAACATTCACTATCACGTTCCCACAGAACTATCGACGAAGACCGAAAATAGAAAGGAGCACAGGAAACACAGCCATCTTGCCGCCAGAGCCAGATCACGTAACCACGTGACGTCAGTAACGACCTGCTGCTCCTCTCCCCTTTCGAGAACACCACAAAGGGAAATAACTCTCTGACGGACAAAGCAGGTTACCTGACTGATTGCCTTAACTACGCTTTCATTTCATTTCGGTTCCAGCCCGGCCGACCACGGGGAACCATATCAGGGCTAGTGTCGTGTCTACAACATACACCCACCACACACCCACACACACACACACAACGAGAGAGAGAGAGAGAGAGGGGGGGGGGGGGGGGAGAGAGAGTGGGAGAGAGTGAGAGGCAGAGACAGAGACAGAGAGACAGAGAGAGAAGGTCTAACCAACCAATTACCTATCTAAAGTCATTCGGATGAGACTATAAACCGAGGCCCCGTGTTCGAACGCATGCAGAACATCTTGCGCACACGTTAAATCCTGTTCCGCTTTTCGGAAGAGTAGGCCATTGTGTGCCGGTGGAAACGTGACAAAATTGACAAAACTGCATGCACACGGGAACTGTATGTAAAAAAAGCACATGAGTGCTTATTCCATTATCTTCGATATAAAAGAATAAATAAATAAATAAATAAATAAATAAATAAATAAATAACCACCACCACCAACGACAACCCCTTAAACGAAGGAAGGGAAGGAGGAAGGAATGAAGGAACAAACCAACCAACCAACCAGCCAACCAGCCAACCAACCAACCAGCCAACCAACCAACCAACCAACCAGCCAACCAACCAACCAACCAACCAGGCAACCAATTAACCAGCCTTGATTGAATATTAATATCCTAATAATAAAAAATGAAGCAAGAGTTAGATAGGTTCTTCAAATCAACGCAGGAAGCCTGGTCCTAGATCCTGTCATGCCAGCTAGGAAAGGAAGCTGACTTCTTTCAGAAATGCCTGACTTCTTTCAGAAATGCCTGACTTCTTTCAGAAATGCCAAGTCACCGATCCCTCAGATTCCGAATCCTTTGGGGCGCCTTCGAAGCTTTGTCAACCCCCTTTCTCCAGTCCTCGCGTCTCTCGGCCGCTCTCAGGGTGTCTCTCAGCTCCACGTCTGTCCATTCTCGAATGTTGTCCTCCCATCTTTTCCTTTGTCTGCTTTTTCTTCTTCCTCCCCTCACTGGGCCTTGTAGGATTGTTTTAGCAAGGCCACAGGAGCGTGTGACATGACCAAACCACTTCAATGCCAAGTACGTTTCGTAAAAAAAAGTGTGTACGCTGAGACATAAAAACTCGAGACATTTGTAAAATTTGCTGTGAAATAATTTAGCTGACCAACCAACCAACCAACCAACCAACCAACCAACCAACCAACCAACCAACCAACCAACCAACCAACCAACCAACCAACCAACCAACCAACCAACCAACCAACCAACCACTTACCTATCTATCTATCTATCTATCTATCTATCTATCTATCTATCTATCTATCTATCTATCTATCTATCTATCTATCTATCTATCTATCTATCTATTTATCTATTTATCTATCTATCTATCTATCTATCTATCTATCTGTCTGTCGGTCTGTCTGTCTGTCTGCCTGCCTGCCTGTCTGTCTGTCTGTCTGTCTGTCTGTATCTGTCTATCTATCTATCTATCTATCTATCTATCTATCTATCTATCTATCTATCTATCTATCTATCTATCTATCTATCTATCTATCTATCTATCTGTGTGTGTGTGTGTGTGTGTGTGTGTGTGTGTCTGTCTGTCTATCTATCTATCTATCTATCTATCTATCTATCTATCTATCTATCTATCTATTGACTTAAGTATTTCGACAGCTGAGTAGCACATTACGTAATAAATCAATAAAAAATGAATAAAAATAGAAAAGAGTTAAATAATACTGTGCCTATCCCTGTTCATACAGCAGGCCAAGCATGGAAACAAGTTAATGGAACACATACGATGGAAAGATGAAGAAAACAAAGACAGAGTGTGCCAGGACAAATCAGCAGTAGGGAGACTTTGAAGGTAGATGGCACTATTACAACAACAACAAAAATAATTTGTGACATCTGAAAAGCGTGCCTACTAAACTCTGCATTTCTGACAACCATTCTGAATTGACGACTTAGTTTGAAAAACTGCAAGCAATATTATGACTCCATACATTATTGGTGCAATCCCATCACGACTTAGTTTGAAAAACTGCAAGCAATATTATGACTCCATACATCATTGGTGCATTTCCATCACGACTTAGTTTCAAAAACTGCAAGCAATGTTATGACTCCATACATCATTGGTGCAATCCCATCACGACTTAGTTTGAAAAACTGCAAACAATGTTATGACTCCATACATCATTGGTGCATTTCGATTACGACTTAGTTCCAAAAACTGCAAGCAATATTATGACTCCATACATCATTGGTGCATTTCCATCACGACTTAGTTTCAAAAACTGCAAGCAATGTTATGACTCCATACATCATTGGTGCATTTCCATCACGACTTAGTTCCAAAAACTGCAAGCAATGTTATGACTCCATACATCATTGGTGCAATCCCATCACGACTTAGTTTGAAAAACCGCAAGCAATATTATGGCTCCATATATCATTGGTGCAACCCCATCAACACTGTACAGTAAGTGTATCAACAATAATCATGTTGTACAGATGCATACCTTCGTGCTCCGGGGCTCGCTCCTACGTTTTCATTGTGAATACATCTGTTGTGGCAATGCTACCAGACAATGTTTTACAAACGTGCACGAATGTTGAAGGAACATGGAGGCTTCTCTTCTTGGTCTTCTTTTTCCAAAAAAAAAAGGTTTTATTTTCATTCATCTTATGTTTATTCATTTCATTTTTTAAGCGTTTGTGTATTGGCTTTCCTGCATATTTTGTATGCCCTTTTTCCTGTACTTGTTTTGATTGTTTTGCGTTTGGGGTTTTTTCTTTTTACATTTTGTTCTGGTTACGGTTATTTTTGTATTTATAATAACATTACTGAATAAAATAAAAAGCGTTTTTAAAAAAACAAAGACAGAGGTACATTTTAATTTCATTCTAAGATGTTTATATCCCCACAGACCACAAAGGCCATATCAAGGCTGTCTGTCTCCTTATATGGACTTCAGCAACCCCGATAACATTCACCTCAAGTTCAGCATCAACGCCCCATCTAATCCCTTCAAAACATTTAAGACCGTCAATCTAAAAAAACCGAAAAAACCCCACACCATTAACTAACAAAATACCTTGATCGTCCCTTAAGCCCTTAAGGCCAATAAAGCCAGGCTGAGCTGAGGATGCCAACTACGGGACGGGATAGCCTAGTGGTTAAAACATTGCGCTCGAGATCTGACGACCCGGGGTTCGATTCTCGTTCAAGGGGGATATTTTCCCCTGGAGTTAACATCAGTGCAGACTTCACTCTCCCC
>CM054150.1:24896295-24898795 GCA_028751875.1 Rapana venosa
CTCTGTCTCTACTCTGTCTCTCTCTGTCTCTCTGTCTCTGTCTCTGTCTCTCCCTCTCTCTCTCTCCTTTTATTGCTTCCCCTTTTTACAGAGTTCTTGCACACGTAATTCCTTCCCCGCGTTAGTTCGGTTCTCATCCCAGTCATACACTCAGAAAGTCTCTCGACCTTATAATGCCAAAAAAAAAAGTATTCCACCGCCTTAAAACTCAAACTCCCCTCCCCTCCCCTTTTAAACCACAAAAAAAGAATGGTTTATACTTCAGAGGTCAGAGCAATTGCTTTGCCCAAGCCAATGTTAAGCAGCATCGAGTGTGGTTACCAAGTGGATGGGTGACCGTTTGCGCGCCTTGGCTTCAGTACAGTCCCCCAGTTCACCCAGCTGTAAATGGGTACCTGCCTCTTTAGGGTCAGGGAAGGTAAAGCAGCGAGGGAGAGGAGATGGGCGCGCGCCACCCTCAATATGCTGGCCTCTAGAAAAGTGAGGTCTCTGATGCCTCACCCCATGCGACCACATAGGTTATGGGACACCTTTACCGTTACCCTTTATAGCCGCTGCCTTACAACTTGTCCGATTTGTCACATCAAAATGTCGCGAACCGAGTGTCATTGAAGTGTGTTACACCAAACGTAACATTCTCCATAGTGAATATCATCACGTTTCATACAAGTTTTTGTTATGTTTTAATGACGTGTTGCCAAATCGTGTTACACTAAAATGAAGGCAACATTGTTTACCCTGTTTAAAATCATGCTTTATCGAATATTGTTGTAACGAATGGAAACACTCTTTATATCATACATTTAATCACATTTCATCCAACCCCGCTACGCAAGCATTTTTACGGTCATATTTCCTCCAGTTATGTTTGCGCTTAATACAGCATTCCTTATTTTGTTATTTATTATTCTCCTTCGAATCCCGTCACGCAAAATAGAAACATTGTCTCTTGTAAATGAAGGAAGTTTCATCGAATCATGCTGCAACAAATGCAATATCTGTTCGTTCTCAATTCCATTTTACCAAATCCTGTTACACCGAATACAACATGAATACTCTAGCCACGAATCTTTGACACATATGTAACATTCTCCATCATAAATGAACCACGCTCTACGGAATCTTGTTACACCCAAATGTAACACTCTCCAATGTAAATGAATAATGTTTTGTCCATATCTGTGACATCACATGCAACATTAGCCATTACATATTTGTCATGTCTCACCAAATCCTGTGCAACACTCTGGACAATAGATTAATCACGTTTTGTCGAATGTTGTACTGTTGGTTGTCTTATGTAGCTTTAGAAGGTTTGTTCGTTTACACTACACTACACTACACTACACTACACTACACTACACTACACTACACTACACTACACTTCACTACACTACACTACACTACACCACACACACACACACACACACACACACACACACACACACACACACACACACACACACACACACACACACACACACACACACACACACACACTGTAAACAAAAAAGACATCAATTATCATTTGGTAAAGGCCAGACTGCACTGGTGGCCTCGCTGTACAGCTGTTTGATGACTCTGATCAGGTTTGCATTGATGCTGTACAAATTCATGGTTGCCCACAAAGCTGCATGCCACACCCTGTCAAATGCCTTCTTAAAATCGATAAATACGTGGTAAAGGTCTTGTTGATGTTGAAGGTACCGCTCACATAGTATTCTGAGGTTGAATATCTGTTCTGTTGTGCTGCGCCCTGCTCTGAAACCTGCTTGTTCCTCAGCAATGATGGTCTCTGCTTGTGGCTTCAGTCTATTCAATATTATCTGCAGCATGACCTTGCTTGGGTGACATATGAAGCTGATTGTGCGGTAATTATGGCATTGTTGTAGATTTCCTTTCTTGGGGAGGGTGATGATGAGTGACTGTGTCCATGGTGTTGGCCATTTTCCTGTCTGCCAGATCTTGTTGCAGATTCTTAGTAGGGCGCTGATCATGGCTTCCCCTCCAGCTTGGACCAACTCAGCTGGAATGTTGTCAGCCCCTGCTGACTTCCCCTTTTTCAGCGATCTGACTGCTGTTTCCACTTCTTCTCGGAGGATAGGGTGACTGTCTGTGTCTTTGCTTTCGGTACATTAAGGACTTCTGGATCTCCTGCGGTTCTATAGTTATACAGGTCGGAGCAGTATTCTGTCCATCTGTTCAGAATATCCTGGTCGTCAGTGAGACACTTCCCATTTTTGTCTTGGATTGTTAAACCTTTTCTCTGTTTCGTGCTAGTCAGGTCTTTCACCAGCTGATATGCTTTCTTGCTATTGTTTTTCTTGATGTTCTCTTCAATGTCTTGGCACTGTTCACCGATCCAATTCTCTTTTGCCTCCATCATGGACTTCCTGATTCTTTTGTTGACTGCCCTATATTGTTCTGCTCTTTCTTTTGTTTCATTTTTCTTTTTCTTCAGCTCTCTACGCTTGTCGCATAGTTGTAGGATGTTAGGTGT
>CM054150.1:24903795-24906295 GCA_028751875.1 Rapana venosa
GAACCTCCTATACTACTCACACAGAACAGAAAAACAACAAGACAGACAGACAGACAGAGACAGGAACAAACAGAGAAGCGAAAGACAAGACCGACAGACACAGATACTAAAGAGAAAAGCAGCAGTGAATTAATGCAGTTTCTCAAAACAGACGCCTCACAAAAACGACACGGACAACGAAATTGGCTGTGACATTTAACTGCAAGCACAGCTTCAAACACACACACACACACATACACACATATGCGCACGCGTGCGCGAGCACGCACAGACACACAGACGCACACACACACAGAGGCACACAACACACATCGACATACACACAGCCACACACATACCACACAGCCACACAACCGCACGCACACACACAGAACCACACAACCACACACACACACACGACACACACAACACAAACACACACAGCCACCCCTCCCCCTCCCAACACACACACAGAGCACAAGCACACACACACACACACACACACACACACACACACACAACACACGCACACACACACACACGCACACAACACACACATACACAAACACACACAGCCACCCCTCCCCCCTCCCAACACACACACAGAGCCACAAGCAACACACACACACACACACACACACGCACACACACACACACGCACACACACACTGGATGGGACAGACAGACATTTCCATTATCCTCGATATAAAGAATAAAGAAATAAATAACACACACACACACCACACACACCACACACACACACACACACACACACACACACACACACACAACACACACACACACACACACACAACACACACACACACACACACACACACAAACACACAATTCAAGATTCAAGATTTAATTCCTTTCACCCCTTTTGATGAATGGAGAGTTACAAACGATTTCAACAGGAGAATAAACCAAACAGCAATACACCCACAAATAATATTAATACTAACAGGAACTGAAAAGCAAGAGTTCATCGCAAAATGATAAGCAAGCAGTATTATAATTTTATTGGTTGTATGTGTAAGAATAGGTTGAAGGCAAGCGCTTTGATTTGTTTTTACAAGATATAGGGCTATATAAATTTAATTTATTATTATTGTTGTTGTTATCATCATCATCATCATCATCATCATCATCATCATCATCATCATCATCATCATCATCATCAAGACATTTTTTGGAAAAAACCCATAAATTTCTTTAAAAGACACATGTGAAAGACAACAAGTACAACGACAAGTAACATTTCAAGAAATACCTGCAAATCTTTTGAATTTTGAGAGAGACAGAAGAACTGTTCGAGATTTACCTTTCATCAGCCGACAAACATTTTAACTGGACCAGCTGCCATGGCGCAGTGATTAGCGCCTTGGATTTCGGACTGGAAGGTCGCGGGTTCGATTCCCAGAAGAGTCATAGGGATTTTTCGGACTCCGGCCGGCTCCTACCCAGAGTGAGTGTGCTGTGAGCTTAGTGGGAAGACTGGGACCACACAGTCGAGCTTCATCCACTTAACCGATGCGAATTTGAGAGTGTTGCTCAAATTACCTGTCCAGCACTGCAGGTGTCTGTATCTCTCGGGCCCGGTTGACGCCGGGATATATAGTAAGCGTAGAGAACAGCCCTGTCAAGTAGTCTCAAAGCATATGCACTTCCACAGCAGCATCATTACATCATCCTCTTTGTCATTGATCATCATGCAATAAAAAAATTGCCTCTGATTCGGTGGTCCCAGTTGTTCTGGTCTCAAGGTGATCTCAGATTCGGTTTGCCCACACACTTCTGTGCCTGTGTTGAGATTGTGTCAGGGCCTTTGGGGTTGGTGGTTCGCGGGGAACGGTCGTTGGAGGGACGATGTGGTGGTTACCACCTGGGGTGGGCAACTCAGTCTGGCGCCGTGACTGAGCTAATACTGTCGTTAGCAGGGGGCTTAGTAGGTGGTGTCCTGCGTATGTTAGCTCAGAACAGGCACCACTGAACACCACCAAAGTGACCCAGCAGAAGTGCAGGGCCCCTCTGGCTGGTGGCCCCACGGCGGCCTGATATTGATGGGTTCCCTGTGGACTTCCGACCCTGAGGATGAGACATAACAAATCTGGGTACTGCTTTGGCGGGGAGATTGACATGAGTGGCCTGGGAACAGTAAGACGGGGGACGTCACAGAAGATGAGGCAGCAGCAAAAAACCCCAAAAAAACTGGACACGGGTTGAAGAAAATGCTGAGGAATAAAATCTTGTCGCACAGGATGCATGCTGAGTGTGTCCGTGTTTCCATCCATGACCCACCAGACGCTGACACGAATTATAGGATCTTTAACGTGCGTATTTGATCTTCTGTATGTGTGTATATGTACGAAAGGCATGAGTGCACTGGCATGATTCAGGGAGATCGTAAAAATCTCCACCGTAAAATTCACTACACATTCTCCGTGGGGATGCCGGGGGCCTGTCAGAATAAATATCATCCCCACCTTACGGAAATTCTGTGCAAGGAATTCCCTCTTTT
>CM054150.1:24918795-24921295 GCA_028751875.1 Rapana venosa
CTCTCCTCTCTCTCCCTCTCTCTCTCTCCTTCTCCTCTCTCTCCTCTCTTTCTCTCTTCTCTCTCTCTCTTCTCTCTCTCTCTCTCTCTCTCTCTTCTCTCTCCCTCTCTCTTCTCTCTCTCTCTCTCTCTCTTCTCTCCTCCCTCTCTCTCTCTCTCTCCTCTCTCTCTCTCTCTCTCTCTCTCTCTTCTCTATCCTCTCTCCTCTCCTCTTCTTCTCTCTTCTCTCTCTCTCTCTCTCTTCTCTCTCTGAACGCTGACTGATCTGCCAGTCCCAGAGAGACTAAGGCCAGAGAGGGTCGATATGGTCAGTCAGTTACACAGTGTTACATTGGCTCTGAGCCTGGTCTGTTTGATCTGTCTGTCTCTCTCTCTGTCTGTCTGCCTGCAAGCCTGTCAGTAGGTCTGTCTCTCTGCAAGTCTGGCTCTGATTGGCTATCCGTGTTTGTTTGTTCGTTGTTAAGTCTGGTCTGTTTGTTTTTCTGTCCGTCTGTCTGTCTGTCTGCAAGCCTGCAAGCCTGTCAGTAGGTCTGTCTGTCTGCAAGTCTGGCTCTGATTGGCTATCCGTGTTCGTTTGTTCGTTGTTAAGTGTGGTCTGTTTGTTTTTCTGTCCATCTGTCTGTCCGTCTGTCTGTCTGTCTGTCTGTCTGCAAGCCTGTCAGTAGGTCTGTCTTTCAGCGAGTCTGGCTCCTATTGGATATTTGTGTCCGTTTGTTCGCTGTAAGTGATATAAGACGGGGAAAGAAAAGGACTGATAGTAGAATAAGAGAAAACGATGGAAAGAGGGCTGTGTAACGGTTGAGCATTAAATCACGAATGCATTTGTATATCACTTTAAGTCACGGCAGATATCTCTGCGTGAAGTTGGGGCTGCTCTTCCCGGGGGGAGAGCGCTCGTCGCCACAAGAACAGCGCCACCCATTATTTTTTTTCCTTTTCCTGTCTGTATGTGTATTTGGTTCCCTATCAGAGTGACTTTTTTCTGCCACAGACAATTCTTTTACGTGCGCTAAATGCATGCTGCTCACGAGACCTCGGTTTATCATCTCATTGGAAAGACTGGCACCCAGACCACTACTCATGGTATAGTGAATGAGGAGGAAAAGTTTCGAGCACGAACGGGTATCGAACCCGAACCCGGTTTGAACACGGACTTAACGCTTTCAAGGCAGGTGCGTTACCTCTTGACCACCGATCTACTTTTCTGTTACGCATAAACTGCAAAATAGGGGTAAAACAATCTTAACAGAATTTTAATGAAAAGCACAATCTGGGCAAAGTACAAAAGTGACTTAGAAATATCCAAAAGAATACTTTCATCCAACAAAATCTGAATCTTCATCGGAAGAATTTTTGCGTCAACATCTTTTTTTTCTTTCTAAATATGAAAACACGAAGCTTCTGACAATACAGTGCTCCAGAGAAATTTGTCCACCACAAATGTATTTGACATGTTTTGGGTAACATTTTATCTTAAGAGCATCAGGTTGTCTGCTTTAGTTAGGAAATGGTGGTAATCAGTCTCGCATAGAATATCTAAGAATACGATGTTCTTTCTCTGAAGTCCTTCGGATGAGACTATAAACCGAGCCCCGTGTGCGAACGCATGCAGAACATCTTGCGCACACGTTAAATCCTGTTCCGCTTTTCAAAAGAGTAGGCCATTGTGTGCCGGTGGGAACAGATGACAAAATTGACATAACCGCATACACACGGGGACTGGATGTAAAAAAAAGCACATGAGTGCTTATTCCCATTATCCTCGATAAAAAAAAAAAGTCATCTGAGCGCTTTGATTTGTTGCATGCTTTACAAGATTCAGCGCTATATAAATTCCATACATTATTATTATTATTATCTATTATTATTTCATCTAAAGGAGTTATACTTTTCTGTGGGCACTGTCTTCATAATTATCTTGTCGATCCTGAAGTCGCTTTAAAGAAGTTGTCTCTAACAAAAAGGAGAGATTCCTTGACCTCATGAAGGACGTATGTACAGAACCATCACAAGACTGTTGTGAAGTTCGGGTCCCTTTTCTCGCTGCTTTACCAGCTATTTTTCATCGATTGCCAAAGAGGCCAATATGAGAGGGCGCCCAACAAAGACGGACATATGTACTTTCTGTGGCCTTTCTTGTGTGTGTGTGTGTGTGTGTGTGTGTGTGTGTTTGTGTGTTGTGTGTGTGTGTTTGTGTGTGTGTGTGTTGATGTAGTGTGTGTGTGTGTGTGTGTGTGGGAGGTGTGTGTGTTGTGTGTGTGTGTGTGTGTGTGTGTGTGTGTGAGTGTTTGTGTGTGTGTGTTTGTGTGTGTGTCTCTTCTGTCTCTCTTCTTCTGCTCTTCTCTCTCTCTCTCTCTCTCTCTCTTTTTGTTTTTTGTGTTTGTCTACGATCTCTCCGATTCCCTCCTTATTCATAAGTGTGTTTGTGTGTATGCGTACGTGTGTCTGTGCGCGCGCTTTCGTGCGTGCATGCGTGTGTATGTGGGTGTGTGCGTGTGCGT
>CM054150.1:24933795-24943795 GCA_028751875.1 Rapana venosa
CACACATACACACACACGTGCGCGCGCGCGCTCATAACAATATTTTTAGTGAAAGAACTTCACTGGCTCCCTGTTAAGTTTCGCTGTCAGTACAAAGTAGCTACAATAACCTGGTGTAACTTCGTTCCAACAGGACGCTGCTATAGTTTCTGTCTTAAAGTTTTTAAAAAAATTTATTTCGAAGATAATGGAAAAACTACTCGTGTGCTTTTTTTTTTAACATCCAGTCGCTGCGCGCATGCAGTTTTGTCAATTTTATCATCCGTTCCCAACATCACAAATGGCCTACTCTTCCAAAAAAAAAAAGCGGAGCAACAGGTTTTAACGGGTGCGCAAGATGTTTGTGTACTGATCAAAAACATTCTGCACTCTCATTTTCTCTAAGGAATTGTTGACAGTTTTGAGACGAGCTCTGAAAACTGTCAATGAACAAAGGTTTAGGTTTTCTGCTCCAACCATTTGGAATTCCTTCCCGATTCTTGGTTTTTATTCTTTTTTTGGCCAGAGTTCAAAATCATAATGAACAAGCAAGCGTCTTTGAGAAAAGGCTTTATGCCGCTGTTGAATGAATTGTCCGCATACGGAAGAGACAGAGCGAGAGAAAGAGAGGTGGAGAGAGAGGGGGGAGGGAGGGGAGAGAGAGGGAGGGGGAAGAAAGAGAGGGAGAGAGAGGGAAGAGAGAGAAAGAGAGAGAGAGAGGAGAAAGAGGAAGAAAAAGAGATAGACATGAGAGAGAGACAGACAGACAGAGACAGAGAGATAAGACAAGGCAAGAGAGAGAGAGAGAGGGAGAGAGAGAGAGAGAGAGAGAGAGAGAGAGAGAGAGAGAGAGAGAGAGAGAGAGAGAGAGAGAGAAAGACAGAGAGGGGAAGGCAGACAGACAGACAGACAGACAGAAAGAGACAGAGAAAAGGAGAAAGACAGCAAATGACAGAGGAGAGAGAGAGAGAGAGTAAGAGACAGAGACACAGAGAGACAGAAACAGAGAGACAGAGACACTCAGACACAAAGAGACAGAGACAGGCGGAGACAGAGAGACACACAGACACAAAGAGAAACAGATTGACAGACAGACAGACAGACAGACAACGATGAAAAGGACGAGTGAAGCAATTTTATTGTAACGAGGTAAAGGACATAAGAGACTTGAGAGAGAGAGAGAAAAAAAAGATGCTATTTTCTGGAAGAGCCCTCTGCATAGAGAAATGAGGAGATTAAGGTCTTAGCACTAGAAGTGTAAGGGCTTATACAAGCTCTGAAAAGCATATCTAGAGAGGAGGCAGGGAGGGGGGGGGGGGGGGGCGGGAGAGAGAGAGAGAGAGAGAGAGAGAGAGAGAGAGAGAGAGACAGACAGACAGATAGACAGACAGACAGAGACAGACGGAGAGAATCAGAGAGAGACACAGAGAGACACAGAGAAAGCACGAGGGAGAGAGAGAGCCACATAGAGAGGGAGAGAGGAGAGAGACAGGCAGACAGACAGTGAGAGAGACAGAGACAGACGGGACAGACGAAGAAGGGAGAGGCAGAGCGACAGAAGAGACAGTCAGACAGTGAGAGAGACAGAGACAGACAAACAGACATACAGAGACAGGGAGAGACAGACAGAGAGGCAGAGAGACAGAGATAGTGAGGCAGTGGGAGAAGGACAGACAGACAAACACCACAAAACAGATAGACAGAGAGACAAACAGAGAGACAGAAGACAGACAGTAAGACAGACAATGAAAGAAAGGAAGACTGAACTACTTTTTATTTCAATGAGGTTATTTATCTATTTATTTATTTATTTATTTATTTATTTTATTCTTTTATTTAGAGGATAATGGAATAAGCACTCATGTGCTTTTTTTCCATCCAGTCCCCATGTGAATGCAGTTGCGTCAATTTTGTCATCCGTTCCCACCGGCTTACTCTTCCGAAAAGCAGTACGGGTTTTAACGTGTGGGCAAGATGTTCTGCGTGCGTTCGCACACGGGACCTCAGTTTATAGTCTCATCCGAAGGAGGTAAAGAACACGAGAGGCTTCAGAAGCTTGGTGTGTTGCTGTTGTTGTTGTTGTTGTTTTCCTTTTTTGGGGTCTTTTTTCCAGAAGCCTCCTGAAGAGAGAAATTAGAAGATTAAAGTATTTGGCAATGAAAGACTGCCATTTATGCCATCATGTGAAAAACGCATAAATGAGGGAGAGGAGAGGAGAGGGAGAGGAGGATGAGGGGGAGGAGAGAGAAAAGGAGAGAGAGAGAGAGAGAGAGAGAGAGAGAGAGAGGAGAGAGAGAGAGAGAGAGAGAGAGAGAGAGAGAGAGAGAAAGAGAAGAAGAAGAAGGAAGAAGAAGAGAAGAAGAAGAGGTAGAGAGGGGTGGATAGGGAGAGAGAGAGTGGGTGAAGAGAGAGACATATAGTCAAAGTCAGAGGTAGAGAGACAGAGACATGGAAAGAGACAGAGACACAGAGACAGACAGAGAGACATAGTCAGAGACAGAGAGACAGACAGAAAATGAGCCAAGGAATAGACAGAACAAATCAGTTTGATTTTAAGTCAGCGAAGAATATATCCATTAAGAGGCTGAAAATGCGTATTTCACAAACAGCCGTCGGGGTAGACAAACTAGAAGATGAAGGCATCAGAAATAACAAGTATACATTTATACCATCATTATAAAACAACAACAAACAACAACAACCCCAAAACAAAAAAAATCCCGCGCTGTAGGGGGTGCCTCCCTTTATTGCATGATGATCAATGATAATGAGGATGACGTAATGCCGCTGCTGCTGTGGAAGTGCATATGCTTTGAGACTACATGACAGGGTTCTTTGTACTCTACACTTACTATCATAGTATATCCCGGCGTCAACCGGGCCCGAGAGATACAGACACCTGCAGTGTTGGTCAGGTGATTTGAGCAACACTCTCAGAGAGAGAGATAACTCGAACTCGAACTCGAATATTTTATTAGAGAGAGAGAGAGAGAGAGAGAAGAGAGAGAGAGAGAGAGAGAGAGAGAGAGAGAGAAGAGAGACAGACAGACGACAGAGACAGAGACAGAGACAGACAGACAGACAGACAGATACAGGACACAAAGACAGACTGATAGAGACAGAGAGACAGACAGACGGAGAAACTGACAGACAGAGACAGACAGACACACAGACAGACAGAGTCACACAGGCAGAGACAGACAGACACAGACACAGAAACACAGACAGAAACAACCAAAAATACAGAGATAGAGAACTTTACAGCCCCCCCCCCCCCCCCCCCCCGAAAAAACCAACCCCTTACAAGTCTACACAACAACAGCAGTAACAGTAACAGCAACAGCAACAGGAGCAGTAGCAGCATGTGACTTTCAGTGAGAACGAACATCATAACTTCAGCAAAACCTTTTTTGCTGCCACATCTGCTCTCACGCAAATGGAGGCTATTTTGGAACACAGTGTGTGTACCGTCTGACATTTACAGCAACGAAATTCTCTCCAACCGCCTCCCCCCAACCTCCGTCCCCCCCCCCCCCTTCTACCACCCACCCACCCTCTCCCTCAGCCCCCCCCCCCCCCCCCTCTCCTTCTCTCCAGTCAGGAAATTAGAATGATGTTGTCATCTCACTTATTGCTGTGACCATGGAAGCCAAATGTGGGCTGACACCGCGTCAAACAGCAACGACAATGAACGATGATGACGACCATCATCATCATCGTCGTCATCGTCATCGTCATAATTGCCGTCATCATCGTCATTGTTGCCGTCGTCATCATCGTCGACGTAATCGCCGTCGTCATCATCATTATAATCGTCGTCGTCGTCATCATCATTATAATCGTCGTCGTCGTCATCATCATCATTTTCATCATCGTCGTCGTCGTCCTTGTCGTCGTTGTTGTCGTCGTAGTCGTCGTCATCGGCATCGGCATCGGCATCATCATCATCATCATCATCATCATCATCATCGTCACTACCGTCGTCGTCATCGTCGTCGTCGTTGTCCTCCTCCTCCTCCTCCTCCTCCTCCTCCTCCTCCTCCTCCTCCTCCTCCTCCTCCTCCTCATCATCATCATCATCATCATCATCATCAGCTCTGCTATGATCCCTCACTCTCTAGGGTCCGGAGTGAATGACCTCTTGTAGTCGCACCTCCACGCCACGTGAAGTCAATGTGGGCAGTTCTCTTGATGCAGAATGCAGGCAGGCAGGCAGGCAGGCAGGCAGGGAGGGCAGGCACAGCCTGATGCCGCGGCCAACGCCGCACGGGCGCGGATGACTGGCGTAATAATAATAATAATAATAATAATAATAATAATAAATGGAACTTATATAGCGCTATATCTTGCGAAGACAAATCAAAGCGTAACAGTGTTTTGTAGTAGCAAAACCAGTTCTCTGCATCCTCCACCAAGAGGGGTCGTAGGCTATAGAACTGGTCATGAGCTGCTCTGAAGACGGAATACAGAGGCCGGCAGGCAGACCTCCTGCAGAATCGCTAGCACAGGTAGAAGAAGACCAGACACTGCACATCCCGCCCCGATATACAGAGCGCAGAATGAGGTCGTCGTCGTCGTCATCATCATCGTCGTCGTCGTCGTCATCATCATCGTCATCGTCATCGTCGTCGTCATCATCGTCGTCGTCGACGTCGTCATCATCGTCGTCATCATCATCATCATCGTCGTCGTCGTCGTCATCATAATCATCATCATTATCGTCGTCGTCATCGTTGTAGTCGTCGTCGTCATTGTTGTCATCGTGATCCGTCATTACTACTGTTTGTTTACAGTATAGTTGTCTGTCAATGTTCAGAGCATATGTGAAATTATTCGAAATGAATATCAGAATGCAATCATTATCTTTTGCATACTCTTTCTTTCTTTCTCTGTCTCTTTCTCAGTCTGTCTGTCTGTCTGTCTCTCTCTCTCTCCCTCCCTCCCTCCCTCCCTCCCACACAAACAAACACACATATACGCGCGCGCACACACACACACACACACACACACACACACACACACACACACACACACACACACACACACACACACACACACACACACACACACACACACACACACACACACACACATACCTCTTGATCGTTTTCGGAATGGAAAAAATAGTTTGGCAAACTGTTTATAGTTCTTTATGATATAAATAACGCACCTAGGTTTTTTTATTTATCTGTTTGACTACCTAAGGAACCGGCCTGAAAATGTTCATAGTGCTACGCTGCTGACACAAAGTCTTCACGTGAAAACGGTTTAATTGAATTATTGACAGAAAAAAGAGAGAAGAGTTGGAAACAAAGAACTAAGTCGAGAAGAGAGTGAGAGAGAGAGAGAGAGAGAGAGAGAGAGAGAGAGAGAGAGAGACAGACAGACAGACAGACAGACAGACAAACTGTCAGAGAGAGAGAGAGAGAGAGAGAAGGGAGGAAGTGAGAGAGAGAGAGAGGGAGAGAGCAAGAGAGAAAGAGGGAGGGTGACAGACAGACAGACAGACAGAGACAGAGAGATAGAAACAGATACACAAGAGAGAGACAGAGACAGAGACAAAGACAAAGACAGACAGACAGACAGACAAACAAACAAACATACGACCAACAGGCATGCAGAGAACAAGCTGTGTTTGCCATTTCTTTGAGAAAAGACGCCTCCTCCTCCTCCTCCTCCTCCTCGCCCTCCTCTTCACCAGGCTATTGTCACTTATATTATCACAAAACTTGCTTCTTCACACACACACAGAGTGTCCTTGGCTACATTTGGCCTCTCTCCTCCCTCCCTCCTTCCCTCCCTCCCTCTATCCCTCCATCCCTCCCTTTGCGTAGGAGTGAGCCTTTCTTCATCTATTGATTTTGTTTGGAACACTTCCAATTCCCTCAGGCTCATTCTGGTACCGTTTTCATAATGAAGTCTGTTCACGGCCCTTGTTCATGCCATAATTAAAAAGTTAACGGCCATCGGTGGGGTTTGATTTTCCTTTTGTTTGTTTGTTTATTTTCTGTGTGGTGTTTTTTTGTTTTTGGTCATACGGTTTCAAGTGTTGAATAAAGGAAAGAAAGCAGACGACATGTTGGCGTCTGATTTTATAGAAAAAATAGCCTTAAACACTACACCACACACACACACACACACACACACACACACGCTCGCATGCATTCACGCTCGCACGCATGCACGTACTCGTCTGATTTTATAGAAAAATGGCCTTAAACACTACACACACACATATACACACACACACAAAGAGACACACACACACAAAGAGAGACACACAGACACGCACATACACACACACACACACACACACACACACTCGCACTCATGCACGCACTGATCCGATTTTATAGAAAAATAGCCTTAAACACTACACACACACACACATACACACACACAAAGAGACACACACACACGCGCTCACACACACAAAGACACACACACACACACACACATACAGAAACGCACGCTCGCATGCACTCACGCTCGCACGCATGCACGCACTCAGGCTCGCACACGCACATGCACACGCACACACAAACACAAACACACACACACACACGCACACACACCCGAAGTCGGAATGCAGCTACCTGAATGGTCGTCGTCGTAGCGGAGGAGCGAAAAAAAGTTCGTCGCAAACTAGCTAAAGAGCTAACAAAAGCATACGTGATCTTACAAACAAACAAAACCCCAAACAAACAAGCAAAATAAACAAACAAACAGGCAAACAAGGTAACTGAACTATGAAATAATTCATTACAGCCCCATCGGGCTAAAAATCTTGACCTCATTTTCTTCTTTGCAATTATTCTTAACAATCTTCTTCTCGATTTTATTTCTCAGAATCATTTTATAAGGCCATTGTGAATCCATCTCTCTGTCTCTGTCTGTCTGTATGTATGTATGTATCACACACAACACACACAACACACACACACCACACACACACACCACACACACACACACACACACACACACACACACACACACACCACACACACACACATACTGGCAAACGAGCATGGAACAAGGAGTATGAGAGAGAGAGAGAGAGAGAGAGAGAGAGAGAGAGAGAGAGAGAGAGAGAGAGAGAGAGAGAGAGAGAGAGAGAGAGAGAGAGAGAGAGAGAGAGAGAGAGATACAGACAGAGACAGAAACAGACAGAGAAACAGAGCCAGAGGGAGACAAAGAGGAAACCAAGTCTGCAAAGTTTTTCGTAACACACACACACACACACACACACACACACACACACACACACACACACACACACACACACACACACACACACACACACACACACACACACACACTCACTCACTCACCAAACCATCCATTTTCTCCCCCCCCCCCCCCACAAACCAACACTAAGAATATGTTTGGGTGGGTGGGGTTTTTTGTGTGTGACAAGGACTGAGAGGAAGAAAAAAGAGATAGAGAAAAAAAGTTTGGGAAACTTGTGTTTGGAAACCCTCACACTACAACCCATGCCTCAAGGCAAACACCTGCTCTTCCTTGCAGGTCACACAAAGAAAGAGCGAAAACAACAGTGGACACATCATTCAAAAAGCCACAGCTGACCGTTTCAAAAGCCCCCCTTTAACTATCGAGAGACTCAACAAGTAAGAATGGCAACAGACATGACTTAAGAGAAACCATCCATATGCGTGCTGCTGCCTTTAGCGCAGAGACTGACCTGTCTGCTCGAAGTACCGCAACATTAAAAATCACCCAAAAAGAAAGTTTTAAAAACCCCAACAAAGAAACAAACAAAAGAATGGTATGGTCACACTACTGAGCGCTTTGATTTGTTGCTTTACAAGATTCAGCGCTATATAAATTCCATACATTATTATTATTATCATTATTATTATTATTATTATTGTTATTATTATTATTATTATTATTATTATTATTATTATTATTATTATTATTATTATTATTATTATTATTATTGTTGTTGTTGTTGTTGTTGTTGTTGTTGTTGTTGTTGTTGTTGTTGTTGTTGTTGTTGTTGTTATTATTATTATTATTATTACTTGACCAATGGCTATCAAATAAACAACAAAGACTATGCGGTAAGAACAAAGACTCTTGTGCAAATTTAAAAAAAAAGACTCTTACAAAGTCTATATGGTAAGAAACAAAGACTATCTGGTAAGAAAGAGAAGAAAGATTATCCTGAAAGCAACGAAGTCGATCTAGTAAGAAACAAAGGCTATTTGGTAAAGAACAAAGAACAAAGACTATCCTCAAAGCAACAAAGACTATATGGTAAGAAACAAAGACTATTTGGCAAAGAACAAAGACAAAGACTATCCTCAAAGCAACAAAGACTATCTAGTAAGAAACAAAGACTATTTGGCAAAGAACAAAGAACAAAGGCTATCATCAAAGCAACAACGACTATCGAGTAAGAAGCAAAGACTATTTGGCAAAGAATATAATATCAAAGGTATCATCAAAGAACAAGACTTTTCGAGTAAGAAACAAAGATATTTGGCAAGAACAAAGACTATCCTCAAAGCAACAAAGACTATCGAGTAAGAAGCAAAGACTATTTGGCAAAGAACAAAGAACAAAGGCTATCATCAAAGCAACAAAGACTATCGAGTAAGAAACAAAGACTATTTGGCAAAGAACAAAGACTATCCTCAAAGCAACTAAGACTATCGAGTAAGAAGCAAAGACTATTTGGCAAAGAACAAAGAACAAAGACTATCCTGGAAGCAACATAGACTGTGAGGTAAGAAACAGACTATTTGGCAAAAATATTATTTGGCAAAGAGCAATTTATGTCTGGTAAAAAACAAAAACAGTCCAATAAAAAAAAAAGAAGACAGACTAGGACCTGACAAAAGAACAAAGACTACCCTGCAATAAAGAATGATTGTTCAGCAAGGAAACAATAAATACGAACAAAAGATTATTCAGCAAGAAGCGAAACTTCTCCAGGAAGGACCAAAGATAATCCAGAAAGAAAGAAAGATGATCTGTCAATGAAGAAAGATGATCTGTCAATGAACAAAGATGATCAGTCAATGAACAAAGATTATCTGTCAAGAAACAAAGATTATATGTCAATGAACAAAGATTATCCGGGAATGGAACAAAAGACTATCCAGAATGGAACAAAATACTATGCGGAAAAGACAAAAGACTATCCAGAATGGAACAAAATACTATGCAGAATGAGACAACGACTATTCAGAAAAGCTACCGTGCCAGGAAGTAAGAAGAGGAAACAGGGAAGAGCAAACAGGGAAGAGGAAACAGGAAGAGGAAGAAGAAAACAAAAACAACCCAAAAGAAACAGAAGATTCAAAGTAGGGATGGACATGTTTGACCTTTCCAACAAAGAGAGTGTCTGGGACAAAGAGATGCTGGAAGAAGGATTGTCATGTTATGTTGTTGTTCAGCTCAGTGGCACCTCTGAAGCTCAAAGGATGATTGACTGATTGACTTTGTTGATGAACGACGTTGATGATGGGGAAGGAAATGACAAGGACGAGGACAGAGAAGAAGAAGAAGAATACCGATTGGTGAATTGAGGATGATGATCTAAAGACAAGTTATTTCAAAGACAAAAGAGAGAGAAAGAGAAAAGTGAGGAGAAGTAGGAAGAGGAAGAGGAAGGATTGCGAAGAAGAAGTAGAATTGGGAAAAAGAATTGCGAAGAAGAATCGCAAGGAAGGGTTGCGAAGAAGAAGAATGGCGAAGAATTGCGATAAAGAACTGCGAAGAGGAATATGAAGAAGAGTTGCGAAGAAGAAAAACAACAACAATTGCGAAGAAGAATTGCGAAGAAGAAGAACAATTACGAAGAAGAAAAAGAAGAAGAACACCAACAATGACAACAACAACAACAAACAACATGAAGAAGAAGAGCGACAAAGAAGAAGAACAAAAAACAGAAGAAAGAAAGAAAGAAAGAAAGAGAAAGAGAGCGAGAGAGAGAGAGAGAGAGAGAGAGAGAGAGAGAGAGAGAGAAGAATAAACGAAAGAAAGAAGGAAA
>CM054150.1:24946295-24958795 GCA_028751875.1 Rapana venosa
CACGCTCGTACCGTGCGTGTACTGACACACACACATACATACATATACATACACACGCACCACACACGCACGCACGACGCACACACAAACATACACACACACGTTAACGCACACACACATACAAACAAACAGACACACAAAACGCACGCACGTACGTGCGCGCGCGCGCGCGTACACACACAGATGCACGCGCGTGCAAGCAAGCAGACATTAATTTTCTCGTTTCGTTAACCCCTTTCCATTTAAAAGAAACCCCACCTAACCTGAAGAGAGAGAGAGCGCGAGAGAGAGCGAGAGAGAGCGCGTCAGACAGACAGACAGACAGACAGACAGATAGAGAGGGGATAGGGAGAGATACAGTCAGACAGAAAGACAAACAGAAACAGAGAGACAGAGGCAGAAACCGGCAAACAAACAGACAGACGAAGATGAGAGAGAGAGGAGAGAGAGAGAGAGAGAGAGAGAGAGAGAGAGAGAGAGAGAGAGAGAGAGAGAGAGAGAGAGAGAGGAGAAGAGAGAGACAATGACAATGGCAATGCCAAATTCTTTTATTTCGAGGATAATGAATAAGCTCTCATGCGCTTTTTTTACATCTAGTCCCCGCCCGTAGGGATACATCTTAATAATAAACCCAAAACTCATACTCTCACACAGTAGAAACAAAGAGGGAAAAGCTTTAAAAAAACAAAGAAAGAAAGAAATAAAGAGCCCCCCAAAAAAAACAACAACCCCCCCCACCCCCCAAAAAACAAGCAACAAAAAACAACAAAACACCCAGCAGAAAACCCCACCAACAAACAACCAAAAACAAAGACAAAAACAGAAAAAACAAACCATAAAAAACAAACAAAACTTTTAAAAAAGAAAGAGAGAAAAAAAAAGCCAAACTTATAAAGTCATATGGAGAGAGAGAAAGAGAGAGACTGAGACAGACAGACAGACAGGCAGGCAGACAGGCAGGCAGGCAGGCAGGCAGACAGGCAGGCAGACAGACAGGCAGGCAGGCAGACAGATGGACAGACACAGAGACACAGAGACAGCAATGGACAGAGAATACAGGACAGAGACATAGGCAGAAAGAAGGAAACGGAAAACGGCAGAAACAGGCATGAAGCAGAAGTACAGAAACTGCGTTGAGCTCCTTTGGTTGAATTCTCTCTCTCTCTCTCTCTCTCTCTCTCTCTCTCTCTCTCTCTCTCTCTCTCTCTCTCTCTCTCTCTCTCTCTCTCTCTCTCTCTCTCTCTCTCTCTCTCTCTCTCTCTCTTACAACCCAACATCTTCAACTCTTATCCCCATCTTTTTTACTCCCCCTCCCCCACCCTTCCCCTTAATCCTGTTTTTTTCTTCATCTCCTACACTTCCCTAGTATCGTCCTGTCTCTTTCCTGTATATTACCCCCCTCCCCTCTTTGTCTCTTTCTCTATCTCTGTCAGTCTCTCTCTGTATCTGCCTCTCTGTCTCTGTCTCTCTCTCTCTTCATTCTGTCTGTCTGTCTCTCGATCTGTATGTTATTTCTCTCTCTGTCTCTGTCTCTGTCTCTGTCTGTCTGTCTGTCTGTCTGTCTGTCTGTCTGTCTGTCTGTCTGTCTCTCTCTCTCTCTCTCTCTCTCTCTCTCTCTCTCTCTCTCTCTCTCTCTCTCCTTTCCCCTATTTAGTGTGATGTTGTGTGTGTGTGTGTGTGTGTGTATGTGTGTGTGTGTGTGTGTGTGTGTGTTGTGTGTGCGTGTGTGGAAACAAGAAAGAAAGAAAAATGGTATGGATACAACTTCCTACTCTAAATAGAAGAAGGAGAAGAAGGAGACAAGAACAAGAAGAGCAAGAAGAAGAAAGAACAAGAACAAGAAGAGCAAGAAGAACATGAAAAACAAGAAGAAGAACAAGAGGAAGACCAAGAAGAAGAAGAACACGAACAACAATAACAAAAACAAGAAAAAGAAGAAAAAGAACAAGAACAAGAAGAGCAAGAACAAGAAACGCTGCTGCTGCTGCTGCTGATAATGATGATGATAATGTCGCTAATAATGATAATTATGGCAAAAATGACACAGAGAAAAAAAAGAGAAGAAAGACAGAGGAATGGAAGAGGAGACAAAGATTATGAACCACGGGAAAAGGTTCTAAGACGAAAGATGAAGAGCTCACTAATATAATATATATATACACACACAGTCTCCTCGTGTGAAGAGCCAATCCGTGTTAAAGGATTGGTCCCTGCCGAAAGGCAGAAGGTATCAGAATCAATGTTTCCAGCGTTAACACCAGCTTCAAAGCGGCTTCCTCAAAGGCTTGGACGCTCTTGGTGTCTCTCAACATGCTGGTTGCCCGCAAACTGGTACTATGTTGTTGTTTGTTGTTGCTTCCAGTTAACGTGTGTTCACTCAAAGTGATATTAGACGATGGGAAGGGGAAGGGGTCAGGGGGGGGGGGGGGGGGGAGGACTTTAGTTGATGGATGTATGCAGTGAAATGGATGTCTGTTCCTAAATGACGTTGTTACGAATCTGGGTTTGCATATCTATCTATCTATCTATCTATCTATCTATCTATCTATCTATCTATCTATCTATCTATCTATCTATCTATCTATCTATCTATCTATATATCTATCTATCTATCTATCTATCTATCTATCTATCTATCTATCTATCTATCTATCTATCTTTCTATCTATCTATCTATCTATCTATCTATCTATCTATCTATTCTGTAAATGGATGGAAATGCGATTTTTCGGTGGAGCAGTTTGTAGTGAGGATTAAATTCTAAATCGTATACCAAGGATGCTGGAGGTAAGTAAGTCTTAAAGAGTTGGAAGTCAGTTTTTATGTTGTTTTTTCTGTGTGGTGATTATAGACCAAGGATCCCCGATGTCGGAATGCGGATACCCCCCTGTGGAGATGCCGGGGGGGGGGGGGGGGGGCTGTCAGTATAAATAGCATCTCCACCTTCTGGAAATTCTGTGCTACGAATTCCTTCTTTTCTATCCCTTCTCTTTGTTTCTGCCTTGTTCTTTTTCTTCCTGTCACCTCCTTCTTGTCTTATTTTCTGCCTTCTTGGTCCATTCTCCTGCCTTTTCTACAGAAAGACTTCTAAAATAACAATTCTCTCCCATGCCAAAGTCGGATGTGCTGGGCCTGAGTTTTTGAGCGCTTAACAACCACGAAGAAGAAGACGGAATGCAGGTACCTTAATGATGGGTAAAAAACGGTCGCTTACGCAGAAATCTCACCATTAGTGAACCTCGAAGCCGAGGAGCAAAACAAAAAAATTACCAAAGATACAGGATGTAAATATGATAGAGTTTGGAGTTGAGGAGTTAAAGGTTGTTGATTGTTTGTTTTCTTCTGTGTGGTGTTTATTTAGAAGGATCTTTTCTTACGTAAAAGCCATTCTTGCATGTGTGGGCGTTTCTGCCTCAGGCGTAAGATGGAATGTAAATATGTGGTTTAGTGTTTTAGTGTGTGTTTGTGTGTTGTGAGTGTGTTGTGTGTGTTGTGTGTGTGTGTTGTGTGTGTGTGTGTTGTGTGTAGTGTGTGTGTGTGTTGTAAAGGGTGTTGTGTATTGAAGTCTATGATTTTCTGGCCAAGGTTCGCCATGCTGGAGGTTAGTGCTTTGCCTTTGGTGTGGTTGTTCTTTGCTCTTGTTACGAATCTGGTTTTGCAATTTTTGCACGTGCGACTGTTTTATCCTACCAAGTAGGTAACCGTATACCGACTTCGGGAATGTAAAAGCACCTAAGCTTCATGTTTCCGCCACCAAGAAGTATGATAAGCATGAGCCGTTTTAAACAAAATGAGAAAGGCTGTTTCGATTCATTCGCTATTTTGACAGGAAAATGGTATGCAGTTTCACCAGACTGTAACAACATTGTGAGAATTGTGTTTACAGGTTTTCTGATAAATGATATTACGAAGAGAAAGATGAGGATGACGAAGAAGAACATGACGAGGAAGGAAAAAACCCACAGGGGATGATTCAGAACAAGAAGAGGAGAGAGAGAGAGGAGAGAGAGAGAGAGAGAGAGAGAGAGAGAGAGAGAGAGAGAGAGAGAGAGAGAGAGGAGAGAGAGAGAGAGAGAGTGAGAGAGAAGAGAGAGAGAGAGAGAGAGAGGAGAGAGAGAGAGAGAGAGAGGAAGATGAAACGTAAGGTAAGATGAAAGTGGACAGAAATGAACAAAGAAAAAAAATGAACAATGAGATCATCAGCAGCTAGCTAGTTAGGAAGATCAAGAGCCACGTGAAATGCACGCGCTTTCCGAGCAGAGCCAATCTGTCTCAACGGATTAACGGATTAATCTGTCTCAACGGATCAATCTCTGCCGAGAAGCAGAAGGTGCCAGAATCGATAGCATCAGCGCTACAGCCAGCCTTTGAGGTGGGTTCTTTCAAAGGCTGAAAATTCTGCGAGCTTCCCAAGATTCCTGACCAGCAACGAGCCAGTATGGCTCTCTGAGAGCTTGCCAACGTGCAGACTGACCAACAGGGGGGACAACATACCAACACAGAGACAGCCGGCTCTAAAACGTGGAGGATAAAAAACACCACCTCTAGAATAATTGGATGCCTTTCTCTATCATCTGTAAAATGGGAATATATACGAGTTGTCGAAACAGCGGTTGTTGTTGTTTGTGAGGATTTAGTTGAACCAGTGTCCGTTAAGTCATATGCCCGTACTGCGTGAGGATTAAGTTTCAAAACCATTTCCTGTTGAGACATAATAAGCCCATAATATAAGCTGCGATGTATTGGAAAAGAATGAAAAATGAAACAGAATGAAAAATTGTATGCCCGTAGACGTTTTCCGTTGTGTCATAAATCCATATTGTGACTTCAACTTTTTAAAGAAATTTGCCGTTTGGTCATTAAGCCAACAAATTAGGTCTTAATGCGTTGGAAACGAACGAAAGGTTTTGCACAAGCTGTTGCTTTGTCCTCTGAAAAATTGCGTTCACACATGGGGTGCCAATTCCAAAGTTGTCAGGCGACAGAGCGAGGTAATCTTAGACGAGCCATTCGAGAGCTGCTAGATTTTCCGAAAGGTTAATCTTTGCTGCAAAAGCAAAAGGTGTCACAATCAATACTCTGAAAATGACATCTTGCTTTTGAAGGCGATAACAAAGCTGGGAACTCTTTAGTTTGATCCCAATTTTAGATCTAGCTCTTAGCTGGCAACATGAAGTGTGATCCTACCAGCCGCCATGGCGCAGTGGTTAGCGCCTTGGATTTCGGACTGGAAGGTCGCGGGCTCGAATCCCATAAGAGTCATAGGGATTTTTCGGACTCCAGCCGGCTCCTACCCAGAGTGAATGTGCTGTGGGAAGACTGGGACCACACAGTCGAGATTCATACGGATGCGAGTTTGAGAGTGTTGCTCAAATTACCTGACCAACACTGCAGGTGTCTGTATCTCTCGGGCCCGGTTGACGCCGGGATATATTATGATAGTAAGTGTAGAGTACAACCCTTTCACGAAGTCTCAAAGCACATGCACCTCCACAGCAGCAGCATTACGTCATCCTCATTATCATTGATCATCATGCAATAAAAAAAAGTTGCCAGTGATTCGGTGGTCCCAGTTGCTTTGGTCTCATGGTGACCTCAGATTCGGTTTCTCCATACACTTCTGTGCCTGTGGTGAGTTTGTGGTAAGCCTTGGGGGTTGGGGGGTTCAGGAATGGGGGGGGGGGGGGGGGGGGCGGTGAACGATCGTTGGAGGGACGTTGTGGTGGTTGCCTCCAGGGGTGGGCAACTCACTCAGTCTGGCTCCGCGACAGAGCTGATACTGTCGTTAGTAGGGGGCTTAGTAGGTGGTGTCCTGCGTATGTTACCTCAAAACAGGAACCACTAAACACCACCAAAGTGACCCAGCAGCAGTGCAGGGCCCCTCTGGCTGGTGGCCCCACGGCAGCCTGATAGTGATAGGTTCCCTGTGGACTTCCGACCCTGGGGATGAGATATAACGAATCTGGGTATGGCTGCAGCGGGTGGGGAGATTGGGATGAGCGGGGTGGGAACAGCAGGACGGGGACGTCACAGAAGATGAAACAGCAAAAAAAGGGAAAGAAAATAAAAAAGAAGTGTGATTCTTTTGTTTCCTCATGTTTGCCAAGAACTATGCTGAGTGCTGTGAACTTTACCACTCCCTTGTTGACAATAATTCCGCAACCTGGAAAAAAATAACAACATTTCTAAAGCATCTTGAATGGCCTTCTCTGTAGATGGAAACAGTTAAGATTCTACAAACAGCCATTTCTGGTGAGGATTAATTTGATGGGTTTTTAAAAAAAAATGATTCAGTCCTAATCCTGGGATGTAACGCCTGAAAGTGGTGAAACTTAGGCAACAGGAAATGTCATGGTGTGTGGAACAGGAAATGCTGCAGTTTTTGCAGGAGGGAAGTTTGCTGCTTTTTAAACTGTGGCACTTTGCATTAACCGCAAAGTTAGATTGTGTGTGTGTGTGTGTGTGTGTGTGTGTGTGTGTGTGTGTGGCGCGCGTGCGTGTGTGTGTGTGTGTGTGTGTGTGTGTGTGTGAATAAACACATGCATACATGCACACAAACATACATACATGTGTACATACATAATACACACATATATACCACAACTTCTTACAGTAAATGTCTTATAGGAGAAGAATATATAACTTCAGCAACTGATATATGAATTGCTGGGAATCATATAAAACTTCGTGAACAGTTGAATAAATTTTATGAATATCTAAATCTCTCCTTATATACTTGTCAATAAGAATTGGGCAATCAAAGAATAAATGGTGGATTGAAAGGGGTATAGAACAACAGCATGTCATATTATTACAATATCTAGTATTCCAGGCATTAAGTCTCATTTTATGTATTAAAATGTCTATTTTTTTAGCAAGAAATATTGTGTGTGCGTGAGTGTGTGTGAGTTTTTTATTGAAAAAAAGTACATAAATGCTTATTCCGTTATCCTCGAAATAACGGAATAAATAAATAAAACCTAAATAAATAATAAAATGATTATGTGTTTAAGTGTGTGTATGTGTGTGTGTACTTACGTGCGTGCGTGCAAGCTGAGTGTGCATGTCTTTGTGTGCGCATGCATGTATGTGTGCGCGTGAGTACGTATATGTTTGTGCGCCTGTTTACTTATTTGCTTGTTTGCATACACAGAGGTACAATCTAAAAGCAACGAATTTGCAGGTAATAACACTTTCTTCTTTATTTTTCGATCCTCAACTAGAGCTCCGATGTTCAGCAATGGTGAGAGATTTCTGCGTGTGCGAGATGATCGCGTTTCTTTTTTCATTGGCCCTGCCATTTAGGTAGCCGCATTCCTGCTTCGGGAATGGTGTCCAAACACAACACCTGAGTGGATGCGTTTTTTAAAAAATTTTTGTAATCCGCTCCTACAGGGACAAAATGGCCTACTCTTCTGAAAGGCAGATCAGGTTTTTAACAGGTGCGCAAGATGTTCTGCATGCATTCGCAACCCGGGGCCTCGGTTTATAGTCTCATCAAAAAAAAACCTTTGACATTCAGTTCCATTTTCTCGTCAAACCGGGAAGAAAGGGTGAGGCTGAGAAGAATCGAACCTAGAAAAAAATCCTCACGGTTGACTTGTTAGGCAGGTGGACGTCTTAACCGTCCTGCCAGCTTTGCTTCTTTGAATAGACCACTCTCTGACCCCAAGGCCTAACCCTCTCATTGAAGCGGTGCTAGCAGTCATATTACAGTACACATCAGAAGGGGGGAAAATCTACACAGAAAACCTTCGTACGTGGCATGACTTCTCCTACCCGAAGCAACCATTAGATCCTAATTATCACCCCCCCCCCTCCCAACAATAATAATAATAACTATCAGCTTCCTCTTCCAGCTTCGTTCACAGCCATTTTCAAATGCTAAATTTATAATAATAATAATAATAATAATAAATGGAACTTATATAGCGCTATATCTTGCAAAGACAAATCAAAGCGCATGCATTCGACCTAATCTTACACAGTCATACAACCAATGACAAATAATCAATAGTTCAAACAGATATTACAAACATGGTACTGCAGACCAAATCTATGAAATAAAATTGCAATAGTCAAATGTTTTTTCAAAAAGCACACCAAAACACCAAAACACACACACACACACTACACACACACACACCACACACACCACACACCCACACACACACAAAAACACACACACACACACACACACACACCCCACACACACACACACACACAGAGGTCATAATATACTTTAGCAGGGTGATAGGACATGGGTTAGTGAAGGGTTGGATAGTTCTGATATGAGACAGAAGTCGGAACGTCGCTGCCTTAATTGTGGGACACAAAAAATACAACAACAACAACAACAACAACAACAACCCAGGTCGCATACGTATAATTTCATCTTTGGTTGAAACTTCAGAGTTCGGAGTTAAGGTCGTATAGAAATAGGTGAGACACCAAAATTTAAAAAAAAAAAGTGCAGATTTGCTCCCTGCTATATTCAGAAAATTGGGGGGTGGTTATTATATTGTATATAATTCTATGATTATACTTCGCTTCTCTTTATCACGTGAGGTTTTTTCTTCTTCTTCAGTTCTGTATTAAAAAATAACCATGGTCATAGTCTGATAACAGTGGAGTCCTACAGTCATGTGTATTCGTCTTCTTTGGAGCCGCCGATACTTTTAAAGAATGTCTTACAGTGCGGCTTGGTCAATTCTTACTCCTGTGTGTGTGTGTGTGTGTGGTGTGTGTGTTGTGTGTGTGTGTGTGTGTGTGTGTGTGTGTGTGGGTGTATGTGTGTGTGTGTGTATGTGTGTGTGTATATGTGTGTGTGTGAGAGGAGAGAGGTCTGTGTGTGTAGGTGTGTGTATGTGTGTGTATGTGTGGTGTGTACGTGTGAGTGAGAGAGAGAGTCTTTGTGTGTGGGTGTGTGTATGTGTGTGTATGTGTGTGTGCACGTGTGAGAGAGAGTCTTTGTGTGTAGGTGTGTGTGCATATGTGTGTATTGTGTGTTTTGTGTGTGTGTGTGTGTGTGTTTGGTGCGTTTACCTATGTGTATGTATGTATGTGTGTGTTTGCGTGCGTGCGTGTTTGTGTTGATGTGTGTGTGTGCGTGCGCGCGCGTGTGTGTGTGTGTGTGTGTATGTGTTTGAGCGCGTTTACCTATGTGTATGCATGTGTGTGCGTGCATGCATGCGTGCGTGTATGTGTGTGTGTGTATGTGCACGTACGTGCATGCGTTTGTGTGTGCACGCACGTACGCACGCACGCACACACGCGCCCACCCACCCACCCACGCGCTTGTGTTTGCGTGCGCGGGCGTACTAAGAAACCCCAGTGCACCTTGGTACTGATCCCACAAGTTACATGACAGGCCTGGTGGCGATTAGCGCTCATTGCCCTCATTACAGCACCATTAGCGGGCCTCTGACTTGAGACACTGGCACCAGCACTTTCCTCTTCGCCTTTCGCAAATCTGTTATGGATGGTATGGATTTGTATTACCCACATACACACACAGGCACGCACGTGCGCATGCACGCATGCACAAACACACTCGCACGCATGTATACACGTGCGCATGCACGCGCGCACTCACGCATGCAGGCAGGCAGGTAAGTAGGCAGGTAGGCAGGTAAGCAAGCACGCATGCACGCACGTACGTACGTACGCACACGCGCAAACACATACACATACACAAACACACACACATGCTATGTATGTACATATAACATTGAAATCGGAAGACCAATCTTCCTACCATTTAACTTTTAACAAAAATTCAGATGTAACTTTCGTCCATCGATTCATGTGGCACAGCAACATGCACACACACACACAAACACACACACACACACACACACACACACACACACACACACACACACACACACACACACACACACACACACACACACACACACACACACACACACACACACATACACTATGAAAAAAGCGGTTGCACTGCTTATTCAATGTAACATCTGGAATCTATCTATCTATCTATCTATCTATCCATCCATCCATCATCATCACCATCATCCATATATAGATATTATATAATATATATATATAATAGATAATAGTATAATAATGATAGATATATATAATAAGAGAGAGAGAGAGAGAGAGAGAGAGAGAGAGAGAGAGAGAGAGAGAGAGAGAGAGAGAGAGAGAGAGAGATGTCCATTTGCTGACCAGCGTTTACAGTTTTGCAAAGCTATTATTATTATACTCATCTTCATCGATAATATTCGAATTGTATTGGTATTATTATTGATGTTGTTGCTGTTCTTGTTGGTAATGAACGCCACAATATAAAGTCAAACACATTTTTTTTCTTTTAATTGCCCGTATTTCAAAATCTTTTAGAATCCCTGCTCAAAGGAATTAAAGAACACGGCATAACTGGAGCTTCTGCCACGAAAAGGAAAGAATAATGACAAAAGCGAAACAAGACAAGGAAGTGAGTTTTTTCATTCGTCGACACATTTGACAAGAAAATAATGATGGACACTGCAATAAGGCGGCTGGAAATTTCGAATTTCTTATAAACGTCTGTGAAGAAGAAAAAGATGATGATGAAGACGAAGACGAAGAATTGCGAAGAAGAATTGCGAAGAAGAATTCGAAGAAGAATTGCAAGAAGAAGAATTGCGAAAGAAGAAGATGATGATGAGACGAAGAATTGCGAAGAAGAATTGCGAAGAAGAATTGTGAGAAGAAGAAAAGAATTGCGAGAGAAAAGAAGTAGAAGAATTGCAAATGAAGAAGGAATGGGAAGAAGAATTGCGAAGAAGAAGAATTGCGAAGAAGAAGAATTGCGAAGAGGAAGGATTGCAAGAAGAAGGATTGCGAAGAAGAAAATTGGAGATAATTGCAGAAGCAGAAGAAGAGATAAGAAGAAGAAGAATTGCAAAGAAGAAGAAGAAAAGAAGAAGAAAATTGCAAGAGAGAATTGAAGGAAGAATGAAAGAAAAGAAGAATGCAAAGAAGAAGAAGTAGAGAGCAGCAGCAGCAGCAACAACAACAACAACAATATCAAGACGAAGGAAACAAACAAACTAATCCCAAAATTGAAAAAGAACTAACAAACAACACATTTTGGCAACAGCAACACCACCAACAAAGCCAAGCAACAAATACATGCTGTTTGAGAAGAAAAGCCCTCTGTGTCGTAAAAGGGATAATCTTCCCTAGGGACAAGGGTGCCATAATTTATAGCTTCAGCATTTGAATCCAACATTGAGGTCACTTGTGAACTCCCTGTGTATATTCCAAATGTTCGGCGTGCAGTAAACCAGACACGATTGTTTTCCTTGCAACTTTGTCCTGTTCCAACAATAACTCATCTCATCTCAACTGCTCCCATAACCCCCTCCGGGGTCGTAGGGGCACAGCAGTGACGAACGTTGCACCAGTTGGCTCTATTTGCGGCGGTTGTGGGCAAGTGCCTGGGTTGTGGAGATGCTCTTCCCGGTCCATTCAGTAATTTTGTCTGCCCATTTCTTCTTCGGCCTGCCTCGCCTTCTCTTCCCCTGCACTGTTCCTTGCAGTATGGTCTTGGAGAGCCCATCCGATCTTGTCACATGTACATACCATCTGAGCTTCCTTTTCTTGACTGTGGTCAGCAGGTCTTCGTACCGTTTTACTTGTTGGGTGATGGTTTGTCGGACTTCTTCATTGGTAATGTGGTCCGTGTATGAAACGCCAAGGAGTCTTCTGAGGCATCTCATCTCCAAAGCCTGGATTCTCCTTTGTAGATCTGCATTCAGTGTCCAGGATTTGCATGCATAATGATACATGGAGATGACCAATGCATGCAGTAGCTTGAGCTTGGTCCTGAGAGAGATGTTTCGGTCTTTCCAGATGGTCTTGAGCTTGCCATTGCTGCTACTGTTTGTGCAGCTTTTGCGAGGATTTCGGTCTTTTGAACCTTCATCAGTAATAATCGCTCCAAGGTGCTTGAAGTGATCTACAACCTCAAGTTCTTTTCCACTGACTGTGATCTTGGTATTAATTGGCTGGGCACAATAACAATAACTGCTTTAAGTCAAAGCGTATCAGACTGGAACAGTTCAGAGAAACTTGGGAAAAAAACCTCTGAAAAAACTCTCATGCTTCTTTTCATTTACTCTGCGAATGAAAATCTATAGAAATTCTTAGAACGGCGGTTTGTTGTTTAGGATTAGCTGCCGACATTTTCTCTCGAGTGGTAAGCCTAGGATATAGGTCTTTGCTTGTTGTGGATTCATTGGATCTTGGTTCGCACACAGAACCTCGGTTTATAGTCTCAACCGGAGAACTTTCAGAGGGAGTGGAGTCTGCACTGATGTTAACTCTAGAGGAAAATTCAGCCGCCTTGGTGCAGTGGTTATCGCCTTGTGTTCAGGACTGGAAGGTCGTGGGTTAGAATCCATAAGTCACAGGGATTTTTTCGACTCCGGCCGGTTCCTACCCAGAATGAGTGTGCTGTGGGCTCAGTGGGAAGACTGGGACCA
>CM054150.1:24963795-24968795 GCA_028751875.1 Rapana venosa
CTTTGTAAATCTCTTTGGATATTACTACAGTGTCATAAAACTGATGTACTGTGTGTGTGTTGTGTGTGTGTGTGTGTGTGTGTGTGTGTGTGTGTGTGTGTGTGTGGTGTGTGTGTGTGTAAGTGTGTGTGTGTGTAAGTGTGTGTGTGTGTGTGTGTGTGTGTTGTGTGTGTGTGTGTGTGTGTGTGTGTGTGTGTGTGTGTGTGTGATCAGCTCTGAGTGATGTATCTGTCCGTGTTTCCCTACCCCTGTCTCTGTCTATCTTTCTCTATCTGTCTGTAAGTATGTAAGTGTATGTCTGTTTGTTTCTCCCCATTCCTCTGCGTGTGTTTGTATGTGTGTGTGTTTGTGTGCGTGTGTGTGTGTGTGTTTGTGTGTGCGTGTGTGTGAGAGTGTGTGCGTGTGTGTGTGTGTTTGTGTGCGTGTGTGTGGAAGTGTGTGTTTGTGTGTGTGAGAGTGTGTGTTTGTGTGCGTGTGTGAGTGTGTTTGTGTGTGTGAGAGTGTGTTTGTGTGTGTGTGTTTGTGTGTGTGTTTGTGTGTGTGAGTGATAGTGTGTGTTTGTGTGTGTCTTAGTGTGTGTTTGTGTGTGTGAGTGTGTGTTTGTGTGTGTGTATTTGTGTGTGTGAGACTGTGTGTTTGTGTATGTGTTTGTGTGCGTGTGTGAGAGAGTGTGTGTTTGTGTGTGTGAGTATGTGTTTGTTTTGTGTGCGTGCGTGTGTGTATGTATATGTGTGAGTATGTGCACGCACGCGCGCATGTGTGTGTGTGCCTCCCAAAATTTACAAAAACATAGTGAAGAAAATGGACTCCCCCCTCTACACACACACAAACACACACACACACACACACGCACGCACCACACACACACACACACACACACACACACACACACACACACACACACACACACACACACACACACACACACACACACACACACACACACACACACACACACACACACACACACACACACAACCAATAGTTATGTAAAGCACTGATGTTGTTGTTTTTAACATGCTTTCTTATCATTTCCATAATTATTAGTCATTCGTTTTGCATGTCATAGTTTTAGATTAATATTCTATGAGCTAACTGCTGTCGGGGGTTGTTTTTATCTGTTCAAACTGTTTGCCATCTTTCATATCCCGCAAAGTGGGGCAGCAATTAAGTGCTAGTTCTTGAAATTTGTGTGCGTGCGTGCACGCATGTGGGCGTCGTGTGTGTGTGTGTGTGTGTGTGTGGTGTGTGTGTGTGTGTGTGTGTGTGTGTGTGTGTTGTGTGTGTGTGTGTAGTGTGTGAGTGGTGGATGCTTATGTGATGTGATGCTGTGTGTGAGAGAGAGAGTGCATTCATGTGTGCATGCACATAATGCACATGTTCACCAGGTTCTCTCTCTACTCTCTCTCTCTCTCTCTCTCTCTCTCTCTCTCTCTCTCTCTCTTCTCTTCTTCTTCTCTTCTCTTCTCTTATCTTATCTTTCTCTCTCTCTCTCTCTCTCTCCTCTCTCTCTCTCTCTCTCTCTCTCTCTCTCTCTCTCTCTCTCTCTCTCTCTCTCTTCCTCTCCTCTCTCTCTTCTCTTCTCTTCCCCTTCCTCTCTCTTCCCCTCTCTCTCTCTCCCTCTCTCTCTCCTCTGTGTCTCCACCCTAAGCTTCTGAACACCCCCCTTCCCTGTTTTGTTATGATCTCTTTATTTGCTTTTTATTCCTCAGCTAGAGATGCGACTGTTTCTTCCCATCATGAAGGTACCCGCATCCGACTTCAGAGATGTATGCTGGGTGGTATTATGTTCGTGTTTCTGTAACCCACCGAACGCTGACATGAATTACGGGATACTTTAACCGCATATTTAATCTTCTGAATACACGCGAAGGAAATTAAAAGCACTGGCAGTTCTGCACTTTAAGATGACATGGGAGTTCGAAAAAAAAACCCTACCCTTAATTCACCAGACGCCGCACAAGATTTGAATCCATGACTTCATGGACTTATGAGATTGAAGTCAAACCACTCGGCTATAGCATCCACCGCCATCTCTTTGATTAAAACACAACTGACATAAAAAAATCATCTTTTCCCCACATAATCAGCTGGCTAAAAACAAACTCCACAGACATAATGAAAAGATTGCAACAATTCGTTCTAGATCAAAGGGATAGGGGGAAACATAGGAGGAAATTAAAACAGCAGGTCCTGAAAAATGCTTTATCTTTAACAGACGAACAAACGAACAAAGAAAACACACACACACATATACACATACACGTACGCGTACACATACGCACGCACGCAGGCACGCACGCACGCACAAATTTCACAAGATAGTACCATTTTAAACTCTGTAACGATAGTAAGATTAGGCTTTGCTTGAAATATCAGTTCTTTAACTAACTTTTAGTGGTAATCCTAACATTGAAAAAAGTGCAACATAAAATGCCAAGAGCTCTCTTACACCACACACACACACACACACACACACACACACACACACACACACACACACACAACACACATACACACACACGCACGCACGCACGCATGCACGCACGCACGCACACACACACACTCAACACAACACAACACAAAGCAATACAATACTAAACAACAGACATTTATGTTAACATCTAAACAGCACACTAATATCAATCTAGCCTTTAAAACAAACACCCACACCACCATCGCCGACACACATACACGCGCACATACGGTTCCATTTATTATTATTATTATTATTATTGTTATTATTATCATCATTATTATTATTATTAGAACTATTAATTGTAACTGGCTGCGTGTGAAATAGGATGAATGAGAGCGCTTTGGTTTGTTTTTGCAAGATATTGCGCTATATAATTTCCATGTATCATCATCATAATTATGCACATATACACACAAAGCACTGGGTTGTTGTTTTTAAAGTCATGTATGAGAGAGAGCTTAACAGATTGAAACATTGAAGCCATCAGAGAGAGAGAGAGAGAGAGAGAGAGAGGAGAGAGAGAGAGAGAGAGAGAGAGAGAGAGAGAGAGAGAGAGAGAGAGAGAGAGAGAGAAGACAGACAGACAGACAGACAGACAGACAGACAGACAGACAGATAGACACAGACAGAGAAAGAGAGTCCTTTTTAATGAGAGGAACGAATAAGCACAGGCAGGATTTTTTTTTACATCTTGCCCTTAAGCAACAAAGAAAAATGATAACTAAATCAACACACGATTAAAACAAACAAACAAAAATATGTAGCCCCTGAATTTAGATAACGTCTTATGGATTTCTATGCTGAAATCTGGAACGGTGAAATAAACACAAACAGCACAACGCAGTGTATTCTTTATGGAAACAGTATCAATCTTTCTGTTCATTTACTCGTTGAGTGCAAGCGTTTCGATTTGTTTGCTTTTTACAAGATTCAGCGCTATATAAATTCCATATTATTATTATTATTATTATTATTTATTGTTCAAATCAGTGCGGTGAGAAAGTATTTAACTAGAATGCGCCTTCGTGTTTCGCCATTAAGATGTCACCCGAACCATTACCACAAGACACAAAAGTATTCTGACTGTCCTGTTTGCCAGTAGAGTATACATATGTATGAATCCGAAATACAGTTCATGTTTATGTGTCCTAGATGCACAATGCTCTGAGAACAATTTATTTCTGAAAAAAAATTGTCTAACGAACCGTCTGCTTTCACATTGGTGTAGCTGCTGCTCTCCAAACAGAACATATGCAAAGAAAATGATGTGCTATGTCATTAAAATAATATATATACTTCATTTAAGGTCAGTTATTTCAATAGAGACAACATCGTTATGAACTGTTCGTGTGTGTTTTTTCATACTACTGGTTACAGTGCTTTAATTTAGTTCTTTTGCCCAGATTGTGAACAAAATACGTTTCGTAAAATAGTGTTATCAGTATTCGCAGCCAACATGTTATTCATTCAGTGTGGTTGTCAATCTTGAATGTATACACGCAGCAAACTCATTCCATTGACTGCTTAAATAATGTGTTGTACTGATGTTTTCACGAAAGAGGCATCATAGCACGGTATAGTCCCCGTCTCACTGTACCCCCTTAAAATTTTTTTATTATTCATTTATATCGAGGATAATGGAATAAGCACTTATGTGCTTTTTTACATCCAGACCCCGTGTGTATGCGGTTTTGTAAATTTTGTCATCTGTTCCCACCGGAACACAATGGCCTACTCTTACGAAAAGCGGAACAGGATTTAACGTGTGCGCAAGATGTTCTGCATGCGTTCGCACATGGGGGCCTCGTTTATAGTCTCACCCGAAGGACTTTTGGGGAGAGTGGAGTCTGCACTGATGTTAACTCCAGGGGAAAGTATCCCCTTGAACGGGAATCGAACCCGGGTCGTCATATTGCGAGCGCAATGTTCTAACCACTAGGCTATCCCATCCCCCCCCCCCCCCCTTGACACAGGCAGATGGCTTGACTCGGAAGAGTAGGCCATTGTGTGCCGATGGGAACGGATGACAAAATGTACAAAACTGCACACACACGGGGACTGGATGTGAAAAAATGAATGCTTATTTCATTAACATCGAAATAAAAAATAAAACAAAAGAACTATATAAAAAAGAAATGTTTGACTTGACTGTCCCCCCTCTCCTGTCCCCCTCTCTCTGACTCCAGGTAAAAAAAAGTCCCCTTGAACGGGCGCCTCGGCGGTGGTTCGAACCCGGGCCGTCAGATCACGAGCGCAACGCTCTAACCACTAAGCTATCTCGCCCCCGAAACCAAAGTTAACTCTAAGAACAAACAAAAAAAAAATTCCTGTAAACCGGTGACTCGAACGCGCGCTCTCCTATTATTTTCAGATAACGAGTTCACCGGTTTAACCACGACTGCAAAATATAATGGTGGTGGTGGTAGTGATGGGGATGATGGTAGCTGTGGTGGTGAGATGCTGTTGTTGCAGCAGCTGCTGCCGCAATAGGTCATACCGCTGTTGTTGGTACTTCAGCTGC